>JAMPIV010001622.1:57500-262500 GCA_024509875.1 Oreohelix idahoensis
ACGGGAAACTGGTCACTCTACCTCCTCGGATGAAGAAAACTGGACGGATATTAGTGAAGGGTCTCTGAGGAAATTTCACTCCTCTACAGGCAGTAACTAAAATGTAAACAGTTACAACGATGCTGAGGGATTATCGTTGATGATACGCCGGATGATTCACTCGAGGACGACTCTGGACTATAATGTCACGGGATTTACTCCCCTGGCTCTGCAGGGATGGTCCACACAAGTGGCAGAAATTTCAAAGAGTATCATACTGAGGGTCTTCACAAGGTGTCTACCTTTCGTCAAGATAACCCTCTTGGCAGAGATGTGAACTTACGAGTGGTGCTTCATATTCTAGGGAGCCTATAGGAATTTAACACCCCGAAATAATGAACTACGGGTCTGATAGGATTAGCAAGCCGTTGTAAAGTTTTTTATCATTCCTGACCTTCTATGAGTTAGCATTTTGCTCGTTCTGATGACCTAACGACAATGTACCCCAACTGATTTAACTCTTTGGTAAAAATATTACTTAAATTGCTCTGTTATTAACAGCGTATTTAAATTGACTGAGACATACGGGTGCTGTTCAGGGGGAAAAATATAAAACTAGAAATCAAACTATAACCCTGTATTGTATATGTACACATAACAAAATGTTAATAATCATTTAAAATTATCTGTTAACAAATGTAAAAATAAATAATTTTAGGTGGGTGAATGTAGATAGTCTTTTACCATTTCCTTTACAGGTGAGATTGATCTGATTTGGACAAATTCATTACTAGAGAGCTCACTTGGTAACTTTAAATGAAAGAGTAATTAGCTGCCAGAGAAAGTGTGTCGGTTGGTTTCTTGCTTGCAGCTGCTGATGCTTGTTTTCTTTGCAGGTTTGATTAAAGGGATGTTTTTCACTCTGGCACACTGGTCAAAATCTGGGTTCTTCATTGTCTTCTTCCGTCCTTAGCCACCGACCGTCAAAGCAGTCAGTGGCCATTTGGGCCCTAGTGGCGTCTTAGGGCAACACGGCAGATAGGTTTTCTTTGCCAATTGTTTCCACTTCACGAAAAAAAATATTGGGCGTCTTTAGGGGCAACGGCAAATCAATCGTTCCATTATTTGCTTGTTCTTTCCGTAATCGAACGTGAATGGCAACGGTGTGATCAGCTCGTTGGTGGTCAAATCTGGTTAGCCGCAACAATCCACTTGTAGTGGCGTGGTGGGTAATTGCCGAAGATGGTTCAGCATTGTTTAAGGGGATTCCCATCTGCGGTAAGTAGTTCTAGTGTTGACTGCCAAGGCCACTTACACCACGCTTCTTCGTTTATTCCACAGTTAGCACAAGGCCACCAATGGATACCACCCGATTAGTATCATGAAGTTAGAGAGAACCAAATACACCCCTGAGTATTGGATTGCCTGACACGAAAACCAGGTGTCACCGCCCCCTTGTGTTTCCACCAGCCCATCTGCCTCAGAACTTTTGTTTTTTTTTTTGTTTTTTTTTTTGAAAAAAGGTTACATTAATAAGTATGTATACATCAGTTCTTTTAATCATTCACACTCCCTGCCCATATGGAATTTGGGACTTCCTCTGCTTTTGGTTTCTTATAAGAAACTACACATAAAGCAGTCACCAGCTCTTGCAGTGGTGGTTTATGAAAATCAATTATTCTATATGCTGAGGTTGCCAGACTCGTATGACTTTGGACATCCACTAGCAATTTTTTCACATGTTTAAAAATGTGCAGAATATAGAGGATATTTATAGAATTATAAAACGTCAAACTTACACCAACATCTCTTTTGGAAAACATCGACGTCTGGATTTCAGAAAAAATAGTTAAGGCAACTTGGATCCCCCAATGATGCCTCTTACACGTGGTCTGGGGTGTTACTTTACAATAGGGGGGGGACTCCCCCCCCCCCCCACTATGGCTTAGTGTTTCAGGTTCCTAGTTTTGCATGGGCTTTCCGTTATTAATAAATGTAGCGGCTTTGTTTGTTTGTGTAAATACACAAGATGCTGACAAAAACACATTGGGTATGGTCCTTTAAAATGGAAATCCTTATCCTTATTTCCTTATTCTGGCTTGTTTGGCTGTCTTCTTCGTGTTGAGTTAAATTTCACATAGTGCGGTAAACTCACAAAGGCGCTAAATTATATCGCAAAAATTCGGCCCCCCACATCGAGATTGTTACTATATGACAAGGCTTCCAGTCAGAAATGTTTGTATTTTTCTCATCTCAAATGTCAAGCCAATTTCTTGCTGCAAGATGCATTTATTTCCCCTTCTCTCCGTGAAAAAATTCCTGCGTAACAAAACGTTAAAATTACATGTGCTGTTAAACAATCACCATGTATGGTACGCCATCTTCCGTCTATTATCGATCAATGTTTACACTCACGACTACATATAATATATCACAGAGGTCATCTCTTTCAAGATGGATAATTACTCTTCCGACACGTCTATTCCGGACAACGATTATGGACTTTCAGCTGGCCCATCATAAACATTGACAAAACAGCTTGGTCCGACAATTAGTATATTCCCAGCGACTGTGGTGCCATCCCAAGGTGGTTTATTTATTAATAGGCCACATCCATGCACGGGTCTGGCAGGAAAATGTGTTACCACATTAGTAAACCACATGTCTCTCTACCAATCCCAGGTGTTGATATGTGTTCAAACGAAAGGGATTGATTACAATAATCAGCAAAAGATGGTCTTGGAAATCCCTACATGACAAGAATTGAGGGAAGGGAGTGTAAACAATGAATCGAAAATACCAAATACTGCCAGTGGTAGGAAAAACTAAAGAGAAGAGCACAGAATTAATTATTGGATGGCACAAGTAAATGTGACATTCGAGGTTATTCTGTCACAACTATTATACTCTTTCTTTGAGCTTGTTATGAGTGGAAGACAACCGAAATATATACATATATATGAAACTCTTCAACCTAAACACAAGGTCCATCGGCTATAATAGGGCGTATATCCAAATGTTAAAAAAATGTGGCCTGGTCTGTTATGATTTGGAACAAGAGTAACTTCTTGGTTGTTGTTTTTGTTGTGCTCCATGTTTCAGCGGCACTCAATAGAATTGACTTGACATTGGATTTGTAGATTCTTAATTTGGTATCAAATAACCAGCCACCTGTTTTTAAAATATGTATTACGACATGCGTCCCAATAAAAAATACCAACCCTGTGTTTATGTTGAACGGGGAGCCCCTCGCCAAAACGAGGCAAAGTTTTTTTTTTTTTTTTAACTAATAATAATAATTTTGTGTGGGAAGCGTTTCACACTATAATTGCTTGATAAGAAGTCGCTGCAAGTGGGTCTGAAAATATACAGGGAAAAGACAGAGTTAATGAAAACAAAAGCAGGTGTATACGAAGATTGCAAAACAAGCGGTTACAACGCTGGCCTGTAGGCGACAAAGTTACCGTTCAACATCACGAAGCTTCACGCTCCAATCCGCTCAGCTGCAAATGGGGATCTGACAATGCTCTTGAGTTAGTGAATGCACAAGCAGTGTGGAAGGGAGCCGGTCACCACATGTCACAGAGAGTTTTATGATCAATAAATTTTCTATATTCTCTTCTTTTTCTACCCATGTCCTCTATTTTATGGGGGAATTATCGCTCTTTTATCCTTTTTCCTGTATTTTTCGCATTCGTTCGTTTGCGAAAAATATTTTCTTTCCCATTCTCCCTTTACCGTTTTTCTTTCTCATACTGTCGAGTAACTTTATAGCATCAGATGTCAGTGCTGCAGGACGATAGAACGTTGTGAATACTCGTCTAGGCAGACAGAGATAGCAGACATACGTCTGTACTTTTCTCATGACACGGGCGTTTTTGTCAGATTAGTTCCCGGTTAGGTGTGGAAACTGCCATCGAATGAGACATACCGTCTACATTTTTCACCTGACACAGCGTTTCTTCGGCTGAGTTTCTTGAAGGGTGATATGACACTCATCCATTCGCTCAGAACGGCACATGTCGCGTGAGGTGTGAAGACGCACGTTTGGCAGTTATGAGCAGCGTCTAAGTTAACGTAAGTGTTAGAGAGCAGGGGGAGACGATTTCGGGGTCGCAATAGCGTGCATTCTTTGTCTGGTTTTAAGATATTAACCAGAGTTTCGAAACTAGATTTTTCATTCTTACTCCCAAATCTGCATTGTAGACAGATCGCCAGTCTAGAAGAATATCTTGTGTATTGAAAAGTCTTAGTTTCTGGGCAACAATTTGCCGAGAGTTCTAGACTACCATATTATTGAATGATTCTAGTTCGTGGTATTTATCTGTAGTTCTGTGCGGAGGTAAATATTATTTTTAATATATCTAGTATTTTGTGAGTGTTTAAAGTGTTTAATCGCCGATTTTTCACTAGTTCTTTTGTGCAGAGAGAATTAAAAATATAAGTTGTTATATTCTCTAGTGACGTGTTTCAGTGGAAAGCAGAATAAATTATAATTTCTAGCTTAAAACCAGGTAGCTATAAGGAATTAATTTTAACTGCTAAATAATCAGACGAGAATATATATTTAAAAATTAACTTATAACTGAAATGCTACATCTTGAGTATTGACGGGATACGTATGTATTCCCTAATTCATGATGATTGATTTTATGTATATAACTTATTTTACGGGAAGTTTTAAATGATAAGTCAAGCTGTACGCTTGCAGTTTAATAATGTATGTTATAACGAGTACCTAGTATGTATAAAATATTTTATATGTGTCTTTTCCTTTATTCAGTGAATACTGGGATTAACCCAAACTTTGCCAGCGTTAAGTACTGATGAGTGATATATGTGAAAAATTTTACTAAAACATTTTCCTTGAAAGCCTTGGTGTATAATCTTTACAAGTACTTTAAAGGTTAAATGAAGTAACAGGCCTATCGCGCCATATTTAATTCTTCTTGAGAAAACAACTCAAGTACATTTTCAGCCTGTGTGGCAACTAACATATTTAACGTCAGTAACATTCCGACGGAGTTTTGACTAGTTGTATGGTGACCAAATTTAGTCCTTTCCTGAAAGTAGACACCGATCTGACATTCCTCAATTTCTAGAAACCTAAGCTATTGACACTGTGCTTCTTGTTAAGTTCGTGCTGGACAATTTTAATGTGACCTAAACAGACATCCAAAAAATAAGAACACCCAAGGAATCGTTTCCCTGAAGCAGAGAATTCAAGCCGTCTTTTTTGGAACTGGGGATTTCTTGGTCAAAGACTGCCATTTGACGATTCTGTATGAGAATGTTCTAAAAATTGTGTTTCCAGAAGTGGGCTATCAAAGCTGTGAGTATGAATAAATGCACGTGATCACGGCTGAATGAATAGAGTGAATGCAGGACTGAGTGATTTCTTTATTGTTGTAATTTGGCACCCATTTTGCTGTCTTAACTTTCTTTATGCAAGTTTTTTTGCTAACAATATTTCCCCTAAGAATAGATACTGCTATCAAAGTCAGGTTCATACCTTTAAAAAAAAAGAAAATATTAGATCCAAATCATATGTATCCATGACTCTTTGGGCTATCATCTTTCTCCTAACGGGATTGTGGGCTAAACATCGAGGGAAGATCATAACTGTGGGTCTATCCTTTCTTGTAACAATTCCTTTATTTTTATTACGATTTTAACTATTGTATATGCTTTGATGTAATTTATATGTGTTGTGATGGAATTTTTTCTGATAATTAAACATTCCCTTGAAAATAATCAAGTGTGTCGGGTCAGCTCGTTCTAGAATATCTATTTAATCATTTGTTATAGGTTTCCCACGCCTGTACGTCTAACTGTCGTCTTGTATGTGCGTGCACTGAGTGGATAGAACTATAACTATATATAATATATATATATATGAATATATATATATATATATATATATATATATATATGTGTGTGTGTGTGTGTGTGTGTGTTTAGACTGTCTGACTCCTCTAAATCTGTCGCAGAAGATAGGTGAAAGAGAGAAGATTTCTCGATTTCAGAGACAGCCTCTATCACATTCTACCATCTCACTCGTGGAAATCTATTTCTATTGCTATCTCTCACTGTGACTGTCACTTATTCTAATCTATTCAGAAGAGACCAACCCAAGTCTTAATACTCCTATCGAAAATCTACGACAAATGTGGGCTCGTACGGGATTTGAACTCTAGTCCTGAGAAAATACGAATATCAGCTCGTCTGCAGGATTTATGTTCTTTATTCTGATATAGAGTAAGAGTGTGATGTCTTGTGAGTTTTATACCTTTAAAAATAATTATCCCCTAGACTATCGACCTGTTTACGGGCGTGCTGACCACACAATTAATAATTGTTTTTCCACAGGATTTTGAATAATATACATTTGAGTTACAGGTTGATTTTGTCGGAATATATGTTAATTAATGATTTTGTAATACTAAACGCTGGTAAAGTTTGTGAGTTTATAAAGTTCACAGGGTTCTGAAGAAGTAGGTCTTTGAGCTAGGCTAAGGAGTGCGTTCAGACAATTACGTCCTGTTAATTGCCTCCCTTACCCTAACTGTCTTCAAGGGTAAACTTGATAGTGGATTAAAAATTAAGGGGATTTTTATTTCTTTTTCTTCCTTAAATAATTTTTCAATAAATTATTTTGTTTCCACTGTAGCAACTTATTTTTCAGTGAGTAATCTTAACTACCATTTATTTGGCGTAGTCGTCTGCATTAGGTGCTTTATTGCCGATAAATAGCAGCGATAGTTAGACACTATATTTTTGGAGGAGGTATCCCAGGTAGAAGTATATCATCTTTTGTTTTGGTAATTTCTCGTAAGTGGTAGGAACCAGTGTATCCTTTTCTTATTTTCTTTCTCGACTAGTCTCAGTCACTGACTTATTATGGCAGAGAGGGCGAAACTGAGGCAGATGCTCAGACATGAAGCAAGGGAAGAGGGACTGGACGGCGAAGAAGTGAAAGCTTTTGTCAGGGACGAACTGGACAGATATGATGCGGAGCAGAAGGAAAAAGCGGCGGAGAGGAAATCAGCTGAAGCTAGAGAGCAGAGGAAGATGGACGAGGAAATGGAAATCCACTGGGAGAGAGAACGAGAGAAGGAGAGACAGCACGAGAAGGAGAGGGAGGAGCGTGAGGAAAGAGAGAAGGAGAGGGAGGAAAGAGAGAAGGAGAGACAGCATAAGTTGGCTCTTAAAACTCTAGAATTCCAAAGTCGTGGTGCTGCCTCTACCTCCAGCAATGGAGAGTCTTCTCCTCACTCTTCCTTAACTGATCCTTCTAACACTCAATCTCTTCACCTCACCGCTATGTCTTTTGCTCTAGAATCTTTCCCTTGTCCTAATGAGAAGATTGACACGTATCTAGAAAAATTTGAGAAAATTGCAACTCTGTACGGTTTAGAGAGGTCGCGTTGGAATATGAAACTTTCCCAGGCCCTAAAAGGTTCTGCTTATGATGTTTACTCTAAACTGGAAAGTAGCCAACAAGACAACTACGACTTGTTGAAGAAAGCTTTGCTTGAGCGCTTTGAAATGAATGCTCGCAAATGTTTGCAACTGTTTCGCAACAGCAGGAAGGAGAGCTCTGAAACTTTTCAGCAGTTCTCGTCTCGTTTAAAGGGATACTTGACAAAGTGCCTTGAGCTTTCACAGCTCCCCTCTACCTATGAAGGTCTTGAGGAATTTGTTATAACAGAACAAATAAAGAACACTTTGTCTGCTGACACCCGGAGATTTCTAGCTGAGCAGGGTGCAGAAAAGCTTGAAGACATTTTGGAAAAGTCTGAGCGATATCACAATGCGCTGGCTGAACTACCGGCCACAAAACGTAAACCGACAGAAGAGCATTTTCGAAAGAATAATCTAGACCAATCTTCTCATGCTTCTAATCAGAATAACCACAGAGAAACTGGACCTCAAAACCCCCCTCCTGAAAAATCCAAGTTCTACAAAAAACAAGTACCCCAACCACAGTAAACAGTCTGATCAACCCAACCGTCCTACATGGCAGCGCGGTCAGAAAGGACAAGGTGGCAAAGGGAAAACCCCTGCGCAAGGGACTAATGATCAGAGCGAGCACACCGAGCCTAAACGCATCGGATGCTTGCTAACAGTCTCGCAAGGCGGAATTATTGACAGTGATTCCCAACCTGTAGAGGGAGAGAGACCCTCTACGCGAGGTACTGTTATATTGAACGGTTCTCAAACTTTTTGTTTATTTGACACGGGGCTTTCTTATGATTGCATTGTTGCCAGAAACCTGGTTAAACCCGGTCAAGAGACAGGAGAGACCGTCGAACCTTGTGGAGTTCTTAAGAGTGAGGCACCTACAGCGCTTCCCATCGCATTGGTGGAGATACACTCTGACTTTGTCAGAGGTGTGATCAAATGGATGACCCCATCTACCCAGTCATACTTGGCGGTAGATACGTGTTTATTGGGAAACCGGAAGAGCCGATTGTGGCAGCAGTAACTACAAGAGGGCAAACCAAGAAGGAACGGGAGCCTGCGCCTAATTTGTTACCTATGGAACTTAAAGAAGCGCAACAAAAGGACCCTACTTTGGCACCCTGCTTTAGGAAACTGCCCATGGCTAAGAAACCCAGACAGCACGGGGACATTTTTTCTAAGGATGGCGTACTTTATCGCAGAACGGGCAAGCCTGACCAAGGTTACAACCAGCTCCTAGTACCGAAACAGTACAGAAGCCAAATCCTAGAAATGGGGCACTCTCTTCCCTTCAGCGGACATATGGGACAGAACGCCACAAACCAACGGATAACCACTCATTATTGGTGGCCAGGAGTAAATACTGATATTATCAGATATGTCAAATCCTGTGCCCAGTGCCAACGTGTGCCACCCAAGCAACTGGTACCCCCAGTCTCTTTGGGTGAAATGTCAATAGTGGGAACACCATTCGAACGGGTTGTGATCGACATTTTAGGGCCTTTCGAAAGGACTAAAAGAAGGAACAGGTATATCCTCACCTTAGTCGACACATGCACTTTATGGGCAGAAGCTATCCCGCTAACATGCGCAGATGCCAAGCATGTCGCAGAAGCCCTCGTGCAGATTTTCACTCGGTTGGAATTCCCTCAGCAAGTGTTGACGGATAACGGATCTCCATACCGAAACCTGTTGATGGATGAGATCGTTAAGAGCTTGAGGCCCCGGCTCATCGACACTAAGCCATATACTCCGGCCGGAAATGGGCTCGTGGAACGTGTTAACGGAAACCTCAGCATGATGTTAAGTAAACTGGCACAAGTGAAACCTGAAGATTGGGATCTTTGTATTCCTGCAGCTTTATTTAGCTACAGAGAATCTCCTCATACTTCCACAGGATTTCCGCCAGCAACGCTTTTATTCGGCAGACCTATTAAGGGGCCGCTTGAAGCCTTACTTTGGTCGCTGACAGACCAGAAGGCTGATGAGACAGTTGTCTCAGCAAGTAAATATGTGTCGGTTTTAAAGGAAAGGTTGAAACTAGGATGGGACCTAGCAACGACTAACTTTAAGCGAGCACGCACAAAGCACGCTAACCGATACAGGAAAGTCGCGAAAGAAAGAGAACTGGAAGCAGGAGAGAAAGTTTTGGTGTTACTCCCTACCGGGACAACCAACTGAGGATCGGATGGCAAGGGCCGTTTACCGTCCTGAAAAAGATTTCTAAGGCTAACTACCAGATCTCTATTCAAGGAAAGGAGAAGGTTTTCCATTTAAATCTGTTAAAAAAATACTTGGAAAGACCAGTGCCAACCTCTGAACATCTCCTGACGATCGCCAAAACTGACAAAGATGACGATAGTGCAGGGAAATTCCACTGCAATCACACGAATCTTTCAAAAATGTCAAAGCGGCGACCTCTTTCAAGCGCGAATGGGAGACATTCCAGAGAAAGGAAACTTTGGGAGTAGACTTGAGTAAATTGGACAGAGATGGAGGGGGGATGGTGAGAGGAGAAGAAGACAGACACCCTGAAGCTACGGATATAGGAAATTTATTTTCCATAACGTAGACATGGAGTGGTTCCATATCTTAAAAGGGGGGGGTTGACGTTCTGTCACGAGAGAGTTTTATGATCAATACATTTTCTATATTCTCTTCTTTTTCTACCCGTGTCCTTTACTTTATTATCGCTCTTTATCCTTTTCCTGTATTTTTCGCATTCGTTCGTTTGCGAAAAATATTTTCTTTCCCATTCTCACTTTACCGTTTTTCTTTCTCATACTTATACGCATTCTATTACGTAGATGTCAGTCAGACGAGAAACTGTGAATACTCATCTATCTCAGACATAGGAGCAGACAATTTTGGCTAGCATTTCACCTGACACGAACGTTTCTCCGGCGTGAGGTGTGATAACCGACATCTGCACGGCGCAGAATGAGACATTAGTCTGGTATTTTCCTCTATCACGGCACTCAGGGCCATTTTCGTTAGCGTGAGGTGTCTAAGACGCGTTTGGCATGTTTATGTCCAGCGTCTAAGGTACGTAGGTGTTAGGAAAGGGGAGAGATCGGGGTTTTGTTTCGAAAATCGTGGGACCTCTTTGTCTGTTGATAGATATAATCAGAGTTTTAAACTTGATTTCACTCATTCTCCATTTGCAGTAGACGTGGTCACTTCGTTCTAAATATTTAAAACTTATAAGTGAAACTCTTAGTTTCGATGTGATACCGTAGTTCTGTGCGGAGGTAAATATTATATTAAGTATTTAATATTTTGTGAGTGATTAAGTGTTGAATCGACTATTTTTCACTAGTTTTTTTGTGCAGAGAGAATTAAAATATAGTCTGTATTATTTTCTAGAGACGTGTTTCAATGGAAAGCCGAATAAATTATATTTCTAGCTTAAACTCATGCAGCCATAAATGAATTTAATTTAACTGCTAAATAATCAGACGAGAATATATTTTAAAATTAACTTATAACTGAAATGCTACATCAGTGAGTATTGACGGATTACGTATGTATTCCTAATTCATGGTGATTTATTTATGAATATAACTTATTTCACGGGGAGTGTTAAATGTTAAGTTTAAAATGTAAGTTATAAACGAGTACATAGTATGTATAATTATTTTATATGTTTTTTCCTATATTTTGTGAAGAAAATGGGGTTAACCCAAACTTTGCCAGCGTTAAGTACAGAGTAAATATCTGTGTAGAAGAACACAAAACATTCTTTCCTTAAAGACTTGGTCCATAACCTTTCACTAGAACTTTAAAGATTTTTAAAGAAGTAACAGGCCCATCGAGCCTGATTTGATTCTTTCAGAGAAAAACCTCAAGTACATTTTAGCCCATGCGGCAAGTAACATATTAACGTCAGTAACACTCCAACACTGTTGACAAGTGGTGTGGTGACCAATTTAAGTCCTAACATGAAAGAAGACACCGATCTGACATTCCTCATTTCTAGAAACCTAAAGCTATTGACACTGTGCTCGCTGTTAACGTACGTGTGCTGGACAATTTTAATGTGACTTAAACAGACATCGAAAAATAAGAACACCAAGGAATCGTTCCCTGAAGCAGAGAATTCAACCCATCTTTTTGGAACTGGGGATTTCTTGGTCAAAGACTGCCATTGACGATTCTGTATGTGAATGTCATAAAAAAAAATTATGTTTCCAGGTGCTGCTAACAAAGCTGTAAGTATGCAAGAGAGCACGTTGCCACGGCTGAGTGAATAGAGTGAATGCAGGTCTGAGTGTTTCTTTATTGTTGTATTTTTGGCACCCATTTTGCTGTCTTAACTCTCTTTATGAAAGTTTTTGTTGCTAATTATATTTTCCCTTAGAATAGATCAGAGTATCAAGTCTGTCCATACCTTAAAAGGGGGAAATCGTAGACTCAATCATATGTATCTGTGACTCTCTGGGGCTATCACTTTCTTCTAACGGGACTGTGAGCTATACATCGAGGGGAAAGATCATACGAACGTGTCTATCATTCTTGTAGCATTCCTTGATATTTTTTTTTACGACTGTGTATATGTTTTTTTGGATGAAATTTTATATGTTGTGACGTAAGTTTACTATGATAATTAAACTACAACTAAACTTATTCCAGTGTGGCGGTCAGTTCGTTCCCATAATATCTGTATAATCATTGTTATAGTTTTCCCCACGTCTGTACGTCTAACTGTCGTCTTGTATGTGCGTGCACGTGAGTGGATAGAAATATATATGTTATATATATATGTGTTTAGACTGTCTGACTCCTCTAAATCTGTCGTAGAAGATAGGTTAAAGAGAGAAGATTTCTCGATTTCAGAGACAGCCTCTATCACATTCTACCACCTCACTCGTGGAAATCTGTTTCTATTTATCATCTCTCACTGTGGCTATCACTCATTCAAATCTATTCAGAAGGAACCAACCCCAAGTCTTAATTCTCCTATCAAAAATCTACGACACCACACCTCATTAAAAAAAAAAGCTAGATCTAGCATAAAACGAAGTCTCTAACACGTCACTCCGCAGTATATGCTATAGGATTACCTTTACAATTAGTTTCCCTTTTCTATAAGAAAGAAACCACAAGATGTAGAACCTTACATTTATCTTGGCAGTAATATAAGACACAGTTGTAGTAATAGTCAGTGATGTCAAAATAAAGATTTAAAAAGGCAAAAGGAAAATGTCAATTTAATTGGAAATATATGGATATATCAATCATATATATGTTTCCGTAACATATTACACTGAGTGTGTTTGTTTGTTACACAAATATTACACGAAATCTGCATGGCACTTAAGCAATTATTACGTTAGAAAACGATCATAAAATTACCAATAAAAATGACACATGAATATTTAAAATCACCAATAAAAATCACAAATGAACATTTTTAAATTACCAATGAACTTTACACATGAACAGTTTAAGAAGGAAAGATTACCTTCTGTAAAACAACTGTATGTTTCAAAATATTACATATTGGAATGACCAGCTAAGGAGTACACGGCAGCGAAGAAATTGTAGTAAATAAATATATTTTAACAGATGACAACATCAAATGACTAAATAAAATCTTAGCTGAGTAACATACACAGTATCAACATTGATTATTAATTCGTTAAGCGCAGAGAAACATTAAGTGTAATAGTCTAAATCTTGATCCACTGTTAGGTCCCAAATCATCGTTGGTAAATCGCTAGGTGGGCGGAGAAAGATGGGGGAGGATATAATTTTTTCAACCTAGTAGATTTACGAACTAGCCCTGTCTACCGAGCACTTAATAAAAAAAAAAATAATAGAAAGATACGGGGGGCGTGCAGAGAGTAATGCGCCACGTCGTTTTTATCAGGAGCTGTTGATTCCGAAAGCCCGAAACTTACACACAAGATACATGGCTATGTCATGTAAACATCGGTATTATTCAATTTTAATCCCCATCAACTTGTACGGGTTTATGCCAGCGCGAAACAAGGGCATGTATTCCTAGCCCGTACCAGATTTTGTCTTGATCATGTAGCCATTTCTTCGCTGCATGAATCACTCCTTCATCATCTTCAAACCTTGTCCCACGGAATGCATCTTTAAGTGGACCAAATAGATGAAAATCAGAGGGTGCCAAATCGGGACTATCGAGTGGATGGGGTAGTACAGTCCAACCCAATTTGGTGATTGCTTCCCGTGTTGCCAGACTTGTGTGAGGTCGCGCATTGTCGTGAAGGAGAAGCAGGTCTGCTGGATTCTTGTGCGGCCGAACTCTGCGAAAACGTTGATTGAGCTTTTTCAATGTCTTAATGTAAGCTTGCGAATTGATTGTCTCTCCTCTTAGCATAACGTCCACAAGAATCACACCTTCAATGTTCGAAAAGACAGTGATCATGACCTTTCCAGCTGAAGGAATTGTCTTGAATTTCTTTCTTCGTGGTGATTGCGGATGATGCCACTCCATTGACTATCTTTTTGTCTCAGGTTCAAAATGATGTGCCCAGGTTTCGTCACCTGTAACGATCTTAGCCAAAAAGTTCTCTCCATCAGCATTGAAATGCTCCAACAATTCAGAAGAAATTGCTTTCCTTTGCAATCGGTGGTCATTTGTGAGACTTCGAGGAACCCACCTTGCGTAAACCTTAGAAAAGCCAAGAGTTTTTATAACTGCATTTGCACTACCAATGCTGACTGACAGCTGTAAGGCCAATTGTTGAGTAGTGATTCGCCTATCAGTAAGAATAATGCCATCAGCGCATTTCAAATTTCTGCGTTGGTGGCTGTCGGGCAGGACGTCCACCAGCGCAGCCGATCAAGCAGCTCCGTATCTCACTTCCTGATTCTTTGATTCTCTGAACCCAGCGACTGACTGTACTCCTGTCGACTGCAAAACTTCCATACACATCACATAGACGCTTGTGAATGTTCACAACAGTTTCCTTCTCTGCAACGAGAAATTTCTATCACAATTCGCTGCTTATAACGCAAAGTTGCTAACACGCTCCTTTTCAACGGTTTAGGGCAGCCGTATTATTTAGCCGGTTGCAGTGCAATTTGATTGCACACAATTGGCATATGCCATATTTGAAGTGTGCAAAAATTTCATGCTTCTATCTTCATTATTAGCTGAGAAAAACGATGTGGTGCATTACTTTCTGAATGCCCCTCGTACTTTAAAGTTACTTTCACCACATTAAGCAGTTAAAAAAAAACCCAAGTTAGCTTGCTAAAATTCAAGTTATTTACGAACTGTAAAAGAAAGAAGAGCGTCTGATTGACAGAGTGGTCAGAGGTGGTGTCTCGCGGCAAAAGTGCCAGGTTCGATTCACGGTATCGACACGCTTCGCTCTTCTCAGCTGTATATGGGTATCTGACTTTGTTATTGAGTTAAGGAAAGAAAAGGCAGCGAGAAAGGGAACTGATTACCCCACCTCTCGATGATGGGACCTAGTATACTTAAGTCTCTAACACTTCACTCCCGTACGGCAGTTCTGCTATAGGACTACGTTTACCTTTTATAAGATAGAAAGCAATCTTTTCTTCTAGAAACTTTCTAAGTTAACTTTCGGTAAAATATTTAGTTTTAATGTTTGCACCGCTCTGTTGAAGGGATTGAGTGAAGCAGAGATCAAGAGTACATATAGGCTGCCTTTATTCCAATGATATGAAACCTGAAAACAGACATAATTTTATCATGGTACATCTTTAGAGAGAACTTTATATTGTTTTTGTGTAGAGTAGAACCTTACAGCTCCTGAGTTGTCTACCCTGGTCTTAGCTGTGTAAAGTCAACATTTAAACACGAGAGCCGCGGTGGCGCAGTTGGTTAGCGCACTGGCTTCAGAATCAGTGGTCCATGTTTCGATCCCCAGTTGAGGTGGGGTTTTTTTAGACCGTAAACGGCTCCGGGGTCGACTCAGTCTGATGAATTTGGTACCAGAGCAACTCTAGGAAGGTTAAAGGCGTGATGCTGCCCATAGCTAAAAAATAAAAAATCATGGAAGATTCAGGGGTAATTGTCATTTTAAATATTGATCATAACTGGATCCTCTGGAATAGATAACATGATGGTATAGGAGTAGCAAATAACGGGACTAAGCTATGGAAGAGCAGTAAAAAAAACAAAAAAAAAAAAACATTGAATGAATTAAGTGAAGTGACGATCTATTTTCTATCTTTTTGTTTGATGATCAAAGCTAACCGACAAAGTGCCTACTGGGTTAAAAAAAAATAGTTGTGTGGAATTCCTAGAAACCAGGGAATATTCACGACTCATTTAAAGTCAACCGCTGCGGCTACGCATGCCCGCCACGCGACACTCAATTTTCGCACTTACAGCCTGGCTTTCATCCTTACCTCGGTGCTAACTGCACTTCCTTTCATGTATTCACATCAAAGTCAAACCTCGCAAACTCCGTCGAACAAGGCACATTGCCACGCGTGCTTCTTCTAAGAGTTACTTCCTTCTGTAACTATAGTTACGTCCATTGCCATCTAAAGATCCACTTGTTTCTTAATGTTCTAAACCTTGTGAACAGTGGATGAAAGTGCTGTAAATTTAGAAGAATTATGCCCCAGCTTTCCTGCCTGAAGCATACTTAGTAAAAAGAGACAAAATTGGGATGAAATACCACAGCACAGGATGTTAAAAGCAAGCCATTTCGACATTAAAATAAGGATCTCTAAATTAGTTTGTATGCGTAATTTTGTGTAAATCATATTCAGTTATTTCAAGGTCAGCTACACTGATGATACAGGCAGGTCCTTCGAGAGCTCAGATTAGGCCCGGGCCATGTCACATTGAGGTCTCCTCACTGTTTGGAAAGAGGAATAAAATATTTTAATGTAAGGAAAGGCATGGAGGATCATGCTGAGATGAGGCCCTTTTCTGTGATGCTTTTCTTCTTCTTCTTCCATCCTTAGCCACCGACCGTCAAAGCAGTCAGTGGCCATTACGCCTAGTGGCGTCTTAGGGCAACAGCAGATAGGTTTTCTTTGTCATTGTTTCCCATCACGCCTATTGGCGTCTTTAGGGCAACGGCAAATCAATCCATTTGCTGTTGTTTCCGTAATCGAAGTGACTGGCAAACGGGTGATCAGCCCGTTGGTTTCTGTGATGCGGCCCATACCAAATAGCCCTTCTGGTTTCCCCTTTCGTAGGGTCTGTACACAGATATATCGCACTTTCATTGATAAGAAATCCCCTTGTTTTCTACTGCGTATGCAAATTGTAACGTTTCACGTTGATATTAAAGGCCTTCTGCAACATACACGCGTTTCCCAAACACACAATAAAATGTGCTGCCTTTCTAAGAAAAACCTTGAAATATGCAAGTTGACCTAAATTTTAAATTCCATTCATGTCTTTTTCTACACTATGTTACCAAGATCAAAAGACAGATGGACAAAAGGATAGCGAGAAGGGAGAGGCAGAAAGCCGAACACTAAACACGCTTCGCGCGATACACAAATGCTGCCATCACGCGTGTAAGACTACATGCACTAACTTTTTTTCAGACGGACAGTGATAAAATACATTACCCATCCCAGAGTTAGGTTTATAAATCCTGAAAAACTCTTATTAGAAAAGATAACATTAGATGGGTTTACGGTTGAAAACATAACAGTACCCAGACAGCACATCTTCGAAACAGGAGGTAGAAAATACATATTTTGAACGCAGCCACGTAGCTCTTTTAAATTTGTATATTTGGGTTCCTTAGGGCTTGCTGACAAAGAATATGTAAAACGTTACGCAAATAGTCCAGGAATTAATAAATTATACCCAAAATAAAATAGTGGGGATGCCTGACAGCATGGAATCATTTCTGCTCATAAAATTTTTTTATAACGTGTTTGAAAAAAATCTTACGTTACAGAATTAGCCTACCATGTAAACTCCAAATTGATTGGAGCGCAACAAATGAAAGACTAACCACGATTGGTCGGGCTATAAATACTATCTTTCGTTGTTAGGGGAGACGTGAAAAGGTAACATTTTTTCAAACACTTGTCGAAACGGGGCTCGATTGGCTAGACTCGCTGATATACTCACTTAGGAGCGTTAGTTCGAGACCACTTGTTTAAATAAGCTTGATAAAGCAACAGTGCGTTGAAGCCAGCTCATAGTTGTGTTAAATAAAAGCCTGGAACATAAGCAGATGGGAATTTGTGCCAGTATTTGTGCCAGAATTCATTGCTAATCAACGTATCTGTGTTTATTCTATGAATTGTGGTAAGCTTGAACCATTCAGTATCTTTTAATGAAAATTGAATGTAAATTGTTAATTTATGCCTGTATATATATATGTGTAGTTCAGTGGCAAACAGGAGATAAAGCCTATAATGCTCCAGCCTGAACAGAGGGTGTCGGAGGGAAGTAAAACGGCATGGAATGGCCAAATAGTACACTGGCACCTGGATGATTGACTAGAAAGAAATAATGCTGGAAGTGCAGAGGCGTGGTAACCATTAAGGAGGTAAATACTGGTATAAAGTATTTCAGATGAAGCTGACAGTTGGCCTAACGCTCTGAACTCAATGTTTGTGATGTGTTGTGATCAGTGTAACAAGAGAGTATAAGTTAGTTATGAAGTAGAAGGTACATCCTTCTTGATTTCAGGGACCGTGGTCTTGATGGTACTGAGCAGCACCTGGTCAGAGCTTTGCTGAATCCAGAGTCGGACAGCATACTCCTTGGTCTTTTTAGCTATCAGTGAGGTGTCTCCAGAGCCCAGAGGAGAATTCGAGCAGAGGAGTCCTTCCCTGCCGCCATCACGCAAGATAAGCGGATTTGGCCAGCTGAGCTCAACATTATGCCCCCTCATCTTGAAATGACTTTGTAAAAATAACATTCAGAGGGGAATTTAATTGTCTTAATATCAGGAACTGAGAATATCTCCAATAATAGTCCCAAAAGACAAACTATTGAAGTCATGATGACAAATACCAACAGAGCTTGAACAAAACAAAACCAGTATTACCTCATATTACCACTACACAACTGACACACATAGGATATTTTTAATAATATATGTCACTACAATATTCATATTGATAAAGTCTGTACATATACTTGTAATTAAAATTGATTGTGATTCCTGGTTCCTTTGTATTTGAATCAGGACACATATACCTTTATGATAACCATGAATAAATATTGTTATTTGAAAAGTTATCAGTGACTCCTTAAGATATTCTCATAGAGTGTTATATGTATGTGAGTGTCACAGTGTTGTCAAGAGTAGTGGATTAAATTAAATTGTTTATCTGTCTGTTGTTGTGACTTACACTTCATCATACACATACCCTAGACACATAACGTAGTCATCACACTATTCCAGAATAATTCTGACTGAGATATATAGATATGTGGTAGCAAGTAAGGTTATCTATAATACACTACTCTTAATAGATATAGATACCTTCACAGCTGATCTCAGTCAGTACACTAAGTCCCCTATAAATATTTATAACATCCCACTTCACCACAATGTCATGTTATGAGATGTGATATTCTAGTTATGATTTCGGTACCAACTTGTTTCACACGATGAGGTTGCCAGCCCCATGCTTAACCTCATATTAGTCACCGTTAACGAAATGCCTGACGGAGAAGTCAGTGGCGGTATTAGGTTAAAGGAGGTCCTAGGCAGGCGTGAAGTTGCGAAGCCACTTTTAAAAACATTTATCTTGTATAGAAAAGCATATGACTGTGCGCGCGGCCCTAAAAGCCTGAGGACGCAGGGAGAAGCCTAGGTCGCCTAAGCCTAAAATAGTTTTTGGAAAAGTAGGACTGTTCTTTCTATATCTCTTCAGAGACCCCCGGGAAACACCCAGAGAAGTTGATGATATATCTCACTTAAATTGATGTCGTATCTCAATATCGTTGACAATATATATCATGTTCAAATTCCTAGTAATACCATCACACTTTCAGGTATCATTCCACAAACAGCGAAATTTAAACGATTTTTTTTTCTTGCGATTTAAGAAAACTTAAAGGGTATTTCACTAGTGCTCTATTTCAAAAGGAATTCAAATGAAAAGGCGAAAACTGTTTTAACGGCTCTTGACAGTTATATAAGCTAAGATCCACGTGAAAGGGAAATGAAATCACTGTATGGAGAGAGTGATTAGTCAACCGCTTTGAAGTATCAAGAGCTACAGCTGAAGTATGCCCCATTCTGGCAAGTATAGCTCATTTTTTGAAGACCAGTTGGATGAGTCGCCAAGTTCTAGTCAAAATGACGAATCCTTAAGACATGGGGAAAATGAGAACTGGCGGATATTTAAAAAAAATAATTAATCGTTTTTTTAATCCACGGTGGGTAAAATGTTCGCCAATCGACACATGTGGCAAACAGGCAACAAAAGTGTGGCGAAATGGATTACAGGGTATTAGACAGGGCGTAATATGGAACAAAAAATTAATGGAAAACATTCTTGAAAAAAAAAGTGCTTTTTAACCCCGAAAATACGTTTACTGATATTTCCACCTATTCTGAAATCTCCGACGGATTCTTTCATATCCATATGGTTCAACAGGCCTGGTGAAATTCAGACATTCAGCCAAATTTTGACCAGTTGATCAGATAGATTTGTACGTTGATTTTTTTATTTTTTTTTAAAATCACTGAGCCTCGTTGCCTAGTGTTTGATTAATAAGCAAGAATAATGCTTGAATACAATCATTTAAAAGACTTTTGGAATTTCCCACTTTGATCACAGTTGTTAGGAACATTTTTAAATTGATGTAACGAATGAATCATGAATTTCGCCATATCTGTAACTTTACTCAAAAATCCTTTTGACTACTCTTGTTTTAATATGTACTTTAATAATTATGTAGATCAGTAACGCTGACAGTGCGATCTGCCTTTGTTTATGTGTATAGTATAGAAACGAGCATTAATACTTTGGTGCAGGCTTCACGCTCTGTAAGGAGAGAAAGGGGAAATAATGATGATGGTGATGATGATGATTATAATGATGATGATTTTACCTGGTTATGAGTAAAGGTATAGCACATATTTTGATTCGCAGTTAAAGTGAAAAAGGTAGCCCCATAGCAGAAACTGCTAAAATAAAGAGTTAAAACATAATTGAACCAGTTTTTTTATGAGATGCGATGACCAGTTCCCTTACTCGCTGCCTTTGCCTTCCATAACTCGAGACCAGAGTCAGGTACCCATTTACAGCTGAGTGGACTAAAGTTTGGCGCTAACGTGTTTAGATCCTGGAACGCAGAAACTATGCCGCGAGAGGAAGCACTCTAACCCTTTAGAAAATCAGTTAAAGATAACTATTTGATTGTAGTTCAATACACGCTGCAAGCTTATGGTGGGTGAGGACTGGCGTTTAATTCTGGGACGGAAGAACATGGTCACTGGCTACGGTCTAAGATGGTTCATGAACGACTGCCACCTAAGGTGGAAAGTAGTCCCACCATCTGCTTCAGCAAAGAAATAAATTAAATAATCATCTTCCTTCTCGTGCCTACATCTAGCATTTACAAGCTAGTGCAGCGGTAGTTTGTGTAGCAATATGTTTTACATGATGAGGTTGCCATCCTCAGGTACTATCTCATAATAGTCGCCTTCTGTGACAAAACGGTTTGCGCATGTACTTTTGCGCCCTTCTTTCTCTCCTTCATCGTCCTATTATTTGCCTGCACTTTTCCTAACTGTCATTCTCTCCGGCAGTATCACCTCATTTCTTCATTCATCGTCCAATT
The DNA here is from genome assembly GCA_024509875.1 of Oreohelix idahoensis. NCBI lineage: Eukaryota > Metazoa > Mollusca > Gastropoda > Stylommatophora > Oreohelicidae > Oreohelix > Oreohelix idahoensis. The sequence continues at coordinate 78,685 of JAMPIV010001622.1, forward strand.
ATTCGGCATATTTTATGCCCTACATTTTTGTCTCGCCGCTCCCAGACTTGTTTACCAGGTGAATCATAATAATACCAAGCTAATTAGACAGGTTAGCGGTTAACACGTTTATCACCTTTGATAGAGGCGATCTGTGTTTGCACAAGATGGTCGCGCACGATCGATGAAAAGAAAGCCATATTGCTTGTCTGAGAGATCCGTCTGGGGAATCTCCGCAAACAAGGGTAAGAATGCGTAATCGCTTCCGCTGGACCATTTCGGTATCAATATTACCGATAACTTGTCTGGGGAGATTATGTTGGGCAGAAAATGAGTTTACAGATGTGTTTTTGAGTTTGCATACAAGGCATCGCATGTTTTATTTCCATATAAGGGAGAGGTGACCTTTTGCATCACGCACATTATTTCGGGAGGAAATACTTTTGAAATTACCCCACAAAACACGCACGTTTGAAAAGATTGGAGGTTTCTTAACATCGTAACAAACAAATTCGGGACAAGAAGGGCCATATAACCTGACCTTTTCGCAGCTTTAAGACACTGTGAAAATTCACTGTGTGGATCACTAGCAAAGACGAAACCAGACTGCCAGGGTTAGAATTCAGAATTCCCTTTATCAGACCGGACTTTGTGGAACATCCTGAAGGACTTAAAGAGCCCAGGAAAACCATTTTAATAAGGAAGACCGGCATCTGTGGAAACCGAAACAAGAGTCATAGTGGGAGTTTAGCGCTAACATAATGACCCCCAAGACACGTGAAAAAAGGCATATGCCAGTGCCTTAAACCTAGTTCTCTGAGAAAACAGTCTGTGAGCCAAGATTGACGTAAGTTGTACTTTTTACATTTTATATTTTTTATTACTAACATGTGAACTAATATGTATATATTGCAATGTGAATATTAATATGTGAAAAGTGCAAGTGGATTTCAAAGTCATTTGAGGCTGGCAACCTCATCATATAGAATGATGATTTCATGAACCACCACTGCAAGGGTGGTTTATTGCTGGTTAATTAAAGAGAACTAAAAACATAGGCAGTCCCAAGTTCCATATAGAGCAGCAAGAAAAGATGAAAGAAATGATGTACATTCTAATTATAATATTTACAAGTACAAACCAGTGTAAATATCTGTGTAAACATATTCACTTTAAAATTAATGAAAGTTTCAAAGCTTTTCAACCAGTGTAGATGTAACTGAAAACATATTCAATCTATACTATTAACCTTTTCAATTGAATGTAAAGTAAATATAAATATATTCAATTTAAATGTAAAGAACGTTTTCTCTCGAGGGATTAAGCTTAATTCTCATCGAGGGTAAATTTTGAGGTAGATGGGATGGTGGAATAGGAGAAAGGGACGCATACTATGTGTCGGAAAACGCAATACTCATGAGAGTGATTTGTATCTATTCTTTTACCATATTTGTTTGTGGTACTAGTTGAGGGTACTATCTCTGGAAAAAGAAAGGAAACGTGGCCTTAGCTGTAAGACGAGGGACCAGCTTCGTAGATACACCATGACACTTCTGGGAATGTGCTGCGCCCTACAACCTTGACCAGCGTCGAGCGTGATAAGTCTATCAAGAACCAAACCATCAGAAGGAGCATAACCGTCACTGACAGCTAAGTAACACATAAAAACTGCCAAGTGACCTCCTTTACACATTTCTGTCCCATCACAATAGTGATGATAAACTTTTTTTATAAATATATATTCATTTCTTTAAAACCTTGTTAAAACCTATATAACTATTAAATCTGTTATTTGTAGATATACAAATGTAACGTTGATTTAGTCATTTTGAATGTACTGCATGTTTGTCTCAGTCAATTTACTAAATACACTCTAAACAGAGCTATACCATAATAAGAAGAATTCCGCTGAGTAAATCAGGGTGGGGGCTTGAACGAGTTGAAGTTAATAATTGCTTAATTCTTCATAAAATGCGGCGGACCGATATTAGTTAACAATTGCCCTGCCAATGCAGCATTTTTCTTGACTTCGAAAATATCTTATGAAACTCCTTTGAGACAGAAGCATCATTATCCTTCGATCTACAACTCTACCCAGAGTAATCTTGTGCGAAGGTAGACACCTTTGAAGGCCCATATTAGATGCTCTTGAGATTTGGCCACTGTTGGACCACTACTTCAAAGCAGGGGAAGCAATTCCGTGACACCTTCCATGATTTGCCTGAAGGTGCAGTAATCCCACTATTTCTTTTTCTCTCGGCCCTGATTGCTGTTTAGAGGAGGATCGGATGCTATCACGAGGTGACAGATCCGATGGCTTGCGTTTTTGTTCCTGGGTTTCAGCGAGCGCATTTTGGAATCTCTCAGCAAATTCAAGGATTTGATCGAGTTGCTCTGCGCCGTGCACCGCAAGGAACCTACGCATGTCTGAAGCCAAGGTTGCCTTGATTTGCGTGACAATGCAAAGTTCCAACAGTCCTACATATAATTTAGGGAGTCCTGTAAATTCCCGCCATTTGGTTACATAACTTTCCAGCCTGGCGGAAAACTAGGGGTAGATGTTACCTCTCTCTTTGTGACTTTCTCTAAGAGGTTGTCGATATCTTCGCGGGTTCCTTTCAGACCTTAGATACAGAGCTTTCTTTAAGGCCTCATAGCCGTCCTGGTACTCTGTGGGTAATTTCTGACATACCTCATGCGCTGGACCTTTCAGTGCGTGCGATAATCGCAAGTTCCATCTAGAACGCTTTACGCCTTAACGGTTTGCCATTCTCTCAAATTTCTCCAGATAGGGTGCCAATTTTCTCGTTAGTGCCGGGAAAGGCTTCTACAGCGAAGTTCCTCGCTATAGGATAAGGTGCTAAACTACTTGAGGCGTCCGTTGTGGGAGACTAAGCGAAGGCGCGCTCTCCACTGGAAAATACTGGTCAATATTTGATGAATGTAAATGTCTAAGAATTCAGTCCTGAATTAAAGAAATGTGACGGAATTCTTCACGATCGAAGGGGTATAACTGCGCTCACAAAAGCTGGAGGGGTGAGTTGATTTTGAGAGAAAAGTTGTAATTCATGAGGGAGAGTGGAGGGGATTAATTCATCTTGATTAGGTCCCCTCACGATGCTTCATTTAGTGGAAAGTTGTGTTTTCACTATCAGCATGTGAGGATGTTTAAATGAAGTATGACATATTGTGGTGGGTTTTGATGTTAAAAGAAAAGTAGTTAGTATGTGTCTACAGAGTGAGGTCAGCTATGCAAGTCCCTGAGTCTACTAGTTGAGTATGATGTTCTCAGGGTACCTGACTGCTATCACCGTACGATCTCACTCGCGATTTATTTTGGGTATCTAGTGTTTGTGATGTTATTTATATGGCTTGATGTCTAGGGTAATGAAAATGTAGTGATAAATGCGTTAAATAAATACAATCTAATTCACTAACATCGAATAAACAAGACTGGGTTTAAAGTTATGATATATATGTATATACTATTTAATTTCCTGTCCCTCAAATTTTTTAGGACAGGAATGGTTAACTTATAATGAAATTATGGTTTTATATCAATTTAAACACACAAGCAGGACATTTGTCCAATATATCTTAATATGTCAATGGTTATAAAATTCTATTCCCTGTTGGAGACTACTGTTATTCGAAGAGTAAATATTGGAAAACTGGTTTTCACATCATATCACAAACTGTTACTGAATATGGTGGAGATCGAACATATTTGAGCTAGCATGTAAGCCCTGAAGATTTAGGCTTATCTTAGTATCCGTGTAGACCCTGGATGACTGGGTTGAGAAAACTGCACACGATCCACTGCCGTGTATTCTGGAGTCTGCTATTACTGGTATGCTTTGATAAAGAAACAACCGGTCGGTTGCCTCAACTTCTGCAGCTCTGACTTATGACCAACTTGAACTTGGTGATGTAACCCTGAAACAAGAGGAACAAGCCTCCCTAAGTCTCCAGCTGACTATCTCCACCACTACCAATTTAACATCATTAAACAAGTATTGTGATCAGATATAATAGCTAACTAAATTAGCTACAGTTTTTAACTTTATTGGGATTTCTTCATAACAGTGGGTATCTTCTTTTCCATATAGTATCAACTCCATGTCAATATACATCATCTTCTTCTTCAGCTGAAATACAATCTTTTCTTTTCTTCAAAGTTAATATACCAATAGGCCTGCCAGTGACTTCCTGGTCTTACAGTCAAAATATGTATGACAATATTCAACTCAAATTTAGTGTGATTTGCTTCCTAAGTCTGCTTAGACATGCCTCTGCTCCTAGTATGTCGCAATCTTCCACAAAGGCAAAATGTTGTACACACACAATGTTATGGCGCCCTATCTGGGTTGGTCTCTACATCAAATAATGTATTAAAAAAGGTTATTCATATTACCGCAATCAATGAAATAATCACACAATATGTTAAGGTTTAACAGGCTGTCAATGGTCACTTTTAGACAGCTGCTTCTATAGACGCAACGGCAATTATTTGCTCTGCTTGAAACCTTGCTTGTATAAAAAATCTCTATCAAGTGGCACTCTGCATAGCAGAAGCGCTAGTTTTATTCTCCCCTATGTCCATTCTAACATTAACCAATCAGTTTAAACTAAGTCCGATGTGACTCTTTTTTGAAAATCCCTAACATTTATTTTTGAAAATCCTAAACATTTTTGTACGTCTATCAATAAGTTCGTCCATCTGATTCTAACATTACTGTTTAGACTATGTCGTGGCTTACGCTGGCAAAACTTCAAAGTTATACCTCTCCCCTTCCTCCTAGTAGTGTCTAGCAAATGAGGCAAGCCAATGTGACTTGTTTCCAAGCAACGACTAGAAAAATGTTACTTTTAAATTGAGTTGGGATATCAGTGTGATCGTCTGATTGTTGCGTCAAATTGTATTTTATGCGATAACTCAGTCACTTTTGAAGCTATCTAAAAGATGAAAAGTGATTATTAATCAGGCTAATGTCCTTTATCTAGCCAGTATATTTTCATCTACGTCTTTATCTAAGTTTTCATCTTCGTACTTTTCCCTTTATTTATAAGTCAAGATACGTTTTCATAGGAAATATTATAGTATTGAATAAACAACATTATTGCTTTTAATTCCATTCTGTCTTTTCCTTTTTATTCATCCTTCTATAGAATGCAGTATATTATTTACGTTTTCTGTCTTTCTTTAGTCCCATCCTCTCCCCTGCACTCATGTGTTCGTTAGTTTCAGTATGCAAATACCCAAGTGGGTTGTAGACTTTTTCCATACTAACCCCCTCTCTCCCTCTGTCTGTCTCCAGTCTTTCTTTTTTTTTAAAGAAACACGTGTTGGCCGTCTTCCAAAACGGTTTCATGTTATATTTAAAAAAATTAGTACGAAGCAACGAAAAAAAGCCTTTTGTAAGGGGGTGGATACTCTAGCGTGGCGTTAATAGTTTCATAAATCGCATGGCCTCTCGTTGGCGTTTTTTTGAAAATGCAACGTACTGAAAAACGACGTCAAACGGCAACTGTCGCATGTTGTAATTAATAATAGATTTCTTAGAATACGTTAGTTAAAAAAAATAAAAATTCAAGGAGTGTCCAATATTTTGCATTAGATTTTATCGTCCTTCACAATTTTCAAATGTTTATAGTAGCGGGTTATAAACGGTAACTTTCCGTCCCTAGAATTGGACTTTTGAAAAATATGAGTATGGTAGGGCAATGGTAGCTATCTTCGCGTATTGGAACAAAATTCAAATACATTATTATCATTTTAATTTGAGAGGGAGGGTTTAAAACGGTGCATTTTATCACACATATGAGGTCTGGTGTTTTATATAGAGAAGAAGTGTATTTTTTTTTGAAAGAAGAGCAGGAGGAAGTGTGTCCGGTTTTATATATATATATATATATATATATATATATATATATATATATATATTATATAATATTATATATATATTATATATTATATTTATATGATAGAGTGGACTAGATGTGGTGAGATATTTTATATGCATTTTTGAATTATGGCTACTCCACACTCGCACCAGACCCGTACACTAATAAAACACTAATAAATCTCCCGAATGTTAAGACAATGGTTTTATTTATTTATTTATACAGCCCGTCAGTTACATTAAGAGTTATATTTGGGTCGGAGTGGGTAAGATGTATGGCGTCCGCCTCTAATTCTAATGGTACTGGGTTCGGTTCCCAAATACAGGAAAATATATTGGATGGAGATTCTTTCAGAACCATTAGGTCTAATGATGTAGTACTCCTCCAGATCTCATGTGTAGTGAGAATGGATGTCTAGCCTTCTAGGATAAAGGAGAAAAAAATAGGGTGGCCCGTGTGAAAGTTGCGCTCGCTAAAAATCTATCGACAGTTGGAAATCGTAAAATAGCAAAATTTACAAAATTAGGAAATCAACCGACCACAAAAATATTTATGAATGTGTGATTCCTCTATACTTAAGTTGGGATCCTCGCCGGTGCTGCGGAGTTCGTGCACTGTGCTGAGATCCGCTTTGTGTAATCTAAGGGAGGAGATAGGAGTACTGATGGAGTTGTCCGTGTACAATGCAGATGGTCCTTAAAATCAAACCAAACCAGTTATATTAGCAAAGAAACAAACAAGCAAACAAACTCCCAGTCAGTGCTCATGGGTTGATGTGTCACCATGTCTTTGTGTACACCGACGCTGGTCGTTTCGCTGACTTCTTGCTTCTGTAGTGGTGGCTTGTAAGGCGGTCACTTGTATACCCCTTGCTGACTGCAGAACTCTGAAGATCGGCTCACGGACGATGACGTGATGTGTTTCACGTTTTTCCAGTGACGTCGACACACGGCGGACTACATGATGTTCTTTGTATGCGGTGACGGTGTAATCCCAAACATGGAGATTAGGGGCCATCCACATATGTCGTCATGTGGGGTCTAAAATTTTGTGACGATGTGTGATGATAGGGGGAGGGGAGGGGGGGGGTTTTAAAGAAATGTGACGTCACACAAAAATTACGTGAAGATTGCTTCTTTCATAAATTATGTCTGAACAAAATAGATTTTGAAACATTTATCCTCAAAGTTTACTTTCATCCGCAATGGTAAACAACTACCTCGTGAAGAACTTTTGTTATGATTATAATCGCAACTGAAATATCGGATAATTTGTATGACATATAACCCAGTTATATTGATTTTTATGTATATATATATATATATATATATATATATATATATATATATATATATATATATATATATATATATATATATATATATATATATATATATATATATATATATATATAATGTACTTGTAGTACACACCTTAAAAACAAAAGCGCAGACTAATTAAACTGTACTTTTGATTACAAGTAACATAAGAAAAAAATATTTTTATAAAACAATGAAAAGTTAACACCATCCCAAAATCATTCTGTCGAGATCAAAGAAACAGATTTTAGCAAATTGAAAGTATTAGGGCTGATGTAAACTTTATTTATGCATTGTTTTATATTTTATTTTATTATTTTTTCCCCTTTGTGGGGGGAAATATGGGAAAGCATTTAGCTGGGTAGTGTGAGGGTAGGCCTTGTTTCGTGCTGGGAGGTGAAACATCGAAGGAATTTTGTGTGTGTGTAAAAGTCGAAATAATTAAAAACTATTTCTTTTTTTAAAAGGGTGGGGGGGGGGGAAATAAGAGCTTAGTGATGTCACACAAAGGGGATCTGAGTTTTATAGAAGTGTGACCCAAAAAGGGGGGGTGGGGGGTAAAAATGGCAAACATTGCGTGACGTCATATGTGAACAACCCCTCATTGTACTTGTGATGAATGAAAACACACAAATATGAATTTCGGGGACTTCGGGGCATTATTATGGCCCAGTCACACACATACACAAAGACATATATATACATATATATATATATATATATACATACATACACAAGCAAGTAACATACCAAAAATATGACGGGAAATAAGTATAGTGTGCTCTGTCTGCTGCATGTCCTGAAGCTGACATTAACATTCCTGTAGTAATTTTATTTCTTTCCGTTCCACTTCAGCTTCATTGGATCTTTGTAGCCATACGTCAATGGTCAATGCACCATGAAAACAATGGAAATGCCTTCAATGTTCTTAAAATGGTGATCAATTTTGCTTTCACCGTGCAAAACGTGCTGTGTCCGCATTTTCCAGGAAACTGTTGGGATTTTTAACTGCTCATTTCAGGATGTTTGGCTTAGAATATTAGTGCTATGGGGATATAGTGATGATAATTATCAATATTATAACTAGATTTGCAACCATTTTTCTTTCAATAGTATCAATTTAGGTCCTTTAATAAACTGTAAGCCTAAAGTTCATGTTTAGATGGAATGTATTTTTTCTGTGTAGTAGGAAAACATGTACTATTTGTCAGTATAAGTGTGCAGTACCTGACTAGATATTCATGGGTCAATTATGACCTACTGCCCGTGTCACTCAGGGGCACTCCGCAGTGAGAGAGCATACCGACTAGCTTCGAGCACACCCATAGTGGGGACAGTGGTATTGGATAATGTAAAGATACTAAGGACAATTAATGATCATCTGTTAGTGAACAACACTACAGTCAATGAATCAACAAGGCTAAGATTGCTGGAATTTGGTTTCAAACGTAAAACTAGCAGGAATATACGTATGCAGGGATGCATCCGGCGTGTATACAACCAACGTGCTATAAAAACAATTAGCATTCATAACTCGAGCACCTATGGGTTAGCACGGAGAGTTATGATGTCGATTCTGATCAAAAATAATAATTACATATAGCTAGAATTTGGGGAAAATGGCGGGGCGGGGGGGGGGGGGGGGGGGAACAACAATCTTATACAGGAACACGTTATATTTAACTTTAACGTAAATAAGCTATGAAAATTGTTTTCATAATTGTGAAAACTTGTAAATAAGTCATAATCTCTTAAAATGTTTGTCATAGTTGTGAAAACCGCAGCTGCACCTTCTACGCGTACTCTGAGACTCAGACTTACCTCCAACATGTCAGATCAGCCAGATGTTGTTTCTGTAAATGTGATTAGGTTTTTCCCACAAGCTGCCTCATAAGTTTCTTCATACTCTAATGTATTATCCTTTGAGTCATTCTTTTCTGCTTCATGTTGCATTCCAATGGTACAGCCTGTCCACCAAAAAGGACTGTGTTATTGCCATCGCTTAAAATGATGAATGGAAAATTCAGTTTCTTTCTTATTTTACACTCCTATCTGAAACCTCTAAAACCTCCAAAACCTGGTCGATTAATTACGCATAAAGCGATGGCAATAACACATAACATACATTTATGTGTGTGTAATATTTATTTACCGATTAATTACAGCATGTCGTAAAGATATTCTTGTTGTGATTGTTTGTAATTTATTACAATAAAATAATGGTGGGGAAAGCGCCAGACATACATCGCCCAGAATAGCCGTATGTCGGAGGAGGTGTCAAATACGCACGTTTGGCAGTTATGGGCCTGCGTCTAGTATGTGAAGTGTTAGAAGACGAGAAGGGGAGGCTATTTCGGATTTGCGAAATAACGTGGGATCCTGTGTCTGTTTAAGATATATCTACCCGAGAGAGTTTTAGACTAGTCATTCATACTCCTAAATCTGCAGTAGACAGATCACTCGTGCTAGGAAATATCTTGTGTATTAGAAAGTTCTGAGTTTCTTCGCAACATTTTGCCGAGTTCTAGACTACCATTATATTGAAGGATTCTAGTTCGTGGTTTAATCTGTAGTTCTGTTTGGAGGTAATATTTAATATCTATTGTGTTGAGTGATCTAGTGATAAATCGCTAATTTTCATTTTACTAGTTAGATTTCTGTGCAGAAGAAATTAATATTAAGTCTGTTATATTCGCTAGTCGACATGTTACAGTGGAAAGCAGAACATATTATAATTTCTAGCTTAAACTCATGCAGCTGTAAATGAATCAAATTAAACTGCGAATAATCAGTCGAGAATATTTTAACTAACTTATAACTGCACTGATTCATCATTGAGTATTGACGAAATACGTATGTATTTCTAATTCATGATGACTGATTTTGTGAATATAACTTATTTCACGGGAGATTTAAATGATAAGACAATCTCTACGCTTGCAGTTTATAATGTAAGTTATAACCGAGGGAATAGTATGTATAAGTATTTTATATGTTGTTTTCTCTTTATTCAGTGAAACTGGGGTGACCCAACTTTGCCAGCGTTGAGTACTGAATAGTATCTGTGAAGAACATAAACATTTTATTCTTAAAGACTTTGGTATATAAAGTAAAACCTGTCTGGCATTGCATTATGATCCAGAACGAGAGTACCCATGCCGTAAACTTTAAGATTTAAATAAAGTAACAGGCCTATCGCGCCAGATTTAATTTCTTCCTGAGAGAAACCTCAAGTACATTTCAGCCCTTGTGGCAAGTAAAATATTACAACCAATAAACATTCCGACGGAGTTGTGACTAGTATGTGGTGTGACCAAATAAAATCCTATACTGAGAGAAGGCAGTTACCTGACATTCCTAGTTACTAGAAATCTAAGCTATTGACACTTAGCTTGCTGTTAACGTTCGTGCCTGGACAATTTTAAAGTGACAGAACCAGATATCCCTAATAAGAAATACCAAGGAAACGTTCCCTGAAGAAGCGAATTCAACCTACCTTTTTGGAGCTGGGGTTCCCTTGGCCAATGTCTAACCCTGGAGATTCTGTATGTGCATGTCCTAAAAGTTGTTTGTCCAGAAGTTGCTACCAAAGCTGTAAGTATGAACGAAAGCTAGTGATCACGGCTGACTGAATAGAGTGAATGCAGGACTGAGCGATTCTTTTATTGTTGTATTTTGGCACCCATTTTTGGCTGTCTTAAATTTCTTTATGCAAGTTTTGTTGCTAACAATATTTTTCCTTAGGATAGATCAGAGTATCCAAGTCTGTTCATACCTGTAAAGGGAAATCTTAGACTAAATCATATGTATCCGTGACTCTTTGGGGCAATCACTTTTCTTCTAACAGGACTGTGGGCTATACATCGAGGGAAAGGATCTTACCAATGGGTCTATCATTCTTGTAGCAATTTATTGACTTTATGACTATTTGTATATGTTTGATGTAATTTTATATGTTGTGATGGAAGTTTATTTTGATAATTAAACTTCACATTAAACTTAATCAGTGTGGCGGTCAGTTCGTTCCCAAATATCTATATTTTCATTGTCATAGTTTTGCGTCTGTGTGTCAGTTGTAGCCACTTATGTTTGTGTGTATGTGAGGAGTATATATTAATATATTATATTAGATTTGTCTGACTAATCTAACTCTGTTGTAGATGATAGGCTGACTGAGAGAAGCTTCTCGAGTGTCAGAGACAGAATCTACTATATTTCCTCCACCTCACTCGTGAAATCTATTTCTATTTTTTCCACCTCTCACTGAGCTATCGCTTATCTCTATGTCTATTCAGAAGGGACCAAACTAAGTCTTAATCATCTATCACAAATCTACGACACTTGTCTTACTACGTTCAAAACGAGCTCAAATTATTTTCCATCTGGAGCAAATTTTAAGATGTGAAGTCAACTGGATCTGTACAATACAATATACACTGGGTGTTGGTAGGAAGTGATTACAATTAATAGTTTTAGGGGGTTGAATGAAATTTGAGTCCCAATTCACCCAAATAATTACTAATACATCGGCCAATTTAGTTGCTTAAGTCGATACGCCCTTAAATAATGATTCGGAGACGGAGTAATAAAAGGTTTATTGGGAATTTTGTTGTGTGTGTGCTTATGTATATTTTATGTGTTTTAATAAGTTTGACTACAAAGATCCACTCAGGTGACATGGAAGAGAACGGACCGAAATTGACCATAGGAGTATGAATGCCGCCACCAGAACGTGTAGCAAAAAGAGAGCACAGTAATTAATTCTTGTATTATTTGGCGGGTTATTTCCCTGTATGTTTATAATATGCTTACACTTGTAGCAGAAAGTATGTCAAAATATGTAGAGTATAGGGAAAATATTTTTCACAGGTTGAGACATCGCATTATTGAGAATAAAGATCAAATAATGTGAGGTATTGTAAAAGGAGACGACGTATTTTGAATTCATTATCAACAAGGATGGTATCAAAATAATGAGGACAAAGTAAAAAAGAGATACGCCAGCTCCTTTAGCAGTAAGCAAGGCCCGTGGTTTTCATGGCACCTGTTGGTATTATCGAAAGCATATAATTAAGCATATCTTCCTGTGCGGCGGAGCTTTGATCAACGTGACAAAAAAATATGCAAGGTTCCGATAGACTGCTGCCTGTGAAAAAGCCATTGATTTTTTAATAATTCCCTTAACCTGCTTTTGTTGTGCACCACCATTTTGATTTGATCTTATATGTTAATGCTTGCGATGAAGCTATTAAGACTTTTTTGGTACATCCTTGTTCAGATGGATAGGTAGAGACAATACACACTGTTAACGGCAAAATACTTTCATAAATGGGTGTTTGCGTAGAATAGGACTGAAACAGTATGACAAGATCACTGCTGTGGAATTGATGAACCAGACAAGTATCCGTGGAATAAAATGAGGGGAGACAACATTGACGTTGGATAGAATACACACATTGAGTAAACTTAATGATAGCAATACAAGGTACTTGCCTTCTGGAACCTCATGGGTAAAATAAATAGATAAAGGTTCAAAAACACGTGGAGAAGAGAAGGTCGAGATAAACATGAAATAGGTAAGGATGACACTGAAAGATTTGAACGGATGACACTGGACACTGGACTTAGAGTGTATTTGTGAAGGAATATACTGCACAAGAAGCTGAAAGGTGACGATGATGAAAATAATAATAATGACAATCATGATGATGAAGAGTGAAAGATCAATAACCTTTGTGTCAATTATATTGTATAGCATAGAGAAAATAATGGTGTAACAGAGAAGAAAGTTTTGCCATCCATTATGCTATTTGGAAATGTAATTTTTAATTGAGAGGAGTAACGTAACAACTGACCATCAGTCTCTTGTAGCAAAGCTGTTTAATCCAGGCGTAAGCAATATGTTTGCCCATCGACACATGTGACGAATTGGCAACAAAGGTGTGCCGAATAGGAGTATAACCTGGGCATGATTGTCACATATGTAAATAGTGCAGCAGTAACTGTCCACTCCCCCCCCCCCCATCTAGGGTTATAGTTTTTTGTTACATTAACGCCTGATTCACTATCGCAATTAACACGAGAGCCGTCTGGCAATTAAGCACGGTGGAACAGAGCGAAGTCCGCAGCACGGCGTTATCGTTCTTTGATAAGGGAAACACGCAGGCAGAGGCCAGGCGTTAACAGTTTCTTTGAAGAATCAAGGGTGATAAGTCTGAGACATACCTTGGATTGTTACATTTTCAGGGGAATTAACTTACGTAGCTGATATGCGGCAGGCGGGGAGAATGAAAGACAAGCCAGAGGTCGTCGGTCGGCAGAGGTGAAGAAAAAACCTTTCATTCAGGAATAGAACTGTAGATGTGCCCGGCCCTGGCCGTAGGTGCGACTTTCGCATTAAGGGGCGAAAGAACGGCATCTATGGATATATACCCCATCTCCCCAAAAGTCATTATCAGTTGCTCAGAGAATTTTCTGAAATAACTAGCTCGATATCCTAAGAGTTTTTCATAGAAAGTGAATGCTTAGATTCGTGGAGTTGTTTCCATCTTTCTCTGTTTGTGGTAATTTATATACTAGACGTTAAGTGATTTAGTGTGTGTTGCGCTAAACTTGTCGCAACTTATTCTGACCATGCATTTTGACTATAGTTAATTTTTTAATGCATGGGAAGTAACTCATGGAATTGTAGTCACTTTTATTTCTACAGTCGTCTAATCTTGATAGCTGTCGTCAAGAAGTTGTCTTATCTTGATAGCTAGGGTTGTTGATAGTTGTGTGAACGATTTTGAGTCATGTCCATATATGGAGCGCTCAGATCGCCAGTTCTTTGAAAACAGTTGGCAATCGCAATGTTTCAAGATTCATTTCCTTTAAGGTTCGAGTCTCTTAGTCGAAACATCGTAGAACATTTACTCTTCGTTTCGTAAGTTTAGCCTGTCTTGTTGAGGTCAAAAATAGGAGACCAGATTTAATCTCCTAGTTGATATCTACTAGCTCTTATGGAAAGGGGAAGTTTACTACCTGACTACATGTACAGCTGATTACGATATCCTAAAAGGCATATGATGTACATTATTTTGAGGCTGTCTGCTGTTCCTGCTGCATTGACTACATATGTAATAATGAATGTTTGATCGTACCTATGATGTACCTGCTTGTTTATGTCTACACACCTCGTCATTGTGGCGTCTATAATAAACTATACAAAAACCGTCACTAGCTGTTGCAAGCATCATTGACTTTTCACATCGTGAGTTAACGTGACGTCCTTGTGTGGATTGCCCTGCTTGTAATGCTCACTGTTTGAATACACATCTGCATCCTACACAAACCAGACCACAGATACCATACTATGTCTTCATCGCCTTCAACAATTATGGCGTACAACAAAAAGACACTCAACATTTGGTGGCCAGTATGACTAAGAACTTGAAGAGTTCGAGATCCACTCGATATGCTATTGCTCTTCAACCTTTTCACTTCACGGTACGAGCTATCCGTGGGTCGGATAATGTAATGGCTGACATTCTGTCTAGTTGACCACATGATTCCAACTAATACTTCTGTCCTATTTCTAGATATACGACAGAGCCATAACACACCTATATTACTACAATACATTAGCACATCTGTCCTCACTTTAGGTGAACACATACTATTGTGCTTTGTTATCATCTTCTTCTGTTCCCATCTTTAATATAAGAAGAAGACTGAGTAGTTAATATAAGGGCCGGAAGTTCACTCGGTCACAATTGTTAATAATAATGTATTGTATAGTATGAAACATAATGGCTATTAAATAGAATTATATTGGTTGTTTTTTTCTCAGCATGTTATTGTTGATCGGAGAAGTTACCTTTCTGTTGTCAAACATGGAGAGTTCCACATTGTACACTTTCTTTGGAACGACAGGAGATGTGTCCTGGATCGTCATTTATGTTTAATTTCATTATGTAATGGTATTAATTAAACATTTAGATAATGTACTATTTAACATTTTATATCAGATGTGTACATCCATTCTAAGCGGTATTAGAGTATGACACTGCTATTTGATTATAATGATATGAACTTGCATATTTATATTGTATTTTCATGCAAGCGTAGTGTGTGTTGATGGCACCTCCCCGATATATATATTTTTTGAATGAGATTTTTTATCTGTTGAGAAATATTCTCACCAGACACTTTATGTGTCAATGTAGCCTCATATTAGGCAGTGCAATTAGTTATCCCCGCATAATTCGTGCGTTGTTAAACCGCTTTTGGTTTTACTCTTGGATATTTAAAAAAAAAATGTTGCACATTTTTTTTTTAAATCGGGAGGTGGCGGTAATGTTGCGCTAAACTTGTCGCAACTTATTCTGACCATGCATTTTGACTATAGTTAATTTTTTAATGCATGGGAAGTAACTCATGGAATTGTAGTCACTTTTATTTCTACAGTCGTCTAATCTTGATAGCTGTCGTCAAGAAGTTGTCTTATCTTGATAGCTAGGGTTGTTGATAGTTGCGTGAACGATTTTGAGTCATGTCCATATATGGAGCGCTCAGATCGCCAGTTCTTTGAAAACAGTTGGCAATCGCAATGTTTCAAGATTCATTTCCTTTTAAGGTTCGAGTCTCTAGTCGAACATCGTAGAACATTCTTCGTTTCGTAAGTTTAGCTGAGTTGTATTCGATTCGCGTGTTCTGCGCATGTCTCTGTTTGTGGCATTGTTTAAATGATTTCCGCCCAGGTCAGTCTGAGCAGAGATGCTGGTAAGGCGAGACATAGCGATGTGCTAGTCTTCGCTTAGTTTATTCAGGAAGGAGTCCTCATCATTGTTGTTCCTTTTTTGAGATGATATATCTCTATATTATTCCAAATGCCTGGAGGCATACGTGATTTATGTGATTTAATTCCTGATGAACAGGTAACTGAATCTTTCTTACTGAGTAACTTTATCGCCATCTTGTGATGTTGACTTTTGCTTAGCCTGCCTTATTATAAAGTCTGTGATATGACAAGTTTGCTCAGCTCACGATCCACTTATATTATCACGCATCGATTGATGCCTGTCCTACGGACTATTTGCTTCCTGACCTTTATTGATGGATCTAGGTTTGATACCTTTGAAGTATAAGGAACATAGAGGACGATAATGTGATGCTCAAAAGACATGCCTGTCTTGTTGAGGTCAAAAATAGGAGACCAGATTTAATCTCCTAGTTGATATCTACTAGCTCTTATGGAAAGGGGAAGTTTACTACCTGACTACATGTACAGCTGATTACGATATCCTAAAAGGCATATGATGTACATTATTTTGAGGCTGTCTGCTGTTCCTGCTGCATTGACTACATATGTAATAATGACTGTTTGATCGTACCTATGATGTACCTGCTTGTTTATGTCTACACACCTCGTCATTGTGGCGTCTATAATAAACTATACAAAAACCGTCACTAGCTGTTGCAAGCATCATTGACTTTTCACATCGTGAGTTAACGTGACGTCCTTGTGTGGATTGCCCTGCTTGTAATGCTCACTGTTTGAATACACATCTGCATCCTACACAAACCAGACCACAGATACCATACTATGTCTTCATCGCCTTCAACAATTATGGCGTACAACAAAAAGACACTCAACAGTGTGTTAAAAGTTTTTCATTATATTTCACTGGGATTTTCTGTGTTAAATTGAATAGCGTATTAAATAACCTATAGCTAAATTTCTCCAGCTGTAAAGCCAATTTAATTACTCGCTATTCCCCAGAAAGAGATGCTATAATTGACTAGTACATACATTAAATAACTGGCTACTGACAGTATATATTGTTTACATATATCCATTTTGTGTAATTTTATAAATGACTAGTGTTCATATCACGCGTTAAAAGCAATAGGATAAGCTAGACATTTGTGGTTTATAATCTGATATAATAACGTAGTGGTTAAAGAGGTCTTACCTTAACACGTGTTAGATATAATATTGATATTTTGGTTAAATGTTTATATTTCTTTCCTAAAATCTAGGCTGATCAAAAACTCAGTGAACTAGCGGTCTTATGGTCATATGAAATTATGGTCATTTGAACTTATGTCTTATGAACTATGGTCGTATGGTCCGTTGGTCTTATAAGTGTATAAGCAACCAGAAACTTTATAATATTGTTGGATCTTCGGGCTTTGACCTGTGCGGTCCATTTTCTTCATTTTGTGAGAGAGACCAAACTAGAACAATAATTGTAAATGTTAACTGGACCAGAACTTTACCAGATTTTACCTACATAAATCTCATCAGCCAGCTGTGGCAAAATATATTGTCAGCAACATTTGTGTAATTTAACATAGTGTCTCAGCAACCAGAGGCTAGACAACACAGGAAATATATATGTATTATTCCTCCTATGTCGGCGATCACCACGTATGAACCTTACTCCAACCAACTGAATGCAGAGATACAGTATTTATCCAGGAAAACAATTAAATCACCAACTCCATTGACTACCGTGAAATTTGCAGTCAGTAACTACGGCTAGTCTGGGGCTGGATTTGTTAAACATTAATATGATACTGAATAGTCTTATTACTTATTAGTGTTTATTTCCACGGAATGCCTGCGACAACTATTGGCCAAGCGAATATGAATGTGGTCACAGTATGAAGGATTGAATGAACTGTAAGAGAGTAACATACTTTTCTGTTGTTACCACGATCATACAAATCTTTTTTTTTTTTTTTTTTTTGTTCTCATTAACCTGAGAATTTACGGGATAGATTAATTAGGGACTTGTCCTTTGTTTTCTTTACTGACTATTCCATACACTTATTGTTAACTTTTGATCTTTTGGGTGAATTAACCTCTGTTGGGATCATCTTCTATTTTCTTTTACCAGAGGGGAGAACCTATTTTATTAATTTTTCATTTTGTCTGTAAACCATGATCTATTGATGTATATGATTTATGTTGTAAAGGTCTAGTGATAAATAAACTTAATAAACCTTAAGTTATTGTGTTGGTCAACCACTACCCTATCTGTTATCCATAGTTGTTTTCACGTTTGTGCGTATTTGTCACAGAATTGTGTGCATGTGGGTGCAGTGTAACTTGTATTTTGTACAGGGAGAGAAAGTGCGTCTGATTTAAATATAGTCGTACAGATAGGCTGGATTAGAGAAATTACTCAATCCAGAGACTGTCCTTTCTCTTACACTATCACCTCGTGAGAAAAACTGTTTCTTACACCTTACTCTCAAATAGTTATCACTATCACCTCTGCTGAGACAGGACAATAACCATCTATTACCTATCTTATAAAATGATATTAAATGAAAATGTCATCCCAAAACAAAACAAAATTTTGACCAAAAAAGATAATGTTATGCTGAAAATATGTACACTGATATTTTCGGTTTGGCCTGAAACCTCGAAGGTTTCTTCCATATCTGTATGACCCAACATTTGAATGAACTAAATACGAGGCTTCGTTGAAAATTAAAACTGATCAGTGATCAAACATATTACATTCGAGACTTCACGTGGAAACTTAATCTTTTCGTGCCTCGAGTGCAAATGGAAAATGTGACGCCCTTGCCAAAAAATAAATTGTTATCTTGAAACAAATGAAGAATTCGTTTGTCATCTCAAGAAATAGAATGAGAACTGTTTGGAGGATTCAGAATTTTGAGTGGTAATTGTTTTAGTTTTATTCAGTTCAACCTAGCATTTGAATTCTTGAAAGCTCCATTTCACTTCAACGCTGAAAATTCAATACAAGAACTTATCATTTTACTGTGCTTGTTAAAGCGTTTATTTGAAGCTGAAGTTCATCGCAAGGATCGATCAGTCACTGAGCTGCGAGAAGATGTAAAACTTTGAAACTGGCCGTTTTCAAATTATTTTCCATGTGTAGAGCGACGTGAATCAACATTTTCCTCAATCACTTCGATGCACTAGGATTACAGATCTCGGAATAATGGAGCTTAATTTGGAGTCTGGGCTGAGATGTGGGTTGAGTTCAGGTTTTCAGCCAAATATTAACCAGTTGGTCAGACAGAAAGACAGCAAGGTTTCACGTTGATGTTTTTTTTGTCATTGAACTTCTTTGATTTGTGCTTGACTCTATAAGCAAGAATAATGGTTGAATAAAGTCATGTAAGGGAATTTCGGATTTTCCTTTAATCAAAATAGTTAGGAACCTTTTTTTTTTAAATTTAATGGAATTTGTCACAAAAATCATATTTCCCACCCCTGGTTTAAGCCTAAAATACATTATGGAAAGTTACAGGCATGTGTCTTGAATTTGCATAAATATCACACCTTTGAGAATATTGCAGGAAAATAACACTGTTTATTATACAGGTAAGAATGGTAAGGACAGGCGGAGAAAATCCCCACACCATCTGGTGGAATCAGTATTGGAACAACTTCTTGGTTAAAAACCGACACATGACATTAGAGAGAAACAAACTCAGATATCGTTACGAGGAGCCATTGTTGTCTACTAATGAAAAAAAAAACAGATAAAAGATTGTGTCAGCAGATGTGAAACTTACATACCGAAGAACAATAATAGTATTAAACGTCACACGCAGAAGGTAAATTAGTCACATAGACAGAATTAAGCATGGAGGTTTCTGGTTTTTACAGAAAAAAACCATGTCTCCCCCCGACAATAAGTCTGTCTTACATATCGTGGACAGCTATAGCGTTTGGTCAAAGCGCTTCGTAGTTGGTGAAGGATTACCTATAACCGTCAGTAATATCTTGTAACGTTTGTTTATTCCGACGCACGGATGTCCTCATGTCATGAATGTAGTTCTATAGCAGACTGCCGTATGGGAAAGAAATATTAAGAGACTTCATCTATACTAGGTTTCAGCGTTATGAGGTGGGCTGACGGTTCTCTATATCGCTACCTTTGCCTTCCCTAACTCAAGAGCAAGTCAGATGCCCATTTCTTTAGAAAGGTAGACTGTGACACGACATGGTTTTGAACTCGATCCTTTTGATTTGAGAAGCAAGCGTACTAACCACTATGCCACTCGCTTATAATGACTTGCAATGGAAAAACACTTATATGGGGTTCACTCTCTAAAAACACACCGTAGAAATTGTTCATTAAGCACAGCACAGCCGCTTCGTAACATCCACAAACAACACGAAGAACTACATGCCGCATGGAAAGCTATGTGGCATAATTAGTTAAAATGTTGAGGGGAAAATGCTCAAAATTGGGATCAGCACTTGACTAAAACTTCAGACGCGATAAGAGTGAAAATAGACGAGAGCACAGGATATTCACCATTCCTTTTCCTATATGGTAAGAAACCTGCTTTTCCCTTCGACAGCTTAATGCTGTCGTAGATTTTTGATAGGGGAATTAAGATTTGGGTTGGTCCCTACTGAATAGATTAGAATAAGCGATAGCAACAGTGAGAGATAATAATAGAAATAGATTTCCACGAGTGAGATGGTAGCAATTAATAGAGTCTGTCCCTGAAATCGAGAATCTTCTCTCTTTCAGCCTATCTTCTACAACAGATCTAGAGGAGTCAGACAGTCTATTATAATATATATATATATTAAATATATATACAACTCACATACACACACACATAAGTGACGACAGTTAGACGCACAGACGTGGAAAAACTATAACAATGGAATATAGATATGTTGGAACGAGCTGACCGACACGCTTGAATAAAGTTTATGTAAATTTTATTAACATAAGGAAAATTTTGTCCACAACAAATAAATGTTAATATCAAGCATAGAAAATACATATAAGGTAATGAATTACTACAAGTATACTAGACCCAAAGGTGTAATCTTTTCCCTCGATGTTTAGCCCACGATCCTGTTAGATGAAAAGTGATAGCCCCAAAGAGTCACGGATATATACACTATAGTCTCAGATTTCCCTCTAAAGTTGAGAAACAGAATGTATACCCTAATCTATCCTAAGAGAGGAAAACCCGCATTTAGCAACAATTTGCATAAATGAAATTACAAAAAAATGTGGGTGCACAAATCATATTATAAAAGAATCACTCAGTCTGTTCTTTCAGCAGGGGCCCCTGTCTCATTTTTCTTACCTAAAATCTTGCTGGTGTACGCCGTCTGGCGCACGTTAGTACACACACACCGTTTAATCTGTCTTTTTGATGAAGCGGATCCCAGCTCTGCAGATTTTGGTTTCATCTAATGGGTCCGGGGAGCGTCCTCTTCATGCGATAGTTTTCTTTTCAAATTTAAGTTAGTGTCAATTTACTCAGTTCAGGTAAGAATTAGTTTAAGCGGGCACACAGTGACAGAATCACGAGGTTTCCCTTATTTAGGAAGATGACCGGTTGGTAAATTCTCTCAATAGATAATTTTTGGTCACACCACAATTAGTCAAAATGTCGGAATGTTAATGTTTTGTAATTTTTCTCGCCACAGGGCTGCATGTACATGAGAGTTTGTGAAGAAATATAATCTGGCTCAATAGGCCCAGTATAGGCATTTAGTCTTTAAAACCGTTAGTGAGATTTGTACTGTTTTTTTCTGGAGGCACACACACTGCCAGACAGGTGTTAACTTGTAAACCCACGTGGTTGAAGATAAAAAATGTTTCTTCTCTCAGTTGTACTAAAACCGCTGGTAAAGGTTGGGCTGACCCAAAACTCAACACAGAACTACTAAGAACTATATCCAATTCGACCACCTAAATGATGCTTCTATTAACAGAGATCTTAGAAATCGAAAGCTAGATGGCAATCGACCAACTAAATGATGCTTCTATCAACAGAGATCTTAGGAATCGAACGCTAGATGTTTCTAGTCTTGACTGCGGAGTACTGAATGAATTAAGTCTAAACTACTGGAGTTTATATCTTATGAAAAGAAATGATTTCCTAATTCTCGAAAATCCGAAATAGTTCCCGTCTTAACACCTACATAAAACTCAGACGATGGCACTGAAACTGCCAGACGCGTTTCACACTTGCCGCTACCTATGGACATCCCCGAGCGATGCCTGTTGGCGCCTCTCACACCTAACACCGAGAAACTTAACCATAGAAGCTTCGTGTCAGATGAAAATGCAAGATGATATGTCTGCCCTCATGTCTGTCGAGAACGAATTTCACACTATTCGGTCTCCTCTAGGACTTAACTTAACAGCAATAAAAATGTGTTGCTACATAAGAAAAAAGATAGGCGAAGGTATGAATGGGAGAGTTTTATTTTTCACAATCAGACGAATGCGAAAAAAAGAAAGGATAAAAGAGCGATAATAAAGTAGAAGACACGGGTAGAATAAAGAAAAGATATAGAAATTTATTAATCATAAATCTCTCTGCGACAAATGAAACATCACAGAAGGTACTTATGTACAGAGTTTAGCAAGTTTCTGCTTCAAGGGAAACATAAACGCCGTGTATTAATGCAGAGGAATGTGACAAAAGCGTTTCAGACAAGGAAGAAATACCCAAACATGTTAAGCTAAATGGCCCAAAATATACTACTCGTCAAAAGTCACCCTATTATTTTTAATACACTTTTATATAAGCGCATAGAATGATTAAATGAAGGAAGTTTTTAGTAAAAATGGGTGCAATATCTTCCTCTGACAGTCCTCTATGCGCGTTAAGCATAAAAACAACTCAACGACAACCATGGTGATCACGTGCAATTTGGTTTGCTGACCATAAATTCACAATTTTAATCTGTTTTTTCAAACTTCTGTACAACCAAACAGGTGAAGTAATCATGCTGATTGAGATTCCACGTGCAATGGCGACTTTTCGTGAACAGAGTTCACTCTTAATTTGTTTTACAATCAGCAGACTTAGGGTAGTTTCATCTCTTGCAAAAACCATGCCACCGAGAAGAAGTCTTGACACCTTACAAAGAATGAGGGCTATAGCGTGGGTTGAAAGTGGTTTATCTGTCCCTGAGGTTGCTAGACGACTTGCAGTGTCACACTCTACTATCCAAAGAATTTTGGAGAGATTTCAGGCCACAGGAAGTGTGTAGGATCGCCACCGGCCAGGTCGCCCTAGATGCACCAATAGACATGATGACCGGTACCTCTTGTTGTCAGCCCTGCGCCATCGAACAGTGACTTGTTCCACTCTAAGATGTCAGCTGAGACAAACTGTAAACGTTAATATAAGTCAAAGCACCATTCGTAGACGTTTACATGAATTTGGACTGGCTGCTCGACGTCCTGCAGTCAGAATCCCTCTTACTCCTGCTCATCGCAGAGCCCGTATTGCTTGGTGTCGCGAGCACATCCGATGGACAAGGCAACAATGGAGTCAAGTTCTCTTCACTGATGAATCTCGCTACACTGTGTCATTCAATGATGGCAGGATTCGAGTTTGGAGACGACCTGGAGAGCGATTTACTGATGACACAATTCGAGAGGTGGATCGTTATGCTAGGGGTTCTGTCATGGCCTGGGGAGGCTTCTACATACACGGCAGGACCCCACTCTACATCATCCATGGCAACGTGACCGGCCCAAGATACCAGAACAAAATCTTGAGACCAATTGTTCAGCCTGCTCTGGAGGCCATAGGTGGTAATGCCATCCTCCAAGATGATAACGCTCGACCCCATCGAGCTCGTGTGGTGAATGAATTTATTCAGCAACATGGGATCATCAGGATGGCGTGGCCAGCTCATTCACCTGACCTTTCTCCGATTGAGCACCTCTGGGATGTCCTTGGTCGAAGATTGTCAACAAATCACCCCCTGCCAATGGATGTTGCACAGCTGACTGCATTTCTGCTTCAGGAATGCAAGCTGTTCCTTAGGATACTCTTCGGATCCTTGTGGACTCGGTGCGTCTACGCTGTCTTGAATGCCTTGCTGCAAACGGTGGTCATACCCGATTTTGAAATGTCTATTTGTTCAATATCTATTGTGTGACTTTTGAAAAGGTGGGTGACACACTTCACAGCTTCATTGCGTTTGAATGTGTGTTTCCATTTCTTTACATGACATATCAATTTGGTATTCAATAAATGCCGTTTTGACTGATACCAATTACGTTTATATAAGATTTGTTTCATGGTTTAAACCAAGGTTTTTCTAAGTGGCCCTTGACTTTTGACGAGTAGTATAGTTGACCCTACTGCAGAAAGAATGCGAGAGATTGTGACGAAAAGACGGCCTACTCGTTCGTCCAATTTTTCTTTCAACACTCCTCTGTCAGTATTCATTCCATCATTTCTTTTTTTTTCTTTTCATCCATGCATATCTTACTTTTACGCCTCCATCTGCTGATATTATCTTATCCTCCATGTCCCACATGTTTTAGGCCTGGTTGCACATGACATGTTATCATTTGATCGTGGACAGACAACGATTAGCCAAGTGGGAAAATACTGTCAAATCAACTTTTGGTTTGTCGTTTGTCGCCAGCGTATTATTTATACAGACGGGCTATTGATAGAAGGAAGTATTGCTTCAGTCAAAGCTAGGATGTTTGTTAAATAAACTCAAGACAATAGTCTGGAAGTAATATTATTAGCAAGCAACGGTCGAGACACCACATTTAGATTGCGCAAATATATCCGGTCAGCCTGGGTGTCTATGGTAGTGTTAGATATGTGTCTAATTTGGCAGACATGATACAATCAGTTCCGGCCAGATGTCATAATAAACAAGGATGGGAAAAGAGAGTGCAACCTTGGAGAAGAGATTATCAGATTTAATAATTAGGGCATGTCATATGACAAAATGTTTCCTGTAAATGTAACACTCGGTTGCAATAACTTACTTACTTACTTACTTAGTCGTTCCCCTTCTACCGTGAGGTGTAGAGATTTGGAAGAGAGAGCGCCAGACTATCCTATCGGCTGTCTTCCTCCTGGCCTGGTTCCATTCTAGTCCTCGATCCTTCAAAGATTGTCTAATGTTGTCCTCCCAGCGGACTCTGGGTCGTCCTCGGGGTCTGGATCCTTGGCTCTTTGTTTCCCATGCTTGTCGTGGTATCCGATCTTCTCCCATTCTGCAGACATGGCCAAACCATCTTAATTGGGACTGTTCTACTTGGGTCTGCAGGGGGTAGGATTTAAGGCCTTGACGTATCGTCTGGTTGCGTACCATGTCTCTTCTTGTTACTTCAACCACTTTCCTCAGATACCTCATTTCTGAGGTTTGGATCTGGCTTTTATGGGTTGTAGTCATTGCCCATGACTCGCATCCGTATGTCAAGACTGGGACATAGGTGGAGCGGTATACAGCCATCTTCGTTTTCTTACCAACCTCTCTCTTGCTGAGGAATCCTCGATTTATGGCCTGAAAAAGTCTCCCAGCTGCTGCTTTTCGAGTGGTGCAATACCACATATGGTAAAAAATGGTAAAGGATCCCGTTACACGCCCATTGAGGCATATTAAGAATAAGGTGTTAGGCCCGTATTTTCTCCAGCACACTAGGGGTGATGTGGTCAGCATCACACCGGCCGCCTTAACCTTCCCAGAGTTGCTCTGGTACCTAATTCATGAGGCTAGGTCGACCCCGGAGCCGTTCGCGGTTTTAAAAATCCCACCTCAACTGGGGATCACACCATGGACCACCGAGCTAGGAAGCCAGTGCACTAACCACTGTGCTACCGCGGCTCAATACCATATATGGTCGTTTAGTAATTTTCATAGTGATGAGTAAGGGAAGAGTTTGATCAAATCTGACGCCTTACCTGTGGGTGGTATAAAATTGGAATATGACCTAAACTTAATCGTGATTGGGTTTCACCCAATAGAACCTCACGAGATTACGTTTTGCGGGGAGCTAATTTTTTACTTTACAACCTAGAGCATTTTGAAGATTTCCCCCATCGCATTTCTCACCTTCGTCATGAGATCGCGGACAGCTAGAATAGGAATAGTAATAAGGATTCCATTATAGGGCTGACTTGAGTGGTTATGAGTATCTTTCAAAATTAAAAGAATATAAAACCTCATTTATAATACTGAGAGCCACAACCTGAAGAACACCCGTCAATTGTAAATAGTTAGGAGTATGGGTTTTAGTAGTATTAGTGACCTTAACTGAGGGACGACTGCCTCTTAAACAGTTGCAGGACACACTACTGCCATTCTGTGCATCAAAGAGTCTGGATATTTTATTAAACATTTAGGGTGAGTTGTAACATGTACATTTTATAATTTTTTTACATTTTATATGAATGAATAGCTTATTGATGTACAGTTGCATATGGGGCTGGCAACCTCATATAAAATACCTTGCCACATAAACCGCTCAAGAGCTGCTGACTGCTTCGTGCGGGTTTCCTCACAAGGAACCAATAGCAGAAGTAGACCCATGCTCTATAAGGAGCTAAAATCGGTTGATGATGGCATCATAGTATATGTATATATTTTATGTCAACAATTTTATGTCAGTATAGCGAGGTCGGATGATATACAGGTGTATCTAGATGATACCAGATAATAGCCAGATGAGAATTCTGGATTGAAAGAAATACCCTAGTCTCATAAATGAGTACTAGTGTATGGATGGCACAGGTTATAGTAAGACTGTGAAGATCTCTTGACCAGGTGGTAAGATGTAGTACAAAAGTCTAACTGGTCTCTCGCTTAAGACTATCCTATGCTTTAGTCTAGGGTAAATCAAAAATTAACATGTAACTTTAAACAATGATAAAGTTAACAAAGTCCTCGGGTACAATTATAATCAATTTATTTATGTATAATGATTTTTCTCTTCTTTCTTTAGAATGGAAAAGTTTGAAATTTATATTACAGATATTCACATAATTATTTCACAATATTCACATAATTATTTCAATATGCACTTGGCATCACTTTGGTAAACAATAAAGTCACTGTTTATATAACATCTATGAGTTCTGACTTTAACTTGAATTAAATGTCATCACATGACAGTTTTATCTCTCCAGAATGTTTGTGATTTCATTCTTTTATAATAGAACTTATCTTGGATGTCTGGACTGCTGGTTTTATATCTTAACCACACAGTTGTTTATAGTGAAGGTTGACACACGTCTGTCAATCTTTGCAATCGGTACTGGCCTTCCCATGCATTATGGATACCTGTAACTCTGGGTAGTTCAGTTAATGTGCTCCTAGTCAGTGTGCAGGATTACACGTATGAATCTACTTCAGGCTTCTGACTGTCCGATTACAGATTCGAACTTAAAACAACATAAGGTCCTGGGATAGACTCCACCTAGGAGGTCCTCTAGACTAAGTGTCTGTTTGCGTCTGTCATCAGAGTGTTGTATGCGGGTGATATGCACACAATGTTATTGTTATAGTGTCAGTTGTACAGATGTATAACTGCAATGACCTTATCAAACAACAACTCATATACATTTATTTATACAGTCTTAGTATACAAGTCAACTTGCTTAGTCCCTTCCACTTCTTCTTCTTCTTAGCATCTTATAGATTGATCCTTCCTGCAATCAGTGATAACCTTAAAGAAATCGTGACTTAGTTTGCTTCCTTCTATTCATCATCTTAATTCTTTAACTGAATCCATTCCATTGAATCATTACAAAGGTAGCTGCAACACAGCACCTATATGTATTATTATGAGACAAATATAGTATTATATACAAAATTAATTAAGTACCACTACTCACCTCTAGCTACAGAAATGCACTGGACAATACTTGATTGAGGTAGGCTGCTTACACTTATAGACTGAAACTGAGTCGTGTCTAGCTCTACTCTCTGTCCTTAGAGCATAGAATCTTTGGCTGTGTGTGTGTGTCATTTTAAGTTTGCCTCTCCTGTTATAGGCCAATAGCGGACCTCCTTCAGAGCATGACGTCACTAGGTTTTTGTGGACACAATTTCTTCGACTAGCCTGATACATTTTCCAGCATTTGTGTTAGTGGACTATACATTCCTTCCTCGTTCTCGTGTTATATACAGGCTATCGTGTTCATCCATATCTCGTTTTACTCAAACGACCTGGAACTTTCTTTCCAAATACGTCTTTTAACATTCCGTTCATCCTACGATTTGCTAGGCTTAGCAGAAGTGACAAACAGTCTTATCGATTATCGTGTTGACACACTAGCATTCATGTTACTGATGTCGGCCATATGCACTTTCTCTGTTCTGCATAAGGTGGACAGCTTTAAAGCAGATGTTTAGCAGTCATTTTATGAGTGCCACAGTTATACTGATCGGTAGCTCCTAGCTTTAGTTTGCTGAATAGATGGCATCTCAATCTGCTGTGGCCAGTGCGGAGATTACCACTTGCTCTCTTCTGCTGAGCTGGTAGAATGCATCATTTTGTGTGTGACCTGGATGCTCTACATCCATTTTGTTTCTGCATCTGATTCTGGTAAAACTCTTTACCTCCTCGAAAGTTATGCTTGCATCAGGCTGAGGTAGATTTCCACCTTCCTTTGGCAACGTGTTAGCTTCTTCATTGCCGGTGATGTTACAATAACAGGGGATCCATTGGATCACAACACTTTTGAATCGTTGAAATAGTTTGTGGAACACTATTCTGAGGTCATCTAGGTCTGTATTATTTTGGCTTTTCAACGTTGCAATTACTTACTGTGCATCGGTAAAGAAAGCAACATGTCTCTCTGTGCTGCCCTGTCATTATAACCTCTATTGCAATTTTCAAGGCCTCTTGCCTCTTCTCTGAAGTTACTTGAGAATTGTCCTGTTGCCACTGACAGCTTTTTTTGTGTACCAGTTCTTAAGGTCAGAAAGACATCCCCACCTCCATTTTCTGTTGCATTTGTGGCTGATCCATCTGTGTATGCATGGGTCCAGGTGTTGCGTGGGTAATGTTTCTGTATATATCTTGTCGCTATGGATTTTCTCTCTGTCGCAGTCTGGCTCTTCTTTCTTTCAATTCCAGGATAGTTTCAGGGAAACGATGTTGTTTCCAAACATGGAGCTCCTGTGCTGTGTATATTGGTTTAATAGTTGATATGGCATTTATGGAAACTGCTCTCATCTGTGGTTTGGTTGATTTTACAAAGTTGCTTCGTTTGAGTCTTTGCCTTCTAAAAGCATTCATTCTATGGCACATTTGATGGTCTGTTAGTCTCTTGAAATCTTCAGCTTGTTGGTGAGCCCTGACGTCTCTTCTATACTCCATTATCTAGAAGCATGTAATCTTTTTGAGTTCTTTTATAACTGCCGCTCGTTATAATTCTCATTGCTTGATTTTGGAGTCTGCTGATTTTATCGAAGTTTGACTTAGCTGCTGTTGCCCATGCTGCAATGCCATACACTAGGACTGGTCTCACTCATCTGTGTATAACGTCTTTAGCACTCTTTCCTCTGCACCTCAAGTTGTTTCAGCAAGTTTTTTTCATAAATGTCATTCTTTGCCTTGCTCTCATTCGGTTTCTGTCAACTTGTTTTTTTTTCCCAAGTCTGACGGCGATCAAAAGTAATGCTTTGGTAGTTTGAATTTTCATTTAAATGTAGATTTTCTCCGTTTAGCAATAGTTTGGAGCTCTGTGGTTTATGCGAGAGGGAAAATACTGTGTACGTTGTTTTCCCTTCATTTATCTTCATGACCACTGTTTTGGCCCTTTCTTCCAGTGATGTTAGTGCTTGCTGCATCCAAATGTTTGCAGTAGTGATATACTCTTCAGAGATCCACAAGGTTAAGTCATCTGCAAAGGAGGCATTGTGTGTTATTTTTGGAATATTTTCAGTTATGTCATTTATGTATGCAAGGAACAGTGTAGGTGACAGGACTCCTCCTTGTGGGACCCCCTGCTCTAATACAAAGTTTCTACTAGTCTGTCCTTGTAGCTTTACTCTGGCGGCTATATTCTCCAGGTAGTGACCAATCCATTTGTACATTCGCTCACCACCCACACCACTTTAGTGCAGCATGACGTTCAAACCCACTTTCCATACTTTATTAAAAGCTTTTTCTAAATCTACCCAAACCACTAGCGTGTAGTTTTTTTCTTTTTCTTGGAAGGCATCTTCGATTTCCAGCGATATATTTGTGATCTGATTTTCCATGTTCAACCTAGATACAGGGTCCGTCCGTTAAAATGGGGTGCATGTCCAAATGTGCAGTCCTTACAACCTTCTATTTTATTTAAATTAATAAATGTACAGATATATTTTATAAATCGCAGTTGATTGATTTTGTTAAAATTCAGTTTCTGTTCGAAATTGTTTTCTAGTGTAGAGAATTATTTAATATTTTAAATTGGTAGGGATAAATAACGAGCTACATTTCGCATCAACTATTAAAAGAGAGACACCTCTGGAGCACAGGATAGGTCTAGCGAGAAGGTGACTGACTTCACAGCTCTCTTCTACTGCTACCATCTAGGACTGTGCAGTTAACTACCTGACTTGTCCTGTACCATCCCTATATCCGGTTCACCAGTTTTTTCTCCAGTTCTGGGAACTATATACATCATTTCGATCCACCATCCATCTCGCTACATCTCCCGTAGTATCTTTGTCGCACTTTCTCTTTCTCCCATTGTTTCCTCGTCGCAGTTTGCCTTTCTCCATTTGTGTCTTTGTCGTACTTTGTTCTTCTCCCATTGTGTCTTTGTAGCAGTTTGTCTTTATCCCACCGTGTGTTTGGTGCACTTTGTCTTTCTCTCATTGTGTCTTTGTCGCTACTTGTCTTTCTCCCATTGCGTCTTTGTCGTAATTAGTCTTTCTCCCATTGTGGCTCTGGTGCAATTTGCCTGTCTCTATTGTGTCTCTGATGCACTTTACCTTTCTCCCATTGCGTCTTTGTCGTAGTTTGTCTTTCTCCTATTGCGTCTAAGTCGTAGTTTGTCTTTTTCCCATTTCGTCTTTGTCGCACATTGTCTTTCTCCCATTGCGTCGTTGTAGTTTGTCTTTCTCCCATTGTGTCTTTGTCGCACCTTGTCTTTCTCCCATTGCGTCTTTGTCGTGGTTTGTCTTTCTCCCTTTGTGTCTTTGTCGCACCTTGTATTTCTCCCGTTGTGTCTTTGTCTTAGTATCCCTTTCTCCAATTGTCGTTGTCGCAATCTATCTTTCTCCCATTGTTTGTATCGCACTCCCTTTCAAATTATGCTGTCCTCATCTTTGGAACTATCTTCCACATTATCTAAAATCAATAACAGTCCCTATTCATACAATCGTAGACTTTTCGAATACTTTATGAGTTCTGATTATCTGCCCCCCTAATGTGATTATTTTTCCGAACAAATGATATAATATCGAATGTAGGTTTGATGATGATGTTAGTGCTTTTCAACATATATTATTTCATGGTGATACTTAGTTTGTACTTGTCAACATATTTTATTTCATGTTTATAATTAGATACTGTGAATGTGAGTATGCTATTATTTTACCTTTACAACGTTGAATTCTTTTATATTGATGGGTAAAATGCATATGAGAATAAATGAAATCAGTATAAAAGACGAGAGAAAGGAAGGGCAGAATGTCAGACGGGCCTGCGTGCCCAATTCTCAACCCTTTGAAAATAAAGTTCGTTCGTTCGTTCGTTCATAATATTACCTATTAAAAAAAAATTTTGCAGCGGTGGTGTCCATGGCTATTTGTTTTACGTTTTGAGGTTGCTAGCCGCATGCATAACCTGACATTAGTCGCCTTCTACGACATGCATGAGGATGCCGTGGTCCTATTCTTTACTTGTCTCTTGAGAGACCCCCGGGAATTGCACGGGGCACATGACCCATAACATACACATAGAGCATGAACCACCTCATCTTAATGTGCGTAATAAGGGGCCGTTCACAACTTACGTAACGCAACATTTAACATTTTTAGCCGCTCCCCCCTCCACCGTAATGTGTGCGTAACAAAAACCCACAACTTTTCAGACCCCTCCCCCCCTTCCCCGCCCGCACCAAAGCATAACATCTTGGCAACCCTTCCCCCCCCCCCCTTTTTTTTTTTTCTTTTCGTTACTTACTTTGTGAGCGGCCCCTAGTACTTTGCCCGCTATCATGAAGTAACAACGTAACTGTTTGTCGTGGTGTCCTTGGTACTTATAACATTCTTCTGTACGACCACAACTCTATGACCTCGCTGATAATTCATATTCGTTTAGTTCATGTCTAGTATTTTTTTCAAATTTAATATGAATAGTTTAATTTCATCAGCATTATCATTTTCTGCTATTAACAAATCTTTGATGCACAGGATTTTTCTTTCATTTTGTTATGGTTTTTTTTTTTTTTTTTTTTTTTTAAATAGTCTAAAACATTTCTCGAAATTTCCCTTTAGTTGACCTATGTTATTTTACAAGATGTCTATAAAGTCCTTGTGCAATTTTCAACTTTAAGAACTTCCGGTCTACACATGACAGAACACACTATAAACATTATGTTAAAGCATAATTTATGTTATCTTTTTTTCTTTTGATGTAAGTGATAAATTATGAGTTAACTTTGTTTTAGATCCCGTGGCTACTTTCAAATGGCGACAGTAAAAGAAAATGTTAACTGTGTAAGAAAATGTTAACTGTGTAAGAAAATGTTAACTGTGTGAGAAAATGTTAACTGTGTAAGAAAACCGGACTGGACAATATATCAAGAATGATGGCAGCTTAAAAATCTGTAATGTAACGTGTTAGAACTTAGTAACAATTATAGTTTTAAATGCCGTTTACAGTGTACTTCTGTCATCTGTTTCTGTACATACAAAATTACTCAAGTTTAAATTTGCACAAATACTTATGGCGAACCCTGTACAGCTTTAAACTAAAGTATTTTGACCTTGCCACGTGTCGTCTCCGGGGGTCTCTTTAGGAGGTAGTGAAAAAACAGGTCTACTGCCGCCAGAGGCGTGTCGTCAAAGGCTACTAATGTGAGGGTGGTGCTCTGAGTTGGCAATCTCATCGTGTAACATAAATAGCCATAGAAACCATCACTCAAGGAGCACATAGTTGCTTAGTTCATGCTTCCTGCAAGGGGACCAGCTACTGTAGTGCTTCCATGCTCCACTGGAAGCGCAAAGGACAATGATAATAATGCATTTGACCTTGGATTGTTTAAAAACTGACATTTTAACAGCTTTAACACATTATTTATTCATACAAACCACCGGTGTAACCAGCTGCTTTATGTATATATATATGGATCCTGTTACACGCCCATTGAGGCATATTGGGAATATGGTGCTAGGCCCATATTATCTTGACCATCGGCACTCTAGGGGTTATGTGGTCAGCATCTCGCCGGCCGCCTTAACCTTCCCAGAGTTGCTCTGGTACCCATTTGGGGCTGGGTCGACCCAGGAGCCGTTTGTGGCCTAAAAAAATTCCACCTCATCTGGGTATAGAACCATAGACCACTGAGCAAGGAAGCCAGTGCACTAACCACTATGCTACCGCGGCTCCCATATATATATATATCAAACAACAGGGCGTGAGAGCACAAGAATAGGACGATCCTGTTATAAACGGGAGATCTGGCCACTAGTGTTGTGTTTTCCTGTTGCTATCTTCTACCACTCATAAATTCGAGGTTTACCTTCTAAGCGATTTGTTCATATAGGCCTACAGACTACGTCAGAGGCGTCCCTAAAGAATTGGCACTCGGGGCGGATTCTACCTTTTGTTCGCTCTCTCACAAAGAAATATACTTGCAAGTATATTTTTAACAGCAAGTACTATCATAATATTGTCTGAGGGCACCCCCTTCCAGGCTGTCACCAGGGGCGGACCGCCCTCCTCGCACCCCCCCCCCCCCCCCCTTAGTAAGCTACTGTACTAAGTGTAGTTCCATGTTCTACCTCATTATGACTTTTGTTTCATTTTCAACACCATTTTCAAGGTTACTCTACTTTTCCGTCCTATTTAAATTAATATTGTTCTCGAGGTTTTTGCCTTAATCATCAGTTCCCGTAATCTTCTCTCTTCCCAAGTTTCTACCTTCTCTCCCTCTTTCTAGCCTCCCTTCCAGACTTCCGATTACCCCCCCCCCCCTCTCTCTCTCTCTCTCTTTCCCCCCTTCCCTTCCTTTACTCATAGGCGCGTGGAATGAGGGAGAATTTCTCACGTTTGAAGTTTGTGTTAATGGGTAAAGCTACCAGAAGACGACGCTTAGCGCGGGTAATTACATGAGAGGATTGACCGAGCCCCGAGAGAGGGAAACAAATCTCTCTTTCCACAAGTCACAGCACTCTTCGGCATGCAGCTCCTGTCAGACATCCTTTAACACCTGTTCTTCTTATATCGAAACGCGTGCATGGCATGTATTTAAGCAGGGGTGGAGGACCTAACGGCGAAATGGAAGCTGCAAGACTAGAAGACCACGGAGGTAAGAAAAACAAGGAACACTCGGAGCAGACATCTGTGTAGGAGGAGTTTTGCTTCCCTGCTTTACTGTACACGCACTTGATTGGATTGTAGGCTTTGATCGATGGATCATACCTGGTAGCTCCTGAAGACTCCACTTATCTTATTGGATAACGCTAGAATCGGACGTGTTGTTGTGAGATCTCTGCAAAACTGTGTGCTTGCAACTGGGCTAAACGTAAAGATTCCCACATCTGAGGGTATGTAATGAAGACCATAAAATATGCTAAACATGGAAGAAAGAAAAAAGGAATGGGGGAGGGGGAGAGAATGTAATGGGTAATTGATGACGTATAGCTGAAATAACCAAGTAACCAACGCGCTAACAACGTATTCTTTCGTCTTATTTCTCGGGAGAATATCTCGTCTCTGTGGGTGAGCTTCTAATGCAGGTCCGTCTGTTATCAGCCAATAATTTTAGCAATCAACGTTGTTCTTGGCTTTACTAATCTCGCAGGCGTTTTGATTTTGATTATCTTTTATTCCAGTTGTAGTAATCTTTCTGATCCTTGGAGATAAATCTTAGACTCATTTTGAATCCCCTTAGTTTTCTTGTTGTTTTATAAATCTTGTTTGATAATTTTGATTTTAATATGCGGTGACCTGTGTTACAACGAAGGTATTAACTGTTTTGTAGAAAAATTATGAAAAAGACGTTATTTCATAACATTTATTTATATACGTTGTTCTGAACCCTTTGTGTCACGATGTTTAGAAATGGACTAATAAGGGCTAAATCTATCTTAGCACTTCGCATTGGCCATTCTGTTATTTTCATCGTAATGCCGTGAAGTTACTGGCAGCAGAACGCTGTAATCTCATCATTACCTGCACAGGTAAGTTGGGCGTCTCTACTTTAATATCGGGTGTTTAGTGAAAGCCACTAGCAATAACTTCCCGGGGATCTGTGAAGAGACGAAGAAAGATTAGAACAACCGGGGATCCATGTGATGAGTCACTAGTGTTAAAGCCCTTCGGGAGAGTACATATAAGGGAAATAATACAATTAATGTCTAACTTTCAACCAAAGTTGCATCCCTTAGCGTTACGCACTGACAGAAAAAGATGGGATTTTTTATATATAGGATGCATGGAACTGGCAACCTCATCAAGTAAAACAAACTACCACAGAAACCACAGCTGCATGAGCATATGAATGTTTGGTGTAGGCTTCCTGCAGGACCAGCACAGTGGTAGCCCCATGCTCCATAAGAAGCGCAAAGGATTATGAAGATGATGTTACCCAAGCAAAAAAATGTCAAATACAAGACGAACTAAAAATACCAATTAATAAAAAATTGCTGAGGTCAAGCTTGGAACTGGATATTTCATGATTGAGCAACCCAGACAAAAAAGCAGAGAAGGCCACTCTCCAAACCTCCGATGTCTTGCGGGCACTGTTAGGATGTGCAAGAACATGGACAGGAAGACTCCACAACTTCCCCACTGAAGACACGCCCACGGCGACCGTTGCCTCAATTGGCTGTGTGTGGTGTACCCGGAAACGGGGCCTCCCAGTACTGAGGCACAGTTAAGTCCCCGATGTCACTTATCGGTGCAGAGTTGAGAGAGATGGCTGAGCATCACAATCCCCCCTGTGTTGCAGCATGATGAGAACCCAGCATTGCACACTGAGCTTAGGGGGATCACTTGGGCACCAGACTTAATACTGGCTCTTGACTGGATGGCCGCATGCAGGAGATTTCTACAATGGAGGGTTGGCAGGTGGTGGGTATCTGGAAGTGGCTCTGTGCAGGACGTGAGGATTCCTTGGGAGAGCCCAGAACCAGAGCACAGCATTGTGCAAGCTCTGCATAGTTGGAGAGCCCCCTGGATGACGGGGAATGCACAGTGTGCTACCCCACCTATCCCCAACTGCTAACTTAGAACCAGAAGTGGGGTCCTCTGTATGCGTGCCAGGCCAGGATAAAATGCCTGGGAAAGAGACTGGAGCTCAGAACTCCCTAACTCAAAGTTGCAGGATGGCAGAAAAGCCATGGGAAAGACAGGGCTATTTTGAAGATAACGCAACCATATTTTCACCATACGAGCTCGGACGCCGCCTCGGTAAACAAGGTCCGCGCAGAGCAGTGACACCCCCAGGCTGCTTGCGAATAGTCTACTACTGGGAACATAAACAGATTAGGGATGAGCCCACTCTCCCGTTGAACAGGTGCTAAAGTCATAGATACTGGGCCAGAAGGCGCACCGGAAACCACAGTATCACGCAACTCGCTTTTTTTTTCTATGGAGAGTACACCGTCAAATAAATCTCGTACTGGTGCTCGCCCTGTGGAGCTCCACCAGGCAGGTGCAGTGCCGGGCTCTGAGCCTCGACAGAGCCCACCCTCAGCTACTGAAGGACCCTCTAGACCGTCTTGTGGAGTCAGCAGACGGCGGAGGAGAACTACTGACCAAAACAAAACAGAAAAAGAGAAACCCAGAGTGCCACTTGTCATGATGCACTGGAATGCAGAGGGAGTGAACAGCAAGCAGGCTGGATACAGCAAAAAGACAGAGCTGGAAAACATCTTGTATGAGAAGCAAGTCAGTGTTTGCTGTATCCAAGAGACTCACTTGAAAGCAGATCAAACCTTTAAAATAAGGGGATATCAATGCTTCAGATCCGACAGAAAAGATAGACGAAAAGGAGGAGTACTTACTCTTGTAAGGAATAACATTCCTGCACACGAAAGGAAAACCTTCATGGATGGAGCAGAATATCAGCTGTTGCAGATAAAGGTAGACAAGATGGAAATAGAACTCCTGAACTATTACTGTCCGAACAACAAACCCCTGAGTCTCAGCTCTATGCAGGTACCAGCCACCAACTTTATAGCAGTTGGAGACTTTAATAGCCACTCCCAGAGCTGGGGCTATAACCATCTGGATCACAGAGGTGAAGAGGTTGAAACTTGGCAAGATGATCACTCCCTAATCCTAGTCAATAATGCCACAGATACTCCTACCTTTTACCCCAGAGGATGGCACACAACTTCAACACCAGATCTTGCCTTCTCCACACCAGATATAGCTGGATCTATTAGTAGAGAAGTAGGAGACCAACTAGGGGGAAGCGACCATCGCCCAATCTTTCTTACTGTCCAGAGTGCAACTCTCAGTACAGGCCCAGACATTACAAGATGGAACTACAAAAAAGCCAACTGGGGTTTATTCAGGCAACAGGTGAACACGCTGCTGTCTACCCTCAAGGTACAGAACAGAGACATTAATGAAGTGGTAAAAGACTTCAACAGATGCATACTACAAGCTGCAAAAGAAACCATTCCCAAAGGATGCCAGCGTAACTACATACCATACTGGTCCAGCACACTCCAAGAACGTCAGGAAGCTATGGACAGGGCTAGAAAGGACGCAGAGTCTCAGCCTTCACTTGAAACTCACAACAAATGGAAAAAGGCTGTAGCAGAGTTTCAGAGAACAAAGCTAGAAGAAAAACGGAAAAGCTGGAGAACTAAAATGACATCGCTGAACCTTGAGAAAGACGGCAGGAAACTTTGGAGATTAGTCAAGTCTCTAAATGAAGAGCGTTCCTCATCTAGGCAGACTATCACATTGGATGAAGGTGGCAAACTTTTCAGAGGAAAACAAGCTGCAGACTTGTTTGCTAGAAGATACAGTTCAGAAAGCAACTTACCCATTAACATAGATCATCAGAGAGAGATAAGAAAAGAAATACTGGCAACCATGGGACAGATAGATACTCCTGCCCCAATGAGGGAACCCATCACACTAGGAGAACTACAGAAGGCTATTTCCAAGCTTAAGTTTCAAAAGTCACCCGGCCCAGACAAAATCAGCAACGAAATGCTAGTAAATCTGAGCGCAGCAGCAAAGACAAAACTGCTTGAGATATTCAACCACAGCTGGTTGAAAGGAACGGTACCCCAAGTATGGAGAGAAGCCATCACAATACCCATACTAAAGAAAGGGAAATGTAAGACCGAGGCTGCATGTTACTGGCCAATCAGTCTCACAAGCTGTGTTGGGAAGACTATGGAGCGAATAGTCAACCACAGATTGAAATGGTATTTAGAGTCTGAGCAGATCCTGGTGCCGGAACAAGCTGGATTTAGAGAATGCTACAGTATAGAAGACCAAGTTACTTACTTGTCTCAAGCAATAGAAGATGCCTTCCAGGAGAAGAAAAAGGTCCTAACGATCTGGGTCGACTTCAAGCAGGCCTTTGACAAGGTGTGGAAAGATGGCCTCATTGCAAAACTTAGGAGAAGTGGAATCCAAGGCAACATGATGAAATGGATCCAGTCATACTTGCATAACAGGAGAACTAGAGTCACTCTCGACGGTCTGCAGAGCAGAAAAGTGTTGCTCCATCAGGGGGTACCTCAAGGAGGAGTAATTTCCCCAACACTCTTCCTTGTTTACATCAATGACCTGGTGAAAGATCTCCCTGCAGGAGTTAAAGCTGCCTTATATGCAGATGACCTAGTACTCTGGTGCGCTGATGAAAATGTCACCACAGCAAATTATAGAATGCAGCGGGCAGCAGACGTGCTAGTGTCATGGGCAGAGAAATGGCTTATCACAATAAACACAGACAAAACCTCCACAACACTGTTCTCCCTCGCCCCCAAGGACAAATCAGCTAACATACACCCAGGGACAACCGTGATCAAGGAAGAAAGCTACCCCACCTATCTTGGGGTGACATTTGACCAAAGGCTTACATGGAATAAGCATATTGAAAATGCAGAAGGAAAGGCCCGAAGACGACTAGGCATACTCAGAAAATTAGCAGGTACCAACTGGGGAGCAAATGAACGAAATCTAAAGAAGATTTATAATGGAGTAATAAGACCACACTTATAGTTTAGCTCAGCAGCATGGTCATCAGCTGCTAACTCACAGCTGCAGTCTTTGGACAAGGTGCAAAATCAAGCTCTCAGGCTCATTACAGGAGCCATGAAAACTACACCAATAACAGAGATGCAGAAGGTTGCTGGATTACAGACATTGTCCCATAGAAGAGACACAAAAACCATGATCCAGATGGAAAAGTACAACAGTATGCCAATGCACCCAATGAAGGCAAGACTAGATGAATCTGGCATTGGGACGTCTAAAGCGTAGCAGCTTTGTGCATCGGGGGAAAAGACTTATAAGATAGCATCATGAAGACCTATTCATGAAGACAACACCACTGAAGCCCACCCTATACCCTGTACCATGGAGCAGGCCAGCAGTGCCCTCCAAATTAATACATCAGTCAGTGGTCTCACAAGTGGATGTGAGTATAATGATCTGCAAAAAACGAACTGCTACATTGAGTATGATCCAAGAAAGCTATCCCGATCAATCATGGATACATGCCTATACAGATGGATCAGCAACTAATGCTGTTAGGAATGGAGGTGCCGGTATCTTTATCTCATATCCTGACAAACCACCTATGAGACTAGCACATTCCCACTGGTAAATTCTGTTTTCCAACTATAACAGCTGAGGTTCAAGCTCTAGAGCAAGCTGCAAATATGATTTATAACACCAACTCTGACTGCCACCAGGTAGTCATCCTCACAGATGCACTGTCTGTCCTGCAAGCTCTCAAGGGTGGTAAACTCCCGCATCTGAGAAATGAACTAAACAAGGTAGCTGCCAAAAAGAGAACCATACTTCAGTGGGTACCATCTCATTGTGGTGTACCCGGAAATGAAAAGGCAGATAAACTTGCAAAAAAGGGAGGAGAATGTGAACAAGAAGATAATGAAGTCACATACTTTGAGAAAAAGAGAGCTATCCAGACTATCAGAAGAGAACAGAACCAACCCAAAGACGACTATCACACTCTCGACCGGCAGGGACAGATAACTATTTTTTCGACTCAGGACAGGGCATAACAAACTGAATAAACACATGCACAAGCTACGATTGTCTGCTTCACCACTGTACACATGTGGATTAAACGAACAAACTGCTGAGCATGTTCTACAGGACTGTCCTCTGTATGACCAGTTAAGAAAGATATACTGGCCCAATGACTCAACACTAAACTCAAAGCTATATGGAGTTAAAGAGGAACTTCAAACAACAGTCGAATTCATCATGAGAACTCGTCTGACGGTGTAATCATCAAAGATGCGATCGCAAGAAGAAGAAGAAGAAGGAACCCACATGTGAAGAGTGTCAAGAACCAAACACAATTAGACACTTTCTGGTGGACTGCAAAAAATATGACCAGCAGA
This sequence comes from Oreohelix idahoensis, assembly GCA_024509875.1. Taxonomy (NCBI): domain Eukaryota; kingdom Metazoa; phylum Mollusca; class Gastropoda; order Stylommatophora; family Oreohelicidae; genus Oreohelix; species Oreohelix idahoensis. The sequence continues at coordinate 119,410 of JAMPIV010001622.1, forward strand.
GGCAAAACATTAAGACATACTGTAGTAACCACAAGGTAGAAATGAGTGTAGAAAATCTCATAGGCACTAAGACCCCATCAGAAATACAAAAGTTAATAAAACACTATATTACAAAAACAAAGGCTAACATATAAAAAATAAATAAATAAGGATGCGAGCCAGTAGTCTATACTGGTGAAAGACTTCCCCCAGATAAATACGGATTGACCAAATAACCCTCCAGTGAAAACTAAAAACATACCATCATCATGTAGCATGTCCTTTGCAGAACGTCGCTCTCATCACAGCCCGCCTGAAAGACTCTAGATCTCTAGCCAGCCCTCCTGCCTCCTCCAGTGTCATGTTCAAGGTGTATTCAATGTCCTGTGTCCACCGTCGTCTTGGTCGGCCCCTGCCTCGCCTTCCAGGTACCATACCCTCCATCACTGCTCTCTCTAAGCCACTATGACGTTTAATGTGGCCAAAATATTTCTGTTTCCGGGACATGATATTGTTTATGAGCCAGTTTTCCTCGATGTTCAGGTCGTGTAGGATGTCTATATTTTTCTTCTTCTTGGTCCACGATATTCTGAGAATTTTTCTGTAACACTTTGCTTCGAAAGATTCGATTTTTTTCTTTAATGTTTGAGTAATGGTCCATGATTCACATCCATATGTTGCAACCGGAAAGATGCACGTTCTCAGAAGTTTTACTTTTATTAATTTCCTGGTGGTATGCCATAGGTTCTTCATTTTATTTAACCTCTGCATTGCTATGGCCAGTCTCCTTCTGACCTCTTTTGAGCAGTCTCCATTGTTGTTAATTATGGAGCCAAGATATTCAAAATTTGTGACATTTTCAATGTCCTCATCATTGATGGTAATTTTTGGTTGGCATCTTGTTTTGTTTGTGTGTCATCTGCGTACCTGAGTTCTGGGTTCGCATTTCCACCAATTTTGAACGGATCGCAATGTTCACATTCTTGGTCACTCCGAACATTTCTCATTATATTTTCTGCTTAGATGTTAAACAAGTATGGCGAGAGGATGCAACCCTGTCTTACTCCCCTTTTCACCTCAAACCATCCTGATGTTTCTCCCGCTACTCTGACAGCTGCTTGTTGTTCATGGTATAGTGTTTCAATTAGATGGATCAAATGCGCTGGAAATCCCATGTCTCTCATGATGTTCCACAATTTCTGATGTTGTACGCAGTCGAAGGCCTTGGTGTAATCTACAAAACAGGCATGAAGATCTACATTGTATTCTCTGCATTTCTCGAGGATGTTTCTCACATTAAAGATGTGATCTCTCGTACCTCTGCCGTGTCTAAAACCCGCCTGTACTTCATGTATTTCATGTTCTAACTTTCTTTCTATCCTCTTCATGATAATACGCAAGAGGATTTTGCTGGCATGACTTATTAAAGCAATAGTACGATAGTTGGTACCCAGTTTTAAATTGCCTTTCTTTGGGAGAGGGATATACACAGATCTTTTCCATGCTTTGGGCCAGATTGCACTGTTCCAGATCTTCACACATAGTGCATGATAAACGAGGACACTGGCCTCTCCTCCTGCTTGGATTAGTTCAGTTGGTATATCATCGCATCCTGGTGATTTCCCTTTCTTCAGGCTTTTGATTGCTGCACGTACTTCATCTAATATAGGTTCTGGCTCTCTCTCTCTCTCTCTTCACTTTCAATCGTCATGTCTGGGATATTTGTACTATCTTCATACATTTCTCTACAGTACTCCTTCCATCTCTCCAATATATCCTTACTTTCTGTTAATATGTTACCATTTGTATCATTGATTACATGTAATGATGGTCTAAAATCATCTGTTAGCGTTCTGATTTCCTTGAACATATCCCTATCTTTTCCCTGAAATTGCAGCTCTTCTATTCTATTGCAGGTATTCGTTATGTTCTGTTTCTTGTCTTTCCTAATCTCTCTCCTGATGTTTTTTGTGCAGTTTTTGTATTTGTCACTGTTCCGTTCTACCCTTGTTTGCTTCAATTTTCTTCTTTCCTCCATGAGCCTCAATGTTTCCTCCGTGATGTATATCTGCTTCTTATGCACTTTTCTAGGGATCATGTTTTCTGCTGATGTGATGAGAATATCTCTCGCATGTGTGGCTAGCTCATCCAGTGTCATATCCTCTTGTACAGCCATCAGTGCTTCGAATTTTTTTGTACTTCTATGTTATATTCAGGTGGTATGGCGCTTACATCGAGACGGAGAGGTCGAGCACCTTTTGTCACTTTTTTCAATACAACTGACTTTAGGGAAAGTGGAAAAAAGGGATATCATGATAATCATGGGCGACTTTAACGCGAAAGTGGGCATCGAAAGAACAGAGGAAGAGAAAAAGGTGCAAGGTCCCTTCGGTATAGGACATAGAAAAGAAAGAGGAGAAAAACTAATCGAATTCTGCTTAGGAAACAACCTCTCCATTACAAATACACTATTTAGACAACATCCCAGAAGGCTCTATACATGGACCTCACCAGATGGCAACAGCAGGAATCAAATAGATTACATCTTGATACAACAAAGATTGAGGTCAGGTATATCATCTACAAAGACACTCCCAGGAGCAGACTGTGATTCAGATCATGAGATACTAATTGCAGATTTTAAGTTAAAATTGAAAAAAAAGTGACAAAAACATACCAGTTTAGACAATATCATATTTTGGATAATAAAACCATATTGAAAAATAACAACAACAGGAAAAATACCTACTAGAGATAATATAGTATAAAATAAATACAAACAAAAACATATTACAATAAATGAAACACGTTCCGATATAACCAACAACTACATGTATATAGTAGATGGTTGAAAGGGGCGTGCTACAAAGAAAAGTAGCAAACACCTTAATTTAAATTTTAAAAAGATGATGTCTAGCAACAACTCCATTTAGAACCCACATTGAAGGTCACACCTAAGTGATGCTTCCTTTAATATCTGCTCTTTTAATTATTATTTCATGTTCAATTATTTAGCGTCAAGTGGCAGACTGGTTAGAGTGCTGACTTCTCGACGCTAAAATTTCGGGTTTAAAACCTGGTAGCATCACGGTCCAGTTTACCCAGCTGTAAAAGGGTACCTGACTCTAGTCTTAAGTTAGGGAAAGCCAAGGCAGCGAGAAAGGATACTGTTTCTCCCCCCCCCCCCCCCCCCCCCCCCCTCATAAAGCTGAGACCTAGTATAATGAAGTTTCTAACAATTCACTCTCTTACCGCATTATATGTTACAATTTACCTTTACTTCCTTCCAATAGTTTTCTCCCCCTGATTCCACACTCGGTCAGACTTCGGATTATCTTCCGTCCCTTTTCCACATGAGAGTTGATGTCAAGTACGTGTACCATTTTTGATGACTGTGCTGCCTACAAACAAACCAAATAAGCAAACAAACAAAAACTATTATTTGACACATTAAAACAATTATCCGCAAATCAGATCAGACCAAAGATCTAATTTATTAACTTGTGATTGTAACAAAGTTAAAGTTAGTAACAAAATAAATATATGCCTACATAGCTCGTGAAAAAACCGCGCATGCGCAGACCGGATGTTTTGGATGAGTATTGCCTAAAGCTTGTTACCTTCATTACGCAACAAAAAGGCAATGTATTGAATGTGAGTTTTTGAAAATTTTTCTGTTTAATTGATTATTATCTTTAACATGTTAAAGAAGTTAAAAACAAACAAAAGATAGTAAGCCATGAACAATAACCGCATTAGCACAACGTATTGTTAAAACTGAGATTGTCCAAGTCATAGACTAAGTTTTTATGTTGATATTAACGAATATTGAGGGTTGGGGAAATTGTAGAAACACGTGATCTTTATTGAGTTTGAAAAGCCACTTATTATAAACTGTTATTCCTTCACTCCTATCAAATTAATTTATATCAAAATAAAACATCAAAATAAAGACATTTTACTGCTAAATAAATAAATATTGCACACATAAAGGCATGATTCAGGCGCTCGTGAGAAATAAATAAGTAGACAACTAGACAACAGAAAAACAGCAGAAGTTATAGGCTTGCCGGAGAATCAAATACCAGCTATTTTATTACTTAAACTGTTATGTCATATTAGCATTACAACTCAACTTGAGATTCCGTTTGTTCAACACGTGATTTCATCATAGCGGGCAGCAAGTTGTGCGTCAATGAATAAGCCATTTTACTGACTGTGTGTGGTACACCACTCTGAGTGGAGACCTCCCAGTAACAAAGACTGCTGTGCCCGTTTTCAGATTTTGCTCCTTTCCTCAGACCTGCAGGTCCTGAGAGTTCCTCTATAAATGCCTTTGTGCAGATGAGGAAGGACATCCCTCGAAACCTTCGGGTATATGAGGCTCTGTTCATTTTGGCTGGAATGACGTCTCGATGGTTCGATGGTTTTATAGCGAATATGAGTACACATGAGGGCAAGTTCGGGCACAATGGGCTAATCACCTGTTTGCCAAGTCACTTCGATTACATGTCCTGCCCATGGGCCTTGTGCACTTGGGTCCCCTCTACACCTCGTTTCACGGGGTAGAAGAGGTTCCGATTATGAGATGAGATGAGATGAGTGTTGTTTCATTTCGTTTCTGGGAATAAACAATAAAATAAGACGAATTTTTCATACGTCACAATCAGCTCCTTGCTTTGACATTTTGTTTCGTATATAACTAGTAAATATAAGCGAGGATATATATTTAAAAAAAAAAACAGAAACCGATTTTTCAATTATCAAGTAGAATAAGCAGACGCGAAAGCCAAAATAGCTGCATTAAATACATAAATATGCTAAAAGAGCAATATGAAATTGAGAAACAAGCAAAAGAACAAAAAATAGCAGAAGAGAAGCTTTCTGTTGCATAGGTAAGATTCTATATGTAACATAAAATGTATTATAAAATATAAGAATATGTAAGTAGAATATAATAAATTTCAGTACAATTGTACGAAAATAATAATACTGGTACACAATTTATAAATGTAAAAATACTGTAAATATACATTAATTAAAAAGAGGAAGAAAATATTTGTAGGCAATAATTACTTACTTTTTATTTTACTTTTTTCGGACTGCACTTATCGGGAAATGTAGTCGGGCGCAGAAGTTTTCATTCCTAAGCCAAATGTATCACATTGGCTGATGTCTATGTAAATTTTTCAGACCTAAAAATCTTTTGTGTTTGGACATGCGCCCTAATATAACCGACTGAGTTGAACGGGACGCGCCTCGCCAATACGAGGCAACATTTTTTTTTTTTTTTTTAAATTGGCTAATGTGAGCCTGTGTTGTGGACAGATTTCTGTGATGTTGTCTATACATCTACCTCTATATCTTCCCCGTGCTCTGAAGCTAGACCGTTTACCGTTGTAGGCCGTAGTGTTAATTTATCGGGCTCATTCTCAGAAGATTGCCAAACCGTTGAATTTGCTAAGTATTAATTGTTTTCTTTAACAAAACGCACGGAGAGTACTTGAGAAATAATACAGTAAAAATGTGCTATAAATTTGTGTGCGTGTCAAATTACAACGGAAACATTGTTCAAGTTTAAAATCAACATTGCTAATAACTTAATAATTGTTACTGTGTTTACTAGGAGACTTTATTAATACTCCTTTTCCTGCGATATTACCTGAACACTATCTGGGTGTGTAATGGGTGACTGAAAAGCCCCTTCCTACTTTCAGATTATTATACCCTCAGTTATATCCCCTGGATTGTTATATCCTCAGTTATATCCACTGGATACACATGAAACATGTCAAAACAAATAAAGAAAGAAAGAAAACCCGGGGCCTGTAAACGGTAAATAAATAATACACATAAATGTGTGGTTCACGCACTCATGAGACATAAAGAAGTAGAAAACTAGACAACAGAAAAACAACAGAATTGATAGGCTTGCCGGAGATCCGAACCCAGGAACGACAACACTGCTATTTAAGTAAACAACAAAGAGCAATAACTCTCAGGTGATAAATAAGTTTTTCTTTTTATGGTTGGAAACAAAATTAAAATAAAATAAAATATCAAACGGCAAAAAAAAAAAACGGACGTTCCAATAAACAGCAACAGTTGCTGGCTGCTATGACGTCAAGTGCTGAACAGGCCGGATCTCATTTACAGCTATAATGGTTATATAAGACATAGCATTTGATGTAATTAAATAACTTACTTACTTAGTCGTTCCCCTTCTACCGTGAGGTATAGAGGTTTGGAAGAGAAAGCGCCAGACTATCCTATCGGCTGTCTTCCTCCTAGCCTGGTTCCATTCTAGTCCTCGGTCCTTCAAAGATTGTCTAAGGTTGTCCTCCCAGCGGACTCTGGACCGTCCTCAGGGTCTGGATCCTTGGCTCTTTGTTTCCCATGCTTGTCGTGGTATCCGATCTTCTCCCATTCTGCAGACATGGCCAAACCATCTTAATTGGGACTGTTCTACTTGGGTCTGCAGGGAGTAGGATTTAAGGCCTTGACATATCGTCTGGTTGCGTACCATGTCTCTTCTTGTTACTTCAACCACCTTCCTCAGATACCTCATTTCTGAGGTTTGGATCTGGCTTTTATGGGTTGCAGTCATTGCCCATGACTCGCATCCATATGTCAAGACTTGGACATAGGTGGAGCGGTATACAGCCATCTTCGTTTTATTACAAACCTCTCTCTTGCTGAGGAATCCTCGATTTATGGCCTGAAAAAGTCTCCCAGCTGCTGCTTTTCGAGTGGCCAACTCTTCTTTGATGCCTCCCTTTCGGTCTATGATAGCTCCGAGGTATTTAAAGTGGTCGACCTGCTCCAGGACCTGTTCTCCCAGCTTAATCTGATGTCTTCTTTCTTCTCGTGATATCACCATGGATTTTGTTTTAGAGCTGCTTATGACCATCCCTCTCTTCTCCAGCTCTTCCTTCCAGACTTGCAGGTTGGATTGGAGATGTGCCTCTGATTTAGCAATCAGGGCAACATCATCAGCAAATGCCAGCTCCGAAATATAGACCTGTCTCATCTTCCAGTACCCCACTGAATACTTTCTTGTTCTCTCCTTACTTGTCTTGATCACATCGTCCATAAGGAGTATGAAGAGGTAAGGTGATAGGATATCACCTTGTCTTACACCAGTGGTGGTCCTGAACTCTTCTGACTTATGGTTTGCTGTCCTCACATAATTTCTGCAAGACTTGTAGAAGCTCTGTATAGCATGAATCAGAGGTGCTAGAATATTCTTCCTTGCCAAACAGTCACAAAGTTTGCTCCAGGGGAGCAAACGCCTTTTCCAGATCTATGAAACAAAGATGCTGATAAAAACCGAAATGCCACCACTGATAATGTCTGGATGCGGGTGTTATGTTTTAGAGTCGTGTACTGGTCATCACTGAAGAAGGTCTTCTTCGAGTTACTTCTGCATAATCGAATGAACCTGTCATGTTGACATTGAGTGGGAGTGTCAAGTAACGCGAATGGTGTAATGGTTCTGTGTACTCGACCACTTGATAATATTTCTCACACCCTCTTATGCAAGGCAATGACGACTTGAACTACAGCGGGCATTTCACACCGTTTAATAGGGACGCACACATCAGGACAGCACGGAACATAGTCATAGGAACATGTTGACATATATATCATTAGGCATTTGAACAGTAGATCATATTTCATGCAGCATTCAAATATGATGGAAGATTGTAGTGGTTTTTGATGGTACTGTATGTTTGTTGTGTTACCTAGTGTAATGTATGAGGTCAGCTGTGAAGGCTCCTGAGATAAATGTAGATGTGAATTACAGAAGGCCCTTCTTACTACCACTTACGACCTCAAACATATCTCTTTTACTATTATGAATGTAGCTACGTTAAAAGTCTAGGGTACTGAAATGTAATGTGTTGTAGTAGAATATACAAACACACACAGATAATTACTAAGTCTAATAATATTAATAAAATTTATAACACACTGAACTAACTCAGACTGTTTTAGTTTAAATATTAAATTTTTTCTAAATTTATTTGTTCTGAACCAAGGTTTTATTTTGGTCAGAACATATGAAATGTTATGGAGTTATAAATGGAATGCATAAATATATGGCATAATAAAATGGAATGTGAGTACAAAGGTATTTTATAAGACTGGTTAATATTAATTATATTTATTATGTTTCTGGGAGAACCATTACTGGATGTGCTGTTGGGGTGGTGTCATCACACCCACTCTGTGACTAGAACTAGCTTTGTCCATTGTCCTATAGACTTTCGAAAATGTTTATTTCCCAAAATTCAGTATATTAGTGATGGGGAAATATTTATAAGTATTTGAGAGTTCTGGTGAATCCTCAGCAGGCCAATGATTCACTCATCTTGTTTGTGGATATATGAAGCTGGAATCCGGTGGCCCCTCCTCTCGGTAGCTGGAATACAATGATATACTGCCCCAACACCACTGTAGGCGGCACACACATCTGCTTGAGTGATCTTGATTACGTATGTGGCACTATACTAGTGCCACAACAGAAACTCACAATTCTGAAACAAAATTTGTGCGCTGTGTCAGTAATCTATTTACTGCACCACTCTTACACACAGCACAACACAACGACACTACACAGAATGGGTCAGATCTCTCTGACCACACAGCACATCTTACCCAGTTGTTTTCATATAGTACTAGTTCCCCAAGACTGCATTGCATCTGAGATATGTTCAATAGTTTTCTCTTTCCTTCAATAAGATAGGTGATATGTTCCCACTGATCTCAACAATAGATCCGCCTTCCATAGTCTTAGGCGTCCATATATTTTGTTTGTCTCTAGACCCTGAACTTGGGCTGGGGACCTAGAGCGAACACTTACTTGTCGTAAACATTTTATATGATATGGCAGTATCAATCACTCGAAATATTAAAATATACAAAAAGAAATGCTTTCATTCTTACCAGAATTCAGAATTGAGAACACAGTTAATTGCTAGCAAAACTCAGCTGAGCTGCTGGCTATATGATGGCGTCCCACTAAATTTTGTAATATATTCTGGGAAAAACACCACAGGCAATAACCAACTGTGTCCCTGGACAGAATTGTATCAAATGGCAAAAATGCGCATCTCTGTCACGCTAATATGATTTCATTCATCCAATCACAGACTCCCCCCCCCCCCTAACTTTTCAAATCTACAACCAAAAGTCAAATTTCAGTCAGCTCTCAGTCAAGTATGTATTATTGTCTGTTGGTCCGTCCGTCTCTACTTGTTTTTTTCATAAAAAACACGCTTGGTTCTTGGACCAACTCCATGCAATACCCTACACAATTCTGCCTTCGAAGTTATTTTTAGCCACAATTCTCCACCCTTCCCCTCTCGTACATTACAGCTAGATTTTTCATTTCTGTGCCTCAAGGACGAAAATGTGAAACTTTGTGAAAGTTTGCACAACAGTACTGTCGCTGGTCTGATGTGAACAATACAGTCTTTTGTCAATATCTTCCATGTTATCTGTCCGTCTGTATAAATGAAAGTATATTATTTCCCTGCTTAAGATGGGCTATCAAACTAGCTAGGTTTTATATTCATAACTCTATTATTAAGAAAAAACATATTTTTTCTCAAGTTTAGTTTTTGAAATTGGTTCGAGAACCTTCTCCACGGCGTTTGCCGCTGAATTCAAATAACAACCAAGCATCGTAAAATGTCCAAGAAATGACTGTTTCTGACAAGAGCTAAAGTCGTTTCTGTCCATTTCCTTACATTGTGTCAACTAGTGACGTGAATTTTTTTTCTTTTACTACCAATTGCGTCTTTTAGCCTTTCTATATTCAAACACGTGTTCAGTCATATTTTTCCTTTTGTGATCTCCGTTTCTCTCCCGTCTACAAAAGGGTAAACCGTTTCGTCTGCACGTCTAACTAGATATTTTAAATGGCGGTAAGAAAGGCGGGCATGGGCGAGCATGTCTCCTAGTATCTTACGCATTATTTTTATCCCTACATTTTATCCTTATATTTGGAGATATTTTAACGTTGTATCATGGTAAATTCATCACAAAGATATAAGGTAATCATTCAATGTTCTGGCAGACTATTGCCACATCCCCTTACTGACTGAACGCATCAGTGGGTGTGGGTGTGTAAACATACAAAGAGTTCACTGGCCGAACCTTTTCCATGGCTAAGTTCTCCAGCGACATATATCAAAATATTCATGTAATAAAGTTAAACCACGATAGGGGTTTTCATGTTAGTGAGATCTCCATATCACTGTCCGATAATGAGTTTGATAGACTGTTCTCTTGACAGTGATTCATAACGATGACAAGAAAACAAGATGGCTGCCTTCCTGAGTTTTGCTCACTCACCCAGTAGAAGGATAATGATAAGCCAAAGTTAATTCACAATTTGAATATCAATAATTTCCTAGAGTTTCCATACAGTTCCACATTACTAAGGTTGTTACATGTAGACCTAAGCTCTGTTGGGAAACCTGTCATCTTCAATGGTATATAAACGACCAACGATGTTCGAGGCACGAAATCCATCTAGGTCTACCCACTTAGAGATCATTAAAAAGAAGGGTCTGGTATTACCTGGAGTCCGAATTAATAACAAAGTGCATGAGGGGAATCTCTGACAAATAGACTCTTGCAGAGACACTAACTCCTCCTGGAAAAACATGCACAAATCACTTTTCAACCTTGAAAAGGACCAGCCCAAGAAAAACACACTCAGCCATATCAGGCGGCATTATCGAGACTCCCTACGCATGCCTCGAAAACGAATACCTGCCCCAGTGTTCGGCACAAAGAATATAGTCCGACCTAAACATACAAAGATATACAATATAAGACTGAATCTTGTGGTACTAGACAAGTAATACATATAAATTCAGGCCATAAACATATTGAACAAGATCAATCTATTTTCTGGCCCTAACAAATGAGAAATTACATAAATTCGGTATTAATCCGCCAGATCAATATTCAAGGGAAATCACCCACATAATCAAAAGTATAAATCAAATCATGGGTGATATAACTTTGATTGTAACAAAAGTAATCTCTTTTTCATATCAATTAGTCATATCGTATTTTTGTAATCTGTGCATCAAAAATATGTGCGCAACAGATTCATCTCACTCTTATACTCAAGGGCCTTTTCACTCAGCTGTCTGAGTGTGAAGATTAGGTCTTGAGTACTTCGGTTTGCTCGGAATCCGCAATGGACCTCATCCAATTGTGGCTCAGCTAGGCGTCGGAGTCTCTGCTCTAGGATTCTAGAGTAGATTTTACCAGGGACACTGAGAAGAGATATGCCTCTATGGTTTCCGCACTGTCGATTGTCACCCTTTTTGAAAATTGGTGTTATGATGGCAATCTCCCAATCCTTTGGTATGGTCTTGTTGTACCACGCTGCCTGTAAAACCCTTAAGAGTAATAGGTCGCCTGATGCTCCCATGAACTTAACCATTTCTGGTGTTATACCATCATGCCCTGCTGCTTTGCCCATCTTGATTTTCTCCAGTGCTGCCTTCAGTTCTTCCATCTTTATGTCATCTTCACCATCATTGGTTTTCTCTTCTGTGCTAGTGTTTATCATTTCTGATGCTTCACCATGCTCACCATCCAGGAGTTCTGAGAAATATTCTTTCCATCTTTCCATTACTTCCTTCGGGGCAGTAAGCAATTTTCCTTGCTTGTCCTTTGTAAATTTGAGAGGGCATTGTTTTTCCTTCCTCATGTTCTTTAGGGTCTTATAGAACAATTTCTGGTTTTCTTGTGCATCTTTTTCTAGCTTTTCTCCAAATTCTTCCCAGGACTTCTGTTTTGCTGCTAGCACTTTGTTCTATGCTTCTGTTCTGAGTGTCACATATTCTCTATATTTTTCCATTTGTCCTGTTGTGTTTTTAGCTCCTAAGTATTGTTTCCATGCCATTTTCTTCTCTCTTATTTTCTCTTTGACTTCCTCTGTCCACCAAGGTGTCCTCTTTCTCTTGTTCCCAAGTCGGACTTCACCGCATGCTTCTGCAGCAGCTGTCTTTATGATATTATTGAATTTAATCCAGAGGGTTTCCAAGTCATCAGGTTGTTCTTCTGTGTTGCTCACCGCTGCAGCAATAAGCCCCTGATATCTGGTCTTAATTTCTGGCTCTCTCAGCTTGTAGATCCTAATGCTCATTTCTCCTGCTCGTTTACTTGGTTTCTTGCATGATGTTGGGCAGTTCCTAGGCTGAGCAACTCTTTCAGTTGTTCTTTTGATTGTTAGCAGGTAGTGATCACTTCCAATCTCTGGCCCCCTCCAGACTCTAGCATCTCGGACATATTTGAATGAGCTTCTCCAAACAATGGCATAGTCGATCACTGACTTCTCATTCTTTGTTGGTTCACATCTAGTGTATGCATGTATGCGCTTATGGGGGAACTTTGTGTTTGTAATGATCAGATTCTGCTCACTGCAGAATCTAAGGAGTCGCTTTCCATTTTCATTGAGAGTATCTTCTCCATATCTTCCGATAACTCCACCCCATCTAGCATGGTCATTTCCAACTCTGGCATTAAAATCTCCAAGCATGATAACTTCATCTAGGCAGTCATCCACTGTCCTTTGAAGCAGCTCGAAGAATTTCTCCTTGACCTCTGCTCTCTCATCCTCATTTGGCCCATACACTATGACCAGGTTGACTATGGTTTCTCCTTCTTTTAGTTTAACAACCATAATGCGCTCCGAGACAAAGTTCCATCCCTTGATACTATCTTTTTGATTTTGGGCCACAATGCAACCCACGCCCCCTTTAGCTCTTTCAGATATGGGTATACCACTGTAGAGCAGCGTGTCACCATCGAGATCCATGACTCCTTGTCCTTTTTTCTTTGTTTCCGTTATAGCCAGGATTTCTAGTTTTGCTTTCCTCATCTCTTCTACCAGCTCCTCTTCCTTCCCATTTATACTTCTTGTGTTCTAAGTTCCATAAGTCGTAGTCCGTAGTCCGTTCCAGTTCGTCGCCTTTAGAATCAGTCCAGTTTTTTCTCTTATATTGCTCGTAATCGTGATTTAAAGCAAACAGGTGATTGGCCTGTTGTGCCTTTGCATGGTGGAGGGGCTGCCTCCTTACGGCCTCCATGCAGGCCGCCCTCCTCCTTTTTCATCCGGGCTTGGGACCGGCATAGGCGGAGTTTAATGAAATGACACTCAGTTCATTTTTATCTTGACGTCTGTGATAAGGGTGGATTTGTGCTGAAGTGGTAACTTGCCACCCTTATCGACACCTGGTGTTAAAGTGTAAGATGTAGGTGTCTTCTCTGATTTAGGATGTTGCTGTGTATGTGGTAGTGGAACAGTTCACAGGGTTATCACACAGGCAACATGACGTGTAGAGTCATAGAAAGGGTAACTTCGTTGTATAAGTTTCTTTCATTTATTGCACGCCACAAAACAGTCATGATACTTATGACATCAACATGGTTAACGAGTTCAGCAAGATGATATGGCACATTGAAAACAATTTCTGTAGTCAGCAATGATAGCTGTTGTATATATGCGTCATAAGACATCACAGTTCAATAGATTCAGAAATTCATCAATCATCGAGTGCTAGTTCGTGAAGCTGTATAAATAATAATAATTTCTATAACTTCTGCAACAGTGTCAGCTACAGATCTTCAATGTTCATAAACAATAATAAATGCTCCCATTCTGATGCTAGCAGATCAGTTGTATACAATAAGTCCGTTCACTGTCTGCACGTGAATAGCATACATGGGCTACAGGTCAGCTCGACCTTTATAATGTTCCTAAGTCTAACCATCTGACTTGGACGTGATCTCTGATATAACGAATCCTGGAACACAGACAACAGTCTTGTTGGTCTAGAGCGACCCATATATATTTAACTAGTTCAGGTATACAGATACCGGTGACTTAATCCTAGTCAAAGTACCTCTCCATTTTGCATCACACAGGCGAGCAAATAGGCGACAAAATGACGAACCTCTAGACGATAGCATAAAGTTCGATACAAGAGGAATTACCTTATTTCGGAAAATCAACCATGAACATATGCCTCCAGGCAGGCTGCATAATACTGGGAAATAGTCTAGTTAGCTAACTAACTCACTAAGACACTGTATTTCCCTCAGAGAATCACAAGACGCAGTTGCGTCTGCTCGCTTCTTAAACCATTTCTAAACTGCCCCAACTGGGCGGAACACACAGAACGAACTCCCGGTTTGACATGCGCAGAACGACAATCTCTGAGTTGCCGTTCACAATAAGACGATTCGAAGAACATTCGAGATAAAAGTCTTACACAGTCGCGCCTTTTATGGTCATGAAAAGAAGCGTTAAGAAAGGTTTCAGACATCTACCATAGTTGACTGATACTACCAAATAAGGAGATGTGGTCACGCTTCGTTCAAGAAATTATAGACCGAACGTGTCTCTATACAAGAGAAGGCAACTCCTAACAAATTGTAGTCTCGATAACTCGGATTATGTCCCTTTGACCATAGAAAACATAATACACACTTCAGTCAAAAAAATGATCATACATATGAAAAAATGTTTATACAAACGAAAAATAATAATGATCCGTGCGTAACATTACCGCACCCTCCCTGGAAAAAAAAAAAAAATGGGACATTTTTTTTTTTTTTTTAAATCCTGGAGCCGGAAAAAATCTAGGCTCCTAACGCACGTATGATGCGTGGATATATACCTAACAAATTAGCTCAACGCATGGAGCGACACTGAGATCATATCTCAGATCCTTAGAGAAAAAATTTATCTAAGTATACGCTGATATATTCCAGGAAGGTGCCACCAACACACGCCACAATGATGGCAACAACATAATGACAATCAAATTATACTCATACCAATATATGAAATTAAATATATTATGTGTTATCATACAATGTGTTGCAAATAGCGGTGTAATTTACTAATATACCGCACTATATTATTACATTATATAAAGTAACAGTAATTAATAAGTAATACATGTGTTGCTCTTCGGTGACATAAAACATTCAATAGAAGAAGATGTGGACATCATCCGCTCCCAATGTAGGACAGGACTTGATATCCTCAAAGTTCCACAATGGACATAAACTCGCAGACTTCAATGATGTGCTGCGAAAATATCAATAACACAAATCTTAAAGACAACTGGTAAATTTCTTAATACAATCCTGAAAATAATTTATTTAAATGTGGCCGAGTGATCTTTTGGCCCGTATATCACTAACTAAGCCTTCTTAGATAATTACATGGTACAATGTTATAAATTTCCCTCAAAAAAAAAAAAAAAAAGTGAGACAAAATCTACTAACATGTCATTATAACATTGGACTGTATATCAGGAAATATATATATATGACAGAAGAATCATGTGGAATCGTGTGGACATCTGGACAGAATGTCTGCCATTACATTATCCGAACCACGGATAGCTCGAACCGAGAAATGAAATGGTTGAAGAGCTATGGCATAACGAGTGGACCTCGAGCTCTTCAAGTTTTTGCTCTGAATAGCAGTAAGCGCTTTCTGGTCGGTTTCCACAATGAAATGTGCGCCTAGAAGAAATCTTTGTAACTTCAGAATAGACCATACCATAGCCAATAACTCACGGTCTAAAACCGAGTAATTCTTTTCTGCAGCGTTTAATTTCCTAGAGATATACATCACCGGATGCAAAGTATCAGAATACTCCTGCATTAGTGCTGCCCCAATCCCTGTTGACGAGGCGTCACTTCGAAGAACAAAAGTCTTCTCAATAGTAGGTAACTTAAGAATAGGTGGAGATGAAAATAGGGCTTTAACCTGGTCCAATGAGGATTGACATTCTTTAGACCAGCGGATCAGATTAGGCGACCCTTTCTTCAATAAAGTAGAAAGCGGTGCCATAATGGAGGACAGATTCGGAATGAATCGTCCGTAGAATTGAATCAAACCTAATAGACTCCTTACTTGTTTCTTCGTCTTAGGGACCGAAATGTTAAGTATTTTTGAAACATTGTGGTCCTCTGTCTTTAAAAGACCATGACCAACCCGATGACCTAGGAAAGAAATCTCGCTAAATCCTATAAAGGCTTTAGAGGGTTTTGCAGTCAAGTTATACTCGCGAAGAGTAGACAGTAATTCGTATAAACCCAAATAGTGATCTTCCCAAGAATCACTGAATAGACAGATATCATCTAGGTATGCTATGACATCTGTACGATATGCGAGAATTCGCCGCATCATGCGTACGAATGTAGCAGGGGCGTTCATAAGACCAAAAGGCATGAAATTCCATTGGAATAAACCCCTAGGTGTAGAAAAAGCTGTAAAAGGTTTGGCACGTTCAGTTAGCGGGACTTGCCAATAACCTTTAGACAAATCTAGTTTGGTAAAGAATCTAGAATTAGAAAGTTTATTGAGTAGCTCTTCTAATGAAGGCATAGGTTCAGCATCGAACTTCGTAACTTGGTTCAATTTGCGATAATCTACGCAAATGCGAATGTTATTATCCTTCTTTCGAACAATAACCATAGACGAAGAGTATGCTGAAGTGGATGGTTCAATGATTTCCAAACGTATCATTTCATCCAACTCTTTTTCGACTTGAGACTGGAAATGAATAGGTATTGGATATGGTCTGACTCTGATAGGATTGTAATCAGTTAGCACAATGTCATGTTCTATGACATGTGTGTGTCCCGGGATGTCTGTAAGAACATCCTGAAATGTTTGCAACATCGAAGAAACTTGTCGATGTTCCTCAGCGGAAAGATTTGGAGAAACGGTCACGTTTTTCCAAGATTCCGTAGAATAAAGTGGGACCATAGAAAGAGGAAGATTGACATCAGAAAAAGTAGTTTCCTCATCCTGTATAACTGACAGAGATGAGTACTGACCACGAGTTGCTTGTGAATTGTCCGTAGCCTGGAAAATAGGCTGCAAATAGTCAGGTCTTTCATAAAATTCTGTGAGCATATTTATGTGGAAAGTTTTATGCTTTCCATCAATATCGACAACATAGTCGACATCAGAAATTTTGGAGACTATTGCATATGGACCTTTCCATGCAATTAGAAGTCTGTTCTCCCTTGAAGGAAGTAGAACGAGAGCTTTGTCACCTGGACAAAGTTGTCGTAGACATCTATTCTTATTTGCAAACTGCCTTGCCTTTTCTTTAGCAAATTCTGAAGACGAAGTTGCTAGTTTGCATGCCTCGATGATCTTTTGCCTAAGAGCAATGACGTACTCATAAGAAGATTGAGTCTCATCGCTAATATTATCGGCAGTGATTAGATCGTGAAGTAAAGACATAGGGCCGCGCGGTTGCGCGCCAAAGACAAGTTCAAAAGGGGAAAACCCCGTATGTTCATTGGGGACCTCTCTATACGCAAAGAGAGCCGCGGGTAAGACCCTGTCCCAATCCTGAGGATGATCCTCAGTTATTTTACCAAGTAAAGTTTTCAGAGTCCTATTTAAACGTTCGACCAACCCATTAGACATTGGGTGATAGATACTGCTGAGAGACCTTTTAATGTGTAGCATAGACATTACCTGTGACATAGTGTCTGATATAAGTTGAGTGCCATGGTCTGACAATATTTCTCCGGGAAAACCCAAGCGAGAAAATATCAGCCAAAGAGCGTCTGCGATATCAGCAGTTGAGATGCTCTTGAGAGGTATTGCCTCTGGCCAACGTGTGCACATATCGACACATGTAAGGATAAATTGATGTCCTCTAGCCGACTTAATTCTAAAAGGACCGATAATATCTATTGCCATTTTTTGAAAAGGGCGAATAGGAATGTCAGCAGCCTGGATAGGCGCAGCATGTCGTGGTCCTTTAGATTTGACCTCCTGACATACTTTGCAAGAGCGACAGTACATTCGTATGTCCTTGCTCACAAATGGCCAAAAGAAAGCCGCAAGAACCCTCGACTTTGTACGGGAAAAACCCATATGTCCAGCACATTGCGAGTCATGAGCATGTTGCAATATTTGCAATCTCATGCTCTTAGGCACAAGAATTTGTGAATGAGTGGACGTAGTCGAGTCTTGTACCATACGTACAAGTACGCCGTTCTTCATAGAAATCCAAGATTTCCTATTAGTGTTCTGATTAGGATCACCTTTTTTTGCTAGAATGAAGAATTTTTGTAAAGAAGGATCTTCTTCTTGCAATTTGATAAATGAGTCACGTGTAATAGTCAAGTGACTATCTTGGTCATTTACTTCATCATTATTAGTTAATGAAGTTTGAGGTGGATCCAGAGCATGTGCTCTTGTGACCACCGCATTGGTAGCTTCAATGTTTTGCTCTTCCCAAACAGCAATCTGCTGTGGGGTACATTCCCTAACTCCGTGAATACGACCAATAATAAGGTCCGCAATAGGGTTTGGAAGTAGACACGCGTGGACCTCTCCCGTGAAGAAAGGAGTAGCAATGTGTATTATAGCAGTAGGATACTTTTCTAACGTGCCACCAAATGTGACACATTTGATGACTTTTCCTGTAGCACAGGATGGATCTACAAGAGATTGCCTAACGCCGACAGTAGTACATCCAGAATCAAACAACACTGAGACTGGATTACTATTTACTAGCCCCTTATGTAATATAAGAGAACCTCTCCCATCATGAGCAACATTAGCAGGAAGAGCGGGCAAAGGATGACCACAGCTTAAAGTACTAACGGTTTTCGGATCAAATAAAGTACTGCATTGGATACATTTATTTGCCCTACCAAAATCAAAAGATGAGCATCCGATAGCATTATGGTCTTTATCATTATTAACCTGTTTATCTGCTCCCTGAGATTCTTGTTGAACAGAGTTTGTCTGTTGATATCTTTTTCTCTTATGTTGCGATCTACCGCGACCATTATTGCCTCTGCAATTATCATTAAAGTCCCTACTGTAATTTTTATCCTGGTTTGAGTTCCAGTTTCCATAACTGTCATTACTATCTCTATGTTGTTGAGAACCTCTATTATCTTGGTATTGAGGTCTCTGCATAAAATATATTTTTCCTCTATACCGATTACCTTTGTGAAAATTTCTAAAGTTAACCGGAGTAGAATAACGTGTAGTATTAGGTTGTCTCCAGTTCTGGGAAGAAGAATCACCCTGGAATTGATCACTATGGTTCTGGGCATAATTACGATTACTCTTTTTATTGAAATTTTTCTGGCTACCCTGAAATTTACGCATAAAATTTGGGCCATAAGGTGCTGCCGAAGCAACTGGCAGACCTTCTTTCACCTTAGAGTTACTAATGGTTATGTGCGGATGCGCAGTAACATACTGGCTACAGTATTCTTCCATTTCTTTTATGTTTTTAGGCTTACGCTCATGAAGAAAAGATAGAAAAGCTTCATTAACAGAAGACATAACCTTATCTCTAAGTAGTAAATCCATAAGAGCTTCAAATGTATTTTCTGTCTTAGACAACTCAACCCATCGTAAAAAAGTAAGACGGATGCCTGAGATGAATTCAGAGAATTCAACTCCAGTTTCTGGTAACATGGTTTTAAATTTAAGACGATATCCGTCCTCGTTAAGTTGGTACTTCTTTAACAATGCCGCCCTGACAACCTCATAGTTGTTTTTGTCAGGCACATCTACCATACTCAACAAAGTCAAAGCATCACCTCTAAGTATCTTGGACAGATGATACACATATAATGTTTTATCTATATTATGCACATTACATGCACTTTCAAATCTATCTAGATAAAATGTTATATCATCGATTGAGGGATTAAATGCTGGTAGATTAAGCTTGAAATCCTTAGCATTAGTCTTATTTGACACCTTATTTGCCTCATTAGCATTACCAGTGTTCAATAACTTTAACTTCTCTAACTCTAAAGCTAAGACTTTTTCATCATGTTCCATTTTTGCTTTTCTCTCATCAGCCTCTCTTTGTAACCTTCTTTCTTCAGCCTCAGCCTGTAACTTTCTTTCTTCAGCCTGGGCCTGTAACTTTTTTCCTTCAGCCTCTATTTCAAGTCTCTTATTTTCAGCTTCTTTTTCAAGTCTCTTATTTTCAGCTTCAGCCTGGGCCTGTAACTTTTTTTCTTCAGCTTCTTTTTCAAGTCTCTTATTTTCAGCTTCAGCCTGAAGCCTCTTCTCCTGAGATTCTGCTTCTCTTTTTTGTTTTTCCATTTCCATTTGAAATCTTTTTTCCTCCACCTGCATCTGCAGTTTCTTTTGTTCTATTTCAGCCTCTATTCTCTTTTGTTCAGTTTGTTCTTTCATTTTCTTTTCTTCCGACTTCAATGCCTTGGCATATTGAACAGTCGCAAATTCTTCTAATTTATCACCTGTCTTCCCAAGGGCTTTACCCTGCTCAATAAAGTACTCAAATGTAGACATGATGTCCAAAATGTGAGTACAGAACCTGAAATAATTAATTATCTTATTTCAATGTTAAATAGCAACAAGACTTAATAAAGTGCTTGTATAATCTCTATGTTGAACCCAATCTCTGTGGGAAACAGGAGTTGACACCAACTTGTATTATCAAATGTATAATAATATCACAAGTCACCTCTTAATTAACAGTGCACTACCCAAATCAGTGCATAATCATCAGTTATTTATCATAACTGCACTACAATAGTGCATAAGCAAAAACACCAGTTTGTTATGATAAGTGCACTATAGACCAATAGTGCATGAGCATATATCAACAATAGTGAAAGCTAACTATGCAAGAACTATGTAAACAATAACAAGACAATGTAAACAATAGCAAAGGTCACCAACAATGTAAACAATAACAAAGATCAAAGTCAATGTAAACAACAACAAAGATCAGAGTCAATGTAAACAATAACAAAGATCAGAGTCAATGTAAACAATAACAAAGATCAGAGTCAATGTAAACAATCAACAAAGATCAAACAATACGAAAACATTCGCATAAGTCAAATACACAAACAGCAAAACTAAAAAGAAATATGCGAAGATATGACTAACAAATGACGCTACAGTGTATACACAAAAATATACGTAAAGAACTGAATAATAGCAAAGGGGAGACCTACAAATACAAACAATCGAAATCGAAACTAAAAACACAAAGAAAGAGAGAAAAGAAAAAAGAAAAAAAAAAAAAATATATATATACAAGAAACAGAAATAAAGCACAACTCGTCACAACTAAACAGATATAGCAACGATTGTCGCTAGCAAATTTCACTGTAGGAAATTCGCACAGTCCCTAACGAAAACGCTAACAGTAGAACCTCTGTGACGTGGTATCTTCTACTGTAAGACTCCGCCCAACCGAGAAAACCCGCTGAAATATAAACATATAAATATACAAATAACAAATAACATATAACATATAAACATGTATCATGAAAACAATAGGAGAAAGTGTGAAAGTACAGAAGGCTCAGTTAGAACATAAGGGCACAGTTCACAAACAAAACAGGCCACTTAACTTCTATAAATCCAGCGTCAGCACGGTGCAGAACAGGATGTAATCAGCATTCTGAGGATAATGATCCAACGTTGATTAACTTCTGCTCCCATAAACAGCCATGACGAAGGGAAAGAGCTTCTAATACTGCAACAGTTGTTACGGCACTTGACCTTCTGAATCTTCTAAATTGATTTAACCGGCACTTGACCTTCTGAACCCGCAGCAGTACCCCTGAGACCGGAACAGTTGTTACGGCACTTGTCCTTCTTTTCACCAGATCAGGAAATCCATTCGCTCGGTACTTGTCCTTCTAATTTTACATAAACTTCAATATTGCCGAGCAGCGCCGGGTAGTTTCAAAATCAGCAACTGTCAGAAAATCCGGATACTTTCAATAAAATTTCTTGTAAGGTGGTAGTTGATGCTGTAGTTGTATCTAGTATGATGATGATGTCTGGGTTTGCTGACCCCCTTGATAGCTGGAATCAGAGTGAACCAACCTATGGCCACCAACAATGATATGGTGCGCCAAAATATCAGATGATAGAACCAGCTCTGGCCACCAAAAATGATAAGGGTGGATTTGTGCTGAAGTGGTAACTTGCCACCCTTATCGACACCTGGTGTTAAAGTGTAAGATGTAGGTGTCTTCTCTGATTTAGGATGTTGCTGTGTATGTGGTAGTGGAACAGTTCACAGGGTTATCACACAGGCAACATGACGTGTAGAGTCATAGAAAGGGTAACTTCGTTGTATAAGTTTCTTTCATTTATTGCACGCCACAAAACAGTCATGATACTTATGACATCAACATGGTTAACGAGTTCAGCAAGATGATATGGCACATTGAAAACAATTTCTGTAGTCAGCAATGATAGCTGTTGTATATATGCGTCATAAGACATCACAGTTCAATAGATTCAGAAATTCATCAATCATCGAGTGCTAGTTCGTGAAGCTGTATAAATAATAATAATTTCTATAACTTCTGCAACAGTGTCAGCTACAGATCTTCAATGTTCATAAACAATAATAAATGCTCCCATTCTGATGCTAGCAGATCAGTTGTATACAATAAGTCCGTTCACTGTCTGCACGTGAATAGCATACATGGGCTACAGGTCAGCTCGACCTTTATAATGTTCCTAAGTCTAACCATCTGACTTGGACGTGATCTCTGATATAACGAATCCTGGAACACAGACAACAGTCTTGTTGGTCTAGAGCGACCCATATATATTTAACTAGTTCAGGTATACAGATACCGGTGACTTAATCCTAGTCAAAGTACCTCTCCATTTTGCATCACACAGGCGAGCAAATAGGCGACAAAATGACGAACCTCTAGACGATAGCATAAAGTTCGATACAAGAGGAATTACCTTATTTCGGAAAATCAACCATGAACATATGCCTCCAGGCAGGCTGCATAATACTGGGAAATAGTCTAGTTAGCTAACTAACTCACTAAGACACTGTATTTCCCTCAGAGAATCACAAGACGCAGTTGCGTCTGCTCGCTTCTTAAACCATTTCTAAACTGCCCCAACTGGGCGGAACACACAGAACGAACTCCCGGTTTGACATGCGCAGAACGACAATCTCTGAGTTGCCGTTCACAATAAGACGATTCGAAGAACATTCGAGATAAAAGTCTTACACAGTCGCGCCTTTTATGGTCATGAAAAGAAGCGTTAAGAAAGGTTTCAGACATCTACCATAGTTGACTGATACTACCAAATAAGGAGATGTGGTCACGCTTCGTTCAAGAAATTATAGACCGAACGTGTCTCTATACAAGAGAAGGCAACTCCTAACAAATTGTAGTCTCGATAACTCGGATTATGTCCCTTTGACCATAGAAAACATAATACACACTTCAGTCAAAAAAATGATCATACATATGAAAAAATGTTTATACAAACGAAAAATAATAATGATCCGTGCGTAACAGTCTGTTTCATATAAATTAGTTGGATAGACGTGCAGAAGTAACAGTCTAAAAAGAGGACATAACTCTACAATCACCCTCTAAGACATTTGTTCGTCGGTCTTTCGGTAGACAAGAAAGAGTTACTGCTACTTCAGACATGAAGAAAGAGGCGCCTATATGAGGTTGTGCACGAACCCGGCAACCTCAACACGTAAAAAAACTACTACTGCAACTAGAAAAGGACTATGCCGTCCACGCTCCAAAAGGAGCGCCACAGAACACTAAGAAGACAAAGAAGCTACCTCTAATATATGAAGACTCCATTGGAAAAACCAGACATGTCACATTTTTATAAAAACAGAGTTACTGACCTCAGCACATTAAGCATACTCCAAAGAAGGTGTAGAAACTAAAATTATATTTGAAAACACATTCCTCTCCAAGAAAATGAAGCATAAAAACAGGCCACCCTTCTTTGTGTCGTAGCGTTTCAAATTTTAATAGTCAAATTTCTCATAACTTCATCTTTTGTTACATGCCTGGTTTTCCCAATGGAGTCTTCATATGATTTCTGAATCCCAGTATTCATACAATAATTTAAGTGTTAGAGACTTCACCATAGTAGATCCGGCTTTTTTATAAGGTGGGGTTACCAGTCCCCTTCATCGCTACCTTTGCCTCCCCTAAATCAC
Source organism: Oreohelix idahoensis (assembly GCA_024509875.1). NCBI lineage: Eukaryota > Metazoa > Mollusca > Gastropoda > Stylommatophora > Oreohelicidae > Oreohelix > Oreohelix idahoensis. The sequence continues at coordinate 143,445 of JAMPIV010001622.1, forward strand.
GAGCAGAGTCAGGTACCCATTTACATCTGGGTAGATTGGAGAGTGACGCTACCAAGTTTTGATCACTATTAGTACTACCTAATAATAACTGGAATAGCTAGAGCTAGTGATGTTACCACTATGCAGTAGTATCTGCTATTGTTACTGGTACTACGATGATCAGTAATACTACATCGAGTTTCGACGTTACACTTTCATTGACAATGGTTTATTTATCTAATATCTTGGGGGCTAAGGAGATTTCTAAAATTGGATACTGGAATGTAAGAACTATGTATCAAGACGGAAAATTGGAAGAAGTAATTAAAGAAATGGATAATTATAAGTTGGACTTATTGGGTGTCAGCGAGTGTAGATGGACGGGGAAGGGCATAAAATATATTTCAGAAGAAAAAAAGCAAATTATATACTCTGGTAGTAATGATAATCGTCACACAGAGGGAGTAGCCATCCTAATGACACAGAAAGCAGCAGCATCGCTTATCAGCTGGGTACCTATCAATGAGAGGCTAATATTAGCTAGATTTCAGACACGATTTTTCAAGCTCTCAATTGTACAATGTTATGCACCAACAAACGACGCTCTTGATACCACAAAAGATGACTTCTATGAAGCACTTCTAAGTACCATCAACACAATACCCAAGCATGACATAATAGCAGTCATGGGTGATTTTAACGCCAAAGTAGGTGACAACAACGATGGAGTACAAAGATATCTCGGTACTCATGGCATAGGCTGTATGAATCAAAATGGCGAAAGACTTCTAGAACTTTGTGAAATATCAAACCTCGTTGTGGCAGACACCATCTTTCCACATAAGAATATCCACAAAATAACATGGAATTCACCTGATGGCAGAACTAAGAACCAGATAGATCACTTCTGCATAAGCGCTAAATTTCGCTCATCAGTTCAAGACGTCAGAGCATACAGAGGTGCAGAGATCGGAAGCGATCATAACCTCTGCATAGCTAAAATGAGAATTAAACTGAAGAAGTTATACCAACCGAATAAAAATAGAAGAATAGATGTACACAGACTGCAATCAAATGATATAAAGAAGGAATATAATGTCAAAATGAACAACTATTTCGATGCTTTAGGCAAAATTGACAACGATATCACCACCAAGACAATCGATACTAAATGGGAACAACTGAGAACAGCAATGACAGAAGCAGCTGTAGCGACCACCGGATACCTAGTACATAAAAAGAAAAAATGGATGAGAGAAGATACTTGGGATAAAATACAAGAAAGGAAAACAGCAAAACTTAAACTACTAGCGGCAAGTACACATAATGCAGTTGAATCTTGCAAACTAACTTATAACTTGTTAAAATAAAGAAGTGAAGACAAAAACTCGAAGAGATAAAAGACATTTCATCAATGAACTGGCCGTAGAAGCTGAAAATGCTGCAAGAACTGGTAATAGTAGGTGCCTTTATCAAATTACAAAACAACTATGTCACCAGCCTACTGCTATGGAAACACCTGTTAAAGGTAAATTAGGGAATTCAATACCAACAGAAAAAGAACAAATGAAGAGATGGGCTGAGCACTTCATGGAGGTGCTAAACAGACCACCACCAACAGTAACACCTGATTTTAATAATGAAACATCCACAACCACTTTGCCAATAACTTGCGATGAATTCACGCTGGACGAGATCAAACAAGCCGTTAAAAGATTAAAAAATTTTAAAGCTGCTGGAGTTGACGAAATTTCAGGGGAAATGATTAAAGCAGTTAATGACAACAACCTCTTGAGAATTTTAGATATTATAAATGAAGTATGGAGAGAAGAACAACCACCACAACAATGGAAAGACAGTATTATTGTAAAGTTACCGAAGAAAGGTGATCTATCAGACTGTAATAACTGGCGTGGTATATCTCTATTATCAGTACCTGGAAAATTATTATGTTGCATGATGTTAGAAAGACTTAAATTGCATGCTGACGAAAAGATCAGAGAAGAACAAGCGGGTTTTAGGCCGAAACGATCATGTATTGATCAAATATTCACACTAAGAACAATTATAGAAGAATCAGTGGAAAGGCAATCGCCACTTATTATCACCTTCGTCGATTTTCAAAAAGCCTTTGATAGTCTACACCGCCCATCATTGTGGAAGATACTTACAATCTATGGTTTTCCAACAAAATATGTGAATATAATCAAAGCGCTATATGACAATGCAAGATGTTGTGTTAGAACAAATAAAGGGAATACAGAATGGTTTACAGTAGAAACAGGGGTGAAACAAGGCTGTATTATGTCACCACTACTTTTTGGAATAGCTATTGATTGGGTTATGAAAAACTATACCCACAATGAACAATTGGGTATAAAATGGACAAATGGAAAATTCCTGGGGGACCTGGATTTCGCAGATGATGTAGCATTCTTAAGTTCAACACCAAGACAATCCCAAGAAGCAATAAATAATTGGTGTCATCTCTCGGTTAAAATTGGTCTCCAAATAAATGCCTCTAAAACTAAAGCTATGAACTTTTCTAACGAGACCTTTGATATCATCTTGAACGGGGGAAAAACTACAGAAAGTTGAAAGTTTCAATTATTTAGGCAGTAAAATGACTCAGGATGGTGACACAACAAGAGAAATCCATACTAGAATTGCTTTGGCAGCTAGCGCCTTCACTAGATTATCTAACATTTGGAAATTACGATCATTGAATATACATACCAAGCTTCGTCTGTTTAATTCAAATGTTATCTCAGTGTTAACATACGGCTGTGAGAGTTGGAAAATAACAAAATCATTGGAGAACAAGCTGAATACATTCGAGAACAAATGTCTTAGAAAACTCATGAACATCAGTTGGAAAGAATTCAAGACTAATCGACAAATAAGAGAAGACTCTAGGCAGAAATATGTCTCCGACTATATAAGGAAAAGACGATGGTCATATATCGGTCATGTCCTACGAATGCAAAACAACAGAATACCACTACAGGCGCTCACTTGGGTTCCTGAGGGTAAGCGGAAAAAAGGAAGACCAAAAGAAACACTCAGAAGAACAATAATAAGAGAAGGAAGAACGTTGGGCCTAAATAATGTGCAAGAGCTAAGAGGAGTGGCGTCACAACGAACAACCTGGAGAGCACTGGTTTCTGCCTTATGCGCCGTGTTTGGCGCTTAAAGAATTTATTATTATTATTATTATAAGTATATTAATAATTATAATTAATCACCAAGAGACAACGTTCAGTGATCGTGGATCAAAGACAAGACTAGACACGATAATACTTATATTAACAACACAGCAGCACCTGTTTAAACTTCTGGTGCAACTACTGTTTATTTCACATTTACAGGTGACCATGAAAGACCCAGGGTTGCCACTGAGTTTTTTCTTTTTCGTATTAGTGTACCATAAAAAAACATAGACGTTCAAAACGTTTGCAGCATCCAATGATTAATGATCAGTAGCTTCTCTACATTTTAAGAACCACATATACACTAATTATATTACTGAGACTTTTGTAAATCAACGATTTAAAAAAATCGCGTCAGCTTTTCGGGAAAAAAAATTGAGAAACAACGCGAATTGCACAGTGAAAGCTAAGCTGAACATCTGTTAAAAGATCTCGCATGACTTGCAATATTTTTATGGGGCATTTTTTGGAAAATACAGAAATGGGTCGCTTTGCCCCATAAAATATACATTGAACACCCATTACAAGATCACGCAGGCTTTCAAAGTTATCATGGTGCGATGAGCATAAGTCATGATAAGTTTCTTCTTCTTCTCCTTCGTTCAGCCTCAGATGTCAGCTTGAATAAGTTCAAAGAAAGCAGTGGTCAGCCTGAGGCTGTTGATATCTCCGTAGATTTTCTCCAGGAATGATACTAGTGATGGCCATATGCGTTTTCTCTGTTCCTCATATGTTGGGCACCTTTGAAGCAGATGTTCGGCAGTCATTTTATCAGTGCCACAGTCACACTCATCAGTAGTTCCTATCTTTAATTTGTTGAATAGAAGGTATCTCAATCTGTTATGACCTGTGCGAAGTCTGAAGATTACCACTTGTTCACTTCTGCTGAGATGGTAATACGGATCATTTTGTGTGTGGCCTGGATGCTCTTCTTCCCACGTGTGCCTGTACCTGCGCTTGATAAAACTCTTGGCCTCATAAGTTATATTTGTGTCAAGTTGAGGAAGCTTTCCCCCTTCCTTTGCCAATTTGTCAGCCTCTTCATTTCCAGGGATGTTGCAGTGAGAAGGGATCCACTGTATCACGACTCTTTTGTATTGCTGACATAGTCTGTGAAGTGTTACTCTTAGGTCATCCAGTTCAGCATTACTTTGACTTTTCAGGGTGGTAATCACTGACAGCGCATCTGAGAAGATAGCTACTGGTCTCTCTGGGCTGTCTTCTGTCATTAGAATTTCTGATGCAGTTTTTAAGGCCACTGCCTCGGCTCTGAAGTTACTTGAAAATTTCCCTGTTGCGACTGCTACCTTTTTTTGTGTGCCATTGCTTAAGCTCAGGAAGACTCCTCCACCCCCATCTTCTGTTGCATTAGTTGCTGATCCATCTGTGTATGCATGGATCCAGGTGCTGCTTGGGTAATGTTTCTGTATATATTTTGTGGTTAGGACTCTCCTTTCTGTTTCATTTTGGCTGTTCTTTCTCTCAATACCATGAACATTTTCTATCATTTCAGGGAAGCACTGTTGTTTCCAAATTGGCAGCGTGTGTGCAGTACATATGGGCGTAGCTGTTGATATTGCATTTATGGGGTCTGCTCTCAACTTTGTTTTGACTGTCTCTACAAAGTTGCTTTGCTTTAGTCTTCCCCTTCCAAGTCCATTTATTCTCTGGTGCATTGGGTGGTATATCCGTCTCCTGAATGTCTCGGCTTATTGCATGATAAGTTTGACTAAAAAGATCCAATGAAGATGGAATGGAAAGGAATGAAATGATCACAAGAGAATTAGTACCGTCATCAGGACATACGGCAGAAAGAGCACGACATAGTTAATTCCTTTTATGTTTTGTTCGGGTACTGGCTCGTAAATTAAGAAAAACTTACAAGAAAAACTAACTGACATTCTTGAAAGCGTGGTATAAAACAGTTGTTACATGTAACAGCTACGCCTACCTGATACAAACTGTAAGTAGAAAATTCAATCCTAATACATTACTGACAATTTCATAATAATCCAGACGCTCATAGCAGGGAAGTAAGAAGGCATATTCCCTTAATAGAGAATTGTCTTATTGCTAAGTCACTTTTGTCTTATCTTTTCTCACCAAAGTTGCAATATTTTCGTGACGCATTTTTTAGGACAGGGAACTAAATGGCTAGCCTGTTGAAACAACACGCATTTTGTTTCCATCCTTAATAATGGGAGAGGGTTAATTTTGTACACAGTTTCTTGAATTTTCCCCATCTGTAATTCGGGTGAATATGAATATAGAACGGATTTCATTACATTTGCAGTAGCTCGGCCGATTTAGTCGCTCAAATACTCCCTTAAATAATGATTCGGAGATAGAATAATAGAAGTTTTTTTTTTTTTCAATTTTGTTATTTTTGTTATTTTTTTTTTAACAGTACCTAGGCAGGATTTTAAAAAAATGTCCGTACGCTTACAACACATGTTTTGATAAAGGCGCTGTTAATTAATTAGTCACATTTCAGTCCATTTGCTTTTCCCCCTTCTCCTTGTGTCATTTTGAAGCGTTGCTCCATGACATCATAACCAATTAATCCTGATAAATGTCCACAGAAAAAATGTGCCGTCATGAGGACAGGCAGCAGACAAAACACAATATAATTATTTACCGCCATGTCTTGGCGGGTGACTTACTCATTTACTAGAATATGCCACTGACTGCAATCCACAGCAGAGGAGATGAGCTGAGAAGCCGAATTGAATCTCACAGGTGGAGCTGAAGTGAGGACCATGCTGGACATCGGTGGCAACCAGATGTTGCAATCCTATGTTCTCTACTGGGAACAAAAAGTGTAGCTGATAGTGATGATAATGATGGGGGTGATAATGATAATGGTAATGATTCTGTGCGCGACATTAGTCACACAATGTAAAGTGAACGACGTATTTTTTGTTGTTGTTGCTAACATGTATCTTACTCTCACATCACATGTTGTTAAAATACGTCAGTGTTTTAATTTTTGACTCTGAGAAGAATCCACATAAACAATCCAACAAAATCGAGAAAATGACGTATATATTTCGTTTGGCCTGGTTTGGTTTAGTTTTAAGTACCATCTTCAATGAACACGGACAACTCCATCAGTGCTCCGATCTCCTCACTTAAATCACACAAGGAGGATCTCAGCATAGTGCACGAACTCCGTAGCACCGGTGAGGATCCCAATGTGTGTATACAGGAATCACACATGTAATAACTATTTTTGTAGTGGGTAGGTTTCTGAGTTTTTAAATTTTGCCATGACAGCGGCAGTATGGCCTACTCTTTATGATTTCCACATGTTATAAATATATTTGTGGTGGGTATTTTCCTAGTTTTGAAATGTTGCCATACCAGCGGCAGCATGGGCTACGTATATATTGCTTAAGTTTTCCGTTCATAATGTAATTACGTAATTTAATTGTTGTTTTACGAAAAAACCACTTAATGTTTACCGCACATATGGTCATGTACTTCCAATAACTGATTCCTTTTCTCTTCCCCAGGTCGGTCATGTTGGCTTTATCTAATGTTTATCCGTTACAACCCTGCACAGAGATCGCATCGTATGCTACAGTGCGAGAGACTCACATACGTGAATTTTTGCCAAGTGCCCATTCATTGCCAAGCATATTAGAAAACACATCGTTGAATCCGAATTTCCAAGAATTAATTGAAACGCCTGCAGCGTTTTGTTCGTGTCTTGCAGCTAATCCTCGGCATTTAGAAGTCAGTAGTCAGGGTATTATTGCGCGCTATTGTGCGAATAGAAGTGCACAGTGTCCGCATATTCAAAGACAAAATGCATTTGTAAACAACTCAACTCTTAAAAGTGTTACATATACAAGTCACAATTTTCGGCCACAAGAAAGAGACCTTTCATATGTTAAGAACACTTTCCAAGCTTCACGGAATCCAGTGTTGCAAGACTGTCGAAATCCTTTTGCTATGTTTGGAAACTGCGTCTATAGAAACAACGTCAATACATCTTTCCAAGACAGAAAGTCGGCTCATGGCAACACTGCGAACATGAAAACATCCTCAAAATTTCAGGTTTGCTTCAGAAGATCTTACAACCCTGTTCAAATGCAGAATTATTCTTCATGCAGTCCTTTGGACACAAATGTGAAAATTCAAATGATGGTTGCAGAACAGAGTAGGAAACGAGTCGAGATGATTGACAATATAGCTAATAAACTAGACACCAAACATAGAGGTGCTGACAATATTTACAGTGATCTAGACACCAAACATATAGATTCTGACAATATACACGGTGAACTAGACACCAGACATAGAGAAGTTGGTATTATACACAGTGACCTAGACACTAGACACAGAGATACTGGCAATATACACAGCGAACTAGACACTAGACATAGCAATAATCAGTATTCACCCCCAGCACGTAAGAGGCTGAGACACAGTATTGCGTCTATCTTAAACATTGCCCCTGGATACAGCGACTGCAATGTTAGTGAAAATAGCTGTGCCAATAAAGCGAAAGACAATTTCAACTGTATTGAGAACAACAGTGATGAAGATAGTATCAATGTTTCTGACATTTTTGTGGATGATGATGAAGATGACTTTGTTTCATCGCGGAGTGAAAACGGTGAAGGCGAGATAGAAATATTTGCTAGAGACTCGTGCGCCAGTCACAAACAAGATGTGCCCAGTTATCGAGAAAATAGTTCCAAGAATGAAAACAAAAGCTCAGACAGTGAAACACCAGGTGCAGAAATGAAGCGAAGATCTGTCCTTGACACAGACTGGGGATCTTCACCTCATGAGAACGTCGACGACCACCCACAGAATGAACGCATTCAAAACCTTGAGTTTTTAGAAATTATCGACGACAGAGATAGTTTCCACCAAGAGGATTTATACCCCTCGCATCTGGATATATTTACACTGGTTCCACGAGAAAGGGAAGCCAAGATAATTCATAATACAAACGGGACACTCGAAGCTAATAATGCAAGTAATAAACTAGTAAACAAAGTATATTCGTCGCAATCTGGCTCGAAGAATATTCCTCTTTTGAGTAAAGAAGATCTTATACCTTCAAAAAATATACCGACAGCAAGTCCACGGTTGGCGCTAATTAATCCAACTTCTAGCACCGTTCTCCCTCCAATCCAGACTTTGTGTCAACCGGAACTCTTGCCTTACAGTATATCCTCCACGACAAAGCCAGAATAACCTTGCAGCTAAAGCAAGCAATTTGGACGCCATTGGTGTTCTTCGACAAAAAAGTTCTTTTTATCAGAATCAGGGCATTTCAGAAAAATCCATACCTCCAGCAGCACCACTAGCCACAGAACTCTTGCCAAACACCTTGGAGAGATGGATAACATGGTTACGCCACCGAGAAGCAAGCTCCATTAAACCCGCCACCTTTGACGATCGGACGCCGTCACGTGTTCCTCCACCTCCGCGATACCACTGCGATGCCTGCAGCAAAACATACTCCACCTTTGGAGGCCTTTCCAAACATCGGCAGTTCCACTGCTCACAGCACGTCAGGAAAGAATTTGCCTGCAAGGTTTGCAACAGAGCCTACTCGTCGTTGGGCGCACTGAAGATGCATATTCGCACCCATACGCTGCCATGCAAATGTCACGAGTGTGGAAAAGCCTTCTCTCGTCCTTGGCTACTCCAAGGTCACCTTCGCACCCATACAGGGGAAAAGCCGTTCAAATGCAGTCACTGTGGTCGTGCTTTTGCTGACCGCTCTAATCTCCGTGCCCATCTTCAAACTCACGCCGAGGTTAAGAGATACGCATGCAATAAGTGTGGGAAAACTTTCTCTAGAATGTCCCTTCTGACCAAACACACAGAAGGGAGCTGCCCTGGGAACATCAGGGAAAAATAAAAACTTTCCCTTGAATGTCTCACCTAATCTCGCATATAGAAGGACGCTGCTCTCGGAACATTAAGGAACAATAAAGACCTTCTCTGGAATGTCTCTTCTGACCAAACACATAGAAGGGCGCTGCCTTGGTAACATTAGGGGAAAAAAGACCTCTTGAAGGTCTCATCTCACCAAACACACAGAAGGGCGCTGCCCTGGTAACATTAGGGAAAAATAAAGATCTTCTCTTGAATGTCCCTTCTGACTATGCCAAACTTAATTTCTTGACTAAGCATCTGCAACATATAGACCGCTTGCTGTAGAAGTGTACAAACTATTTTTTTTTTAAACTACTTGTATAATATATGCATAATGACACCATTTTATGGTAGGTACACAAAATTCCTGCGTTGGATCACGATGACATGTAACTTTCTCAGAATAGATCACGATGAAATGTAACTTTCTCAGAATAGATCACGATGAAATGTAACTTTCTCAGAATAACTGCTTAATCACGTGTGGTCCCTGGGGACTCTGAGCAGACAAAGAAGGAAAGTGACGACCTCTCTCAGGCGACAAATATCAGGTTGTTCATGAGGCTGGCAACCTCATCATGAAATAAGTGCTGAAGAAAACTACGGCTACAATAACACATTAATGCTTTTTTGCAAGCAGACCAGATGCAGTGATGTCCTCTTGTTCCCCAAGGAAGAAGGGGTGGATATGAAACCATTTTAGTTTTTATTATGAAATGATATTTTTAAAATGTTGGATTTTATACAAGTTGAAACCCGTCGCCCTATATTACAGTCACTTGTTTGGGTCCTATTGTTGGTGTTAATACATCTTTAGTACATTGTAATCATCATTATACCTGATGATCTAAAATAAAGTGGTACACCAACCGCTACTACAGCTTCCTGCAATGGGAACAGCTGAATTAGTGGCTCCATGTCCCTAAATAAGTGAAAAGGAAAAAGTATCATTAATCATCATTACAAGCAGCGGTTGTGCTATCAACGTCATGATTTTGTCTTCCAAAATATTATACTGATTACGGCCATATTTGCTGATCGTTCTCAGACTGGATTCACAACGCCATTGAAGCTTTATCTTTCTTTTTCCTTCACTCACTTCTTGTTCATGTATTCGTTTCTATAAACATCAAACATCATCATTTTCATTATCATCGTTTCATTTTACATTCCCTATAGAGAATGGAGCCACCGTCGCAGCATGTCCCCTTCCAGGAAGCCTGCAGCAAAACGTTTATGTGCTCTCGTAACTTTGGTTTGTATAGCCGTATATTGTACACGATAAGGTTGCCATGCCATCCTCAACCTCATATGAGTAGCCTCTTGTGACATGCGTATAAGAGCAGTAGTCCCATTCTATGTCTCAACATAAACTCTCGGGAACCACACGGGGATTTTCTGTGTACGACATTCATCATAGTTATCATTGTACGACATTCATCATAGTTATCATTGTACGACATTCATCATAGTTATCATTGTACGACATTCGTCATAGTTATCATTGTACGACATTCGTCATAGTTATCATTGTACGACATTCGTCATAGTTATCATTGTACGACATTCATCATAGTTATCATTGTACGACATTCATCATAGTTATCATTGTACGACATTCATCATAGTTATCATTGTACGACATTCATCATAGTTATCATTGTACGACATTCATCATAGTTATCATTGTACGACATTCATCATAGTTATCATTGTACGACATTCATCATAGTTATCATTGTACGACATTCGTCATAGTTATCATTGTACGACATTCGTCATAGTTATCATTGTACGACATTCATCATAGTTATCATTGTACGACATTCGTCATAGTTATCATTGTACGACATTCATCATAGTTATCATTGTACGACATTCATCATAGTTATCATTGTTCGACATTCATCATAGTTATCATTGTACGACATTCGTCATAGTTATCATTGTACGACATTCATCATAGTTATCATTGTACGACATTCATCATAGTTATCATTGTACGACATTCATCATAGTTATCATTGTACGACATTCGTCATAGTTATCATTGTACGACATTCGTCATAGTTATCATTGTACGACATTCATCATAGTTATCATTGTACGACATTCGTCATAGTTATCATTGTACGACATTCGTCATAGTTATCATTGTACGACATTCGTCATAGTTATCATTGTACGACATTCATCATAGTTATCATTGTACGACATTCATCATAGTTAGTTATCATTGTACGACATTCATCATAGTTATCATTGTACGACATTCATCATAGTTATCATTGTACGACATTCGTCATAGTTATCATTGTACGACATTCGTCATAGTTATCATTGTACGACATTCGTCATAGTTATCATTGTACGACATTCATCATAGTTATCATTGTACGACATTCATCATAGTTATCATTGTACGACATTCATCATAGTTATCATTGTACGACATTCATCATAGTTATCATTGTACGACATTCATCATAGTTATCATTGTACGACATTCATCATAGTTATCATTGTACGACATTCATCATAGTTATCATTGTACGACATTCATCATAGTTATCATTGTACGACATTCATCATAGTTATCATTGTACGACATTCGTCATAGTTATCATTATCATTGTACGACATTCATCATAGTTATCATTGTACGACATTCATCATAGTTATCATTGTACGACATTCATCATAGTTATCATTGTACGACATTCATCATAGTTATCACTGTACGACATTCATCATAGTTATCATTGTACGACATTCATCATAGTTATCATTGTACGACATTCATCATAGTTATCATTGTACGACATTCATCATAGTTATCATTGTACGACATTCATCATAGTTATCATTGTACGACATTCGTCATAGTTATCATTGTACGACATTCGTCATAGTTATCATTGTACGACATTCGTCATAGTTATCATTGTACGACATTCATCATAGTTATCATTGTACGACATTCATCATAGTTATCATTGTACGACATTCGTCATAGTTATCATTGTACGACATTCGTCATAGTTATCATTGTACGACATTCATCATAGTTATCATTGTACGACATTCATCATAGTTATCATTGTACGACATTCATCATAGTTATCATTGTACGACATTCATCATAGTTATCATTGTACGACATTCATCATAGTTATCATTGTACGACATTCATCATAGTTATCATTGTCCTTTTCGCTCCTTATGGAGCATGGATCCACCACTGTAGATGGCTCATATGCAGTAAACTTACACACAACTTCACATACTCTTGCAGAATTGGTTTCTGTAACAGTTATTTTTACATGATGAGGTTGCCAGCCTGCATGCAAAACCTCATTTAGGTCGTCATGTAGGAATTGTCTGACGAACCTGTAAGTCCTAATTTGTCTCATCAGAGACCCCATGGAATTTCGCGGGGAGGTTTTATAAACAGCCGAACCATTAAATACAGAGTGCACGCTTCCACACAGTGTTAGTCTTCATTTAGTATCCGTGCACAGAACAAAACATCTTACAATATTTCCATTTAAACATTATTACATTTTGTATTACAATTTCAAGAATTTCCAAGTATTATAATGTGCTCCATGTATTACATGCTGCAGACTTTTCTGCAAATAACATGTGTCACGAACAATGCCTTTTTACACCTAACGTTGTGTTTTCTCAGTATTGTCAATGAAAAATGTCACAGTTATCAATAAATGAATTCAAAATTAATGTAAAAAATGCATACAGGATCTACGGATTGTTACATCTTCTTTTGATTCTTCATCACCAATTTCCTCATTTTTCCCCAATTATTTCTGTCTTCTTCGTGTTGTAAGCTCTGCTGCGAACCGAATACGTCAACTTTCAGATACAACCGAATTGCATTTTCACTCGCCGTAAGACCATCTATCGTCCATCGTCCAGTACCCAAACAATGACGGAAGTGACGGAGACATATATATATATATATATATATATATATATATATATATATATATATATATATATATATATATATATATATATATATATATATATATATATATATATATATATATATATATATATATATATATATATATATATATATATTTATGTATTTCTATATAATGTGTGGAAAAGTCAGAGAACTAACACATGAACTTGTTAGATACTCGTGGGACATCCTGGGCCTAGCAGAAGTCAGATGGACAGGATTAGGTGAATCAATAACGGATGATGGTCACAAAATTTCGTTTAGTGGAGATGAGTCCAAACATCAGCATGGAGTAGATTTTATTGTACATAAAGATAGATTGAACTCTGTCATCAGCTGCACCCCAATAAATAGCAGGCTTATCACCATACGTATTGCAGCACATCCAAAGAACATCTCCATCATACAGGTATATGCCCCCACTACTGACTATGAGGATGATGCAATTGAAACATTTTATGAAAATCTGGATGAAACAATTAAGAAAATTCCAAAGAAAGATCTTCTCATCGTGCTAGGTGATCGGAATGCTACAACAGGGCCAGATGCATACGGTCAGTGGGCTGGCATGGTGGGGAAATTTGGTACAGGAAAAACCAACGATCGAGGACTAAGGCTACTAGAATTTGCCAGCAACTATAAACTAACCCTTGCAAATACACTATTTCCTCATAAGTTATCAAGAAGAACAACGTGGCATGCCCCGAAAACTTGGCCAAATTCATTTTATTCTTGTATCCAAAAGATTCAAGTCCAGTATTAATAAATACACGACTAGGACTTTTCCTGGCACCGACATTGGTAGTGATCACGACATGGTATTGATGACGCTCAAGCTTAAAGTCAAAAAGAACTATAATCAAAACAGATGTTCTCAGTTAAGATTAAATTTAGACAAACTGAAAGATCCAGAAATCGCGGGAATCTTTGAGGCAACTGTTGGAGGAAAATTCGCAGCTCTCAACTTTTTGGAGGATGATATCAACTCAATCACAGAGAACATGAAAGACGTGCTCATTGAATCAGCAACAGAAATACTTGGTAAAAGAAAGACAATAAACAAACCATGGGTTACAGATGACATTCTGAAGTTATGTGATACACGGCGGGAAATGAAAAAGGTTAAGAAAGAGGTTCCTGAAGCAGCATGGCAATACAGTACGGTAAATAAAAATATTAGAAAGAAAATGAAACAGGCCAAAGAAAAATGGGTAGCTGATCAATGTGAGTCCATTAATACGGGGCTAATAAAAGGTAACAGCAAGTCAGTTTTTGACACATTAAGAAGACTATCAAAACCCCAACAGCACAGGGTAACTGTCATAGAAGATAGCAATGGGGCTCTGCTCAATGAAAAAACAGCTGTAACGAGAAGGTGGACAGAATATTGTAAAGAATTATATAACTGTAAACTCGACACTGACTAGAGCATATTAAACAACATTAAGTGTGAAAACAGGGAACTCGGAAATGCAGCAATATTACGGGAAGAAGTCATTATCCATTTTCTTCATATTAAAATTCTTCATTTTCCTTATTGGAAGGTGTTTCACGTTATTTATGAAGTGGTAGTCACGAGGAGAGAAAGTGGACATTTATATTTGTGTTTACGTCTTGACATTGACATTTGCGTCTTAAACACTGTGTTCATGTCTTGACATTTGTGTTTGTGTCTTGTCATTAACATTTGTGTTTGTGTACTGCCGTTAACATTTGTGTTTGTGTCTTGACATTTCTGTTTGTGTCGTGTCATTAACATTTGTGTTTGTGTACTGCCGTTAACATTTGTGTTTGTGTCTTGACATTTCTGTTTGTGTCTTGACATTAACATTTGTGTTTGTGTCTTGTCGTTAACATTTGTGTTTGTGTCTTGTCATTAACATATGTGTGTGTGTGTGTGTGTTTTGTGTGTGTGTGTTTTGTGTGTGAGTGAGTGAGTGAGTGTGTGTGTGTGTGTGTGTGTGTGTGTGTGTGTGTGTGTGTGTGTGTGTGTGTGTGTGTGTGTGTGTGTGTGTGTGTGTGTGTGTGTGTGTGTGTGTGTGTGTGTGTGTGTGTGTGTGTGTGTGTGTGTTTGTCGTATACAACTGCCAAGGCTGAATTTATGATCGCACTGACATCTCTTCGCAGCATCCTATCAACATTTCACGTTACACTATCTGACATTGGCACTTAAAGAGGATGTAAATTTGTATACAATACTTACTTAGTCGTTCCCCTTCTACCGTGACGTGTAGAGGTTTGGAAGAGAGAGCGCCAGACTATCCTATCGGCTGTCTTCCTTCTGGCCTGGTTCCATTCTAGTCCTCGGTCCTTCAAAGATTGTCTAATGTTGTCCTCCCAGTGGACTCTGGGTCGTCCTCGGGATCTGGATCCCTGGCTCTTTGTTTCCCATGCTTGTCGTGGTATCCGATCTTCTCCCATTCTGCAGACATGGCCAAACCATCTTAATTGGCACAGTTCTACTTGGGTCTGCAAGGGGTAGGATTTAAGGCCTTGACGTATCATTTGTATATAATACTGTTGTATATTCACGTATTCATTAATAATATCCTTTGTCACGAGTGGAAAAAAAGAGTCTGTCTGCGACAGACAAAGGTCTGAGTGAGGAGTGAGATAATAGATGTGTGTCTGAAATTGAGAATGTGAATGTTGAGTGGAAGTGTAGCAGTCAGGAGTACAAAGTTGATAAACAATCTTGTGAGATAATAGATGTGTGTCTGAAATTGAGAATGTGAATGTTAAGTGGAAATGTAGCAGTCAGGAGTACAAAGTTGATAAACAATCTTTTATCCCGCCACTCGGACTTCTTTTAAATGTTAACCCCACTCACCCTCTCTCCCTCACATATATCAACAATTTAATATATATTGAATAAGGGACTCATACACAACATGTGACTTCACATTCAACAATAACAAATATAGAGATAGAAAGAGAATTCGGACCCGCTAATAGTTTTTCTGTGTTTATTAAAGTTTAAATAAATAACAAAAACTATTATGCCTGAGCGATGTCAGGGAAACCAAATAAAATCACAATCCCTAACTTACAGAAAACCACACAACAACAAAAAACCTCTAACCGATTCTGGTTTACAATCCAGAATGGCAGCCTAAGTTTAATACAATTATTAAATAAGGAAATCCACAGGACGTACCTGTAATAACACAAACACCCAATACTAATCTATGACCTGTTTGTGACCGTATTACCTCCCCTGCTTTGCAGTAGTGGCCCAACAGTGGCCAAAACTCAAGAGTATCTCATATGGGCTTCAAAGGTGTCTACCTTCGCACAAGATTACTCGTGTCAGAGATGTGGGTAGAAGGGTAATGACATTTCTATCACAAAAGGAGTCTCCACAAAACATTCAGATAAGCGAAAACAATGCTGCGTCGGCTGAGCACGTTATCTGCCGACAACATTTGTGAAGAATTAAGCAATGATTAATTTTAGCTCGTTCAAGCCCCCATCTCTGATTTACTCAGTGAAATTCTTATTATTCTGGAATAGCTCTGTTTAGAGTGTGTGTAGTAAATTGACTGAGACAAACATGCAGTACATTTAAGATGATTAAATCGAAGTTAAATTTGTAAAATTACAAATAACAGAATTTAATAATCACTTAAGTTTTAACAGTTTGAAAATAATTGAATAGTTTAGAAGAAAAGTTTCATCATTAATTGATAGTAGAGACGATAAAAAAGTTCACTTTGGCAGCGTATATTTTGCACTTAGCTGCCAATAGTAGTATCTGCTCCCGCTGATGGGTTCTTTTTACACTGCTCACGCTCGTTGCTGGTCAAGGTTGTCGGGTGTAGCTGGTTTCCCAGAAATGTCAAGGAGAGTCTACAAAGTTGATCCATCGTCTTAAAGCGTAGGCCACTTGTCCCTTCTTCTTCCAGAGATAGTACTTTCTGCTGGTACCACCAATAACTATGATAAAGAATAGAAACGAGTATTGCGTTTCTCGACACATACTTATGGGTCCCCTTTCTTCTATTCTACTATCCCATTTATCTCAGAATTTAACCTCGATGAGAATTAAATTTAATCCCTCGGGATAAAACTTTCTTTTACATTTAAATTGAAAACTTTAGCTTTACATTACATTTAAATGACAAGGTTAATGGCTCACATAGAATATGTTTACATTTACATTTCCACTGATTTGAAAAGTTTGAAACTTCCATTAATTTTAAAGTGTATATATATTAACATCGACATTTACACTGGTTTGAAACTGTAACTATTATAATTAGAATGTAAATCATGTCTTCATCTTTTCCTTCCTGTTCCATATGGAACATGGGACTACTTTATGCTTTTAGTTCTCTTTACGAAACTAGCAATAAAGCAATCAACAGTCCTTGGTAGTGGTGGTACATGTAATCATCATTCTATACGCTGAGGTTGCCAGCTTCAAATAACTAGGACATACACTAGCGATTTTCACATATTAATATTCACATGGTAATATATATATATATATATATATATATATATATATATATATATATATATATATATATATATATATATATATATATATATATATATATATATATAAGGTCAAGGATCCCGTTACACGCCCAGTGAGGCAAATTGGAATATGGTGTTAGGCCCATATTTTCTTGACCGTCGGCACACTAGGGGTGATGTGGTCAACATCAAGCCGGCCGCCTTAACCTTCCCAGAAGTTGCTCTGGTACTCATTTGGGGCTGGGTCGACTCGTTTGTGGCCTAAAAAAATCCCACCTCATCTGGGGATCGAACCACAGACCTCTGAGCTAAGAAGCCAGTGCATTAACTACTATGCTACCGCGGCTCCCATATATATATATATATTCTTCTTCTTTGATCCTTAGCCGCCGACCGTCAAAGCAGTCAGTGGCCATGACGCCTAGTGGCGTCTTGTAGGCAACAACAAATTGATTCCACTTTGTTCGGTCGGTGGCCATCCTTCGTACAATGCCCCCAACTCTGGTTCATTCTTTGCATCTCAGCCTCCACAGTCCTCCGCCAGGTTGTTTTTGGTCGGCCTCTCTTTCGTTTTCCTTCAGGGGTCCAAAGCATAGCTGTTCTTGTGATGGCATCGGGGTCTCTTCTGAGGACATGACCAACCCAGCTCCAGCGTCTGCCAGCTATGATGGTGTGCATGTCCTCTTGCTTGCTACGAGTAAGCAGATCTTGGTTAGTGATGGTATTCAGCCAAAAGATTCGGTGAATTCTTCTTAGGCATGTTGTGTGAAAAGAGGACAATTTCGACATTTCCTTCTCTGTAACTCGCCAGCATTCCGTACCATAGAGAAGCACATTTATCAGCTATACTGTTATTATTGTCTCTTGCTCCGCTAACTCAGTTTTTCTTCATAGACCGTTAATAGCTCACAATATTCGACGGAAATGGTACTAATGTGTACTCATCTCTCAAAAGTTCTGTCCTTCTTAGTTTGATGCACACAACACCTGCTGAGGATCGTTCCTTTAGCCCACCCAAGACTGAGGGGGACTAAGGATGTAGCTCCGGTACAATCACTGTGCTCCTGAGAAGTTCCAGGCAGCTGGATTGACTCGACATACGACCTCAGGTTGGATGACACGAATAAAACCTGTAACAAGTAAAAATAGGGGCTAATTTCTGTCATCAAGCCCACCTATTTCTAGTGTATATGAGATGAGCGTGTGTCTCAGATGTCTGCATGTAGGATGAATGACAACATGGCTCAGTATGAGTTAGCAATAGCGAGACAAGACAGGTGTCTACTTGCAAAACATTCTTTCTGATAAATTAATACATGGATACATCCAATAATATAAATTCAATACATGAATACATCCAATAATATGTACACCTAGGTGTGATACAACCATTTCCCTCCCCCTATAATTTACCAGGCAATATCTGACAAGTGCTATACTGGCTGGTAACATATATCCTAACAATATTGTTGTGTTCTGATGATAGGAGTATATGAGACGAGGACTGTTTGGTTATATTGGAGTTATAGGAGACAATATATTGGAGTTATACGAGACAATAGATTAAAGTTATATGAGTCCTAAGAAGGACTGTTTTGGTTATATTTCAGGTTGGAGTTATCTGAGACAAAAGATTGAAGTTATATGAGACAATAGGTTGAAGTTATATGAGTCCTAACAAGGACTGTTTTGGTTATATTTCAGTTGGTTTTCGTCTTCATCAATCATATCAGGAAATACAATCACTATACCTAATTCCACAAGATACAATTAGTAACCTGATACATTCATAGTGAAACAATTTATAATAAATATATACAGGTGTAGGTAGTATAAATGACACACAACAAATACAAACATTATATATCTGCTGTAGGCCTATTTTCCTACAAGTTTATAGTAAGTATAATTACCCTCTAAGATTTTAAACAGGCCAGTCGACTTTAGTGAAACAAGAGTTCCCGGTCAATGCAGGTGAGCTATAAATCAGTCTGACAGCTTCTCTTCTTCAGTTGGTCGTCTAGCTGGCTTCGTGTTGGTGTGTGCGTGATTTTGAATAAAATCTCGCCCGTATATATAGGTAGATGCACGAACTGTTACTGTTAAAGGGACACTTTTGAAAGGTTCTCGGCGTGGCAAGCTGATTGGCTATATGCGGTTCCGTACCATCTGTGACCGAGACGAGTCCCGAAAAAACAGGGCTTATGCCTGATTTTATTCTGTTTTCCGCCATATTGGGAGACAAGATGGCCGTGACCGAGTACAGAAAAACAGGGTTTATGCCTAATTTTATTCTGTCTCAGAGACTGGTGAACGGTGCTCGTTGATTGGCTGATGGATATTTGTATCTCGACATAGTGATTTAACTAAGAAGTGGGTTTACACACACGTTTCACGACATAGCCCCATCCTTTTCTAGCTGTGACCTGTCATAGCTGATGTGTAAACACCTGCTGTAGTTAATCATTTTGCGTCTGTCCTTCCAGAGTAATAGGGTGTCGACTTAAAAAATCAGCTCCTACAATGTCTCTTCCCGGAATGCAATTCACGGTAAAGGAATAAGGCGCCAGAAGCAGACTCCACCCTAACAGTCTCAAATTTAACTTTCTAGATGCAGCCAAGAATGTTAAAGGCTGGTGATCGCTTTGGACAATGAAGGGTGTCCCATACAGGTAAGGTGAAAATTTGTCGATGGACCAAATTAGAGCCAAACATTCGTTCTCTATGGTCGAGTAATTCAACTCAGCTGCATTCAGCTTCCTACTGGCGTAGGCGACGGGTAAAAGTTCCTCCGGCTGGACTTTTGATTGCTGCAAGAGAGATGCACCAATACCTATACTGCTAGCGTCCGTCCTTAATACAAATTCCTGTGTGATATCGGGTAGCGTAAGAATGGTTTTGCTGGTGAGTTTTGCTTTTAGCTCTGTGCAAGCTTTTTCACAATCAGCATTCCATTGGATTTTGTCAGGCTGTCCTTTCTTCGTTAAGTTAGTTAATGGTGCACACAGAGAGTTAAAGTGGGGTATGTACTTCTGATAGAACCCACATAATGACACGAATGATCTCACATCTTTCTTTGTTTGAGGTCTGGGTGCCTTCTTTAACTTCTCTATTTTCTTTGGGTCAGGAGACATATGACCTGTAGAAATAGTGTGACCTAGGAATTCCAACTCCTTACAACCGATAAAGCACTTGGTTGGACGTGCAGTCAATCCAGTTTCTCTCAGTCTGTCAAACAACATGGAGAGCGCTACTATATGCTCTTCAAATGTGTTTGTAGCAACAAGAATGTCATCCATAAAATTAGTGATATGGGGATTTTGTAGAGGTTCCAACAATTTCCTCATCATTCTTGAAAAGATACGTGGAGCATTTTTCATTCCAAAGGGTAGTACATTAAACTGTAGTGTCCGTCTGATGTACTAAATGCCAGCATTTTCCTAACTTCTGGTTTCACTGGTATTTGGTAGTATCCCTTGCTTAGATCTACCTTCGATAAATACCTAGCCTTACTCTGTGTAGAGAACAGCTGGTTGGTGTCAGGTAATGGATCCACCTGATATTCTGTGATAGCATTTAGCTTCTTGTAGTCAATACATAACCTGTGTTCACCACTCGGTTTTTTTAATAGCACCACACTTGAGCTATAGGGAGAGTCTGACGTCGAGATAATTTTCTCTTTTAAGAGATAGTCAATCTCATCCTTGAGTGCCTGTGCTTGCTATTGTTCAGTCCATGTCCGCAACAATGCTTCCAGTGGACTGTGTTTGGGGACGGCCAAACAACAACGTTGCTGGACCCACACATATTTCTATTGTAAGGGGCAGTATACCGAAGTGGGGCATGTCTCCATCAACTGTTTGGTACAGCCCTGGTTCCTACCTCCTAGGGTTCTGGTTTGTTTCTGCAGCTTTTTTAATGCTGGTTGTTGACTAACCAAATTTTCCAAATGATCCAGGCCATGGTGTTCCGACAAATATCTAGTCGGGGTGGGATGTTTCTCGTCCCCTCTCTGTACAATACGGAGAGTTGCCATGGTTACTGGTGTGACAGTAGACTTGTTGTGATTTTGTTTTCTCTTTATCACTGCATCTACCTGTTGTTTTCTCTTGTGTGTTTTCTTGGTGGAACTACGTCCGCAACAATGCTTCCATAGGTCATGTACCTGGTCTACGCTTCTGAATGAGGTTACCTGGTTACATTCTGAACAGGATTTCATATACCAACTTATGTCTTCAATTATTCCTGGCCAGTAATATCGCAATGCTATATTTTGACCAGTGACACATTTTCCTCTGTGACCACTGCCTGATGTAGCATGCTCTTGCTCCATAATTTCCTCCCTACAGAATTTTAACACTACCAGCTGTCCATGCCCTTTAGGCCCTTTTCCAGCTTGTCTGTAGAGTAGGCCATTTTCCATATAGTAGTCTCCTTTCTCTCGAGGGTTATGGGCCTTTGGCAATTTGCCAAAACAAGGCTTAATGTGCTGTCTGCCGTTTGAGTTTTTTTAATCTTTATACGATGAATGTTTATTGGATCTCCCTCCTCCTTTTTGGTGCTCGACCTGGTATGGTTTGCTGCCATGACAACAGGTTTTATTGGATCACCCAAAAAGACATATTTACATCCTATTACCAGCGGGTATATAGGATCATCACTCACTGCTGCTCGGATCACTCCTTCCACATAGCGAGTTCTCACGTTGATCCTTGCTATGGGAAGTGTCATGTTGCCGGTTCCCTGCATTGCCCCTTGTATGTCCACTGTTTCTGTGGTAAGTTGATCAGGGTGCACTAGGGTTGCACTCACGACTGAGTCGAATTCCAATCCGGAATCATATAAGCACTGAATGTTAGTGCCATTACATGTCACTTCCTCACAGACAGGGGGATGATGGAGGTCATTCTGACTAACTGCCAGTTCCCTTGTTCCCTGTTGTAAGACACGCAGCGAGATAAGGAGGGTTGTTCCTTCTGCAGTCTGCAGTATTGTGGTTACTCATTAGACAAGTTTTACACCACTCTTCTTCCTTCCGGTAAGGTGTCTTATCCGATCTTAGAGGGTTTTTGTCCTTTTGGTCAAATCTTTGTTTGTTTCTTGTGGTATGGTCCTTATGTTCATATTTGGAATAGTTTTGTGATGATTTGAATTTTTCACCCTGCTTCTTCTTATTTCCTAATAACTCTGCCTGAGCTGCTTGATATCTCTCAGCAACAGTTACAATATCGTCCAATCTCTCTGCTCCTTGTTCCATGATAAACTTCCTCATTTCTTGAGGCATGGACTCTTTCACTTGCTCCATCATTATCATTTCTTTCAGATTCTGACACTTTCCTAAACTACTCCATTGTTCCAAATACGTTTCCAGTCTAGCAGAGAATTGGTGATAGTTTTCTCCTGGAAGAAGTTTAGCTGTTCGGAAATTCTTTCTATACGATTCTGAGTTCTTTTCGTATCTCACAAGCAGTGCCTGCTTCAGGATTTCATAATCTTCCTGGTCATCTCTTGAGAGCTTCAAATATACATCGTAGGCCACACCTCTCAATCCCTGAGATAGTTTAAGACTCCATTTTTCTTTCACTAAGCCATAGGTAGTGGCAAGTCTTTCGTATCTATCCAGGTACGACTCAATGGCGTCTTCTTTCTCAACAAATGGGTCCAGATGAAAATTCATGGCCCTACTTGAGGTGCTCCGGCTGGAGCTACTCTTAGAGTGAGGTGAGCTACCACCATTATTGTCGTAGTTGCCTGAATTTCAAGCTCTTTTAATCTCAATTAATGGTCTCTCTCTGCTTGTAATTTCCTTTCCTCGGCGTCAATGTTCTTTGCCTCATTTTTCAGCCTCCAATTTCTTGACTTCAGCTGCTAATTTCCTTTCTTCAACTTCTAATCTTTTGGCTTCTCTCTCAGCGTCCAGTCTTTTGACTTCTCTCTCAGCTTCTAGTCTTTTGGCTTCTCTCTCCGCTTCTACTTGTAACTTTCTTTCCTCTCTATCCATGTGTTTGTCCACTTCTGTTGTGACATACTGAATAAGAGCATCACCTGTCATATTTAATTCCTTACCCATCTGCATGACCGAAGTCCTGAACTTCACTAAATCAGCCATGGCGTTACTTAGAGAGGGTATGTAATTTTACTATACCCAAATTATTGTAATTAAACTTAATTAATTTTAAATGAACAAATAATTTCCGTGCAACTTTGTGAGCATCAACTATTTACTGAGTACTAAATGGTACTCCTCCTAAGAAAACAATAAAAAATCCTATTTATGATTTTTTTTTCAAAAATTTATTTCTGTTGTTAACTATGGGTGGCACAAGATAGAGTTGGTAGATAGATGAATAGACTAAGTATGGCTCAAGGTATATAGAAATAAACCCAAGAACGAGCCCCCAGTGTAGCGTGAGGTTTTTATTGGCTCTAGGATCATTATAGTACTGACAATACAGAAGTAGCATTTCTGCAGAAAATGATGAAGTCCCAGTGTCTGAGAGAACTACTGGTATCACAAATTAGTTACGGCTGTGAATGATCTGATCTCGAAAAATTAGTAGAGAGGAGACAGTCATAAATTGCCACCCCCGCTGTGTAACTACCTGTGATATTAAAACAAGGAAACAGATTTTACTTAACAATTATAAAATTGACAAGTCGTTCAAAAAGAATGTCCTTATTATTTATTTAGTATATACACTATCTACTCTTGTGCTGAAGGGTGGATGTTGGAAGATGAAAATGTAATGGATTTGTAAGTTTACATATGATTTTTTTTTTTCCCTTAACCAGCGGCACTTAGGCTTTCAGCCCTTCGGCCCAATGACATATCATTGCGAGGCTGGGGAACCTGAGGACTTTCCTTCCAACCCGGTCAGGAGCTTCGCTCCTTCCCATCCACAGAAGGTTTATCACAGGAGCCGTTCAGGCTATTCAGTCAAATTTCCGGCCGTAAACATTTCTTCAAACGCCGACGCCCGGGTTTGAACCATGAACACCTGGTCGCCAGTACAACGCCGAAGCCATTACACCAGCGCGGCTCCCATATATATATATATATATATATATATATATATATATATATATATATATATATATATATATATATATATATATATATATATATATATATGTTAGTTCACATGTTAGTAATATAAAATGTAGAATGACAACTTACGCCAATCCTGGTTCACAGACTTTTAGGCTCAAATGGATAAAAGAGACTCGAATCGGCCTCTTACACGCCTCTGAGGTGTCGTTTCTTTAATAAGATAATTCCATCGCTGACTCCACGTGTTTCAGTTTCCTCAGATATTCCGGTTTTCCTTATTTAAAATGTTAGAGATTTCCTGGGCTGAATTGTAAGTCCTGATGATTACTCCAATAAAAGGTGTCCGGTCTGATAAATGAAAATTTTGAATTCTAACTACTGGCAAGTCTGGTGTCTTTGGCAAGCTTGAATCTCAAAGTGAACTAGACAGACTGAAACGTGTCAGGTTATATTCACGGTACTACCCCACTCTGTTTGCCATGGAGCTCAAATGATCAGCCAATCTGCTTTGAATATTTAGCAAGACTCATCTAGTGCAAAATTTCAAACATTACTTTTCTGAAAATGGGCTGTAAGCATCCGATTGCCCTGTGTACCAAGTGACAAACGCATCGGTAACCTCACACGACAATGTGTGTAAGATGTAACAATTTATTACTTTCATGTAAAGTAATCTCTTTATAACAATGTGTACCGGAAACGATTATGTCATGCTTGGCTGTCCAGAATGTGTCGCACAGAAGATTAATCTCTTATCTGTCGCGCCTGTGGTAAAGTGGGATGATATAAATATTTATAGGGGACTTAGTGTACTGACTGAGATTAGCTGTGAAGGTATCTGTATCTAATAGGTGTAGTGTTTTACAGATAACCTTACTTGCTACCACATTTATACCTCAGTCAGAATTATTCTGGAATATTGTGATGACTACGTTGAATGTCTAGGGTATGTATATGATGAAGTGTAAGTCACAACAACAACAGACAGATAAACAATTTAATTTATTCCACAACACTTTACAACACTGTGACACTCACACACATTTAACACTCTATAAGACTATCTTAAATGAGTCTATGGTAAAGTTTCACATATATATGTATTAATTACATTCACTAATATATATCCTGATTCAACTACAAAGTGAACCAGGAATCACAATCAAATGTAATCACAATTTATATGTACATAATTTATAAATATGAACCTTGTAGTGACATATTTTATTAACATTATCCTATGTGTGTCAGTTGTGTAGTAGTACTATGAGGTAATACTGGTGTTGGTTTTCAAGCTATGTTGTTATTTGTCATCATGACTTCAAGTGTTTGTTTATCTTGGAAATAGTATGGGGAAAAGTTCACAGTTCCTATCAATTTACACAATGTATTTTCCCTCTGTTTTATTATAATGTCAATTTTAGAGGGGGACACATAATGTTGAGCTCCTCTGGCCACAGAAGCTTATCTTTCGTGATGGCGACAGGAAAAGACTCCTCTGCTTGATAGCTTCCATGTGTTCTGGAGACACCTCACTGGTCACTATCTGGACCCAGGAGTATGCTGTCAGCCTCTAGATTCAGCAAAGCTCAGACCAGGTGCTGCTCAATAACTTTAGGACCACGGTCCCTGAAACAAGAAGGTTGTACCTCCTATTTCAGAACTAATTTATAATCTATTTCCAGACTGAACACAATACATAACAAACACTGAGTTCAGAGCGGTAGGCCAACTGCTATCTTCATCTGAAACAATTTACACCAGTATACTCCTCCCTAATGGTTACTACGCCTCTGCAATTCCAGCATTAGTTCCTTCTAGTCAATAAGATTGATGTCATTGTACTGTTAGGCAATTCCATGCAATTTTACTTTTCTCAGACACGTTCTGTTCAGGTTGGAGCAATATCTAGGCTTTGCCTCATGTTTGCTACTGAACTACACACATATACAGACATAAATTATCAATTTACATTCAATTTTCATTAAAAAGATATCAAATATTTCAAGCTTACCACAATTCATGGAAATAATACACAATTACGTTGACTGGCAATGAATATATCACAAAATCCGACCTGCCGCTGTCTCAGGCTTTTATTTAGAAAAATATAAGCTGAATCTCAACGCACTGTTGCTTTAGAAAGTTTATTTGAAAATGTGGTGCTGAACTGAGGCTTCTAATTGACTATATTGGCGGGTCTAACCAATCGTGTCATGTTTACACAGCTTTTCAAAAAAGTACCTCTACTACTGTTTCCCCTAACAACAAAAAATTTAGTATTGGTAGTCCGACTAATCGTGTTTCGCCTTACATTTACTGCGCTCCAATCAAATAGGATTTAACATGGGGACCTATTTCCCGTACAATGGTGGTTTCAAAATCTGCCACTGAGCGATTCTGATTTTGGTGTTGTCTGACACCCTCACTATTTCTTTTGGCTAGAATTTGTTAATTCCTAGACTATTTGCGTAACACTTAACATATTCTTTGTCAGCAAGTCCTAAGGAACCCAAATATACAAATTTAAGGGAGCTAAGTGGCTGCGTTCAAAATATGTATTTTCTAGGATAGTCGTGTAGTTGTTTTTTTTATTTTTTATGTTTAGAACCGCCACCTGTCCTACTGTACTGTCAGACTAATGACAGGATTTTAGACATAAAACAGTAGAATGTCATGTTTCATAATAAGCGTTTTGTAAGTTTTTAAACCTAACTCTCGTATGGGTAGTGTTTTTTATCACTGTTTATTTGAAAAAAGTTAGTGCTTCATGCCTTTCGCGTGTTAGGGGTGGCATTAGTATTGTATCGCGAGTCTGTGGTAGTATTGCCTGTGTTCCTCCGATCCGCCCTCTCTCTCCCTAAGTTCATCTGTCTTTTCGTTTATGTTAACTTAGTGTATAAAATGACATGAATGGAATATTAAATATAGGTCAGCTTGCGTATCTCAAGGTTTTTCTTAGAAATGCAGTACACGTTTTATGGTAGAAAGCGTGTATTGATGCAGTAGGCTTTTACTATCAACGTGAAACGTTACAATTTGCAGACGAAGTAGAAAACAAGGGGGATTTCGAGTACAGTCATTGCGACAGCACTGTTCTTTACCATTCGTTTTTCCTTTTATTGAATTTATGTGTTAGGCTTTACATTTACCTGATAATTTATATATGTGGATTAGAATTTCTCACGACAAATTCTCCCCACTTAAAACAGACATTATATGTCAGTCTATAATTCTATATACACATAGAGAAATTTATTATCTTTCCTGGGGCTTAGGGTGATTCTCATCACACGGATGGCGGCTTAAAAAATCCGCTCCCAGATTTGTTTTTCCACTTATATACTCTATGCTAAACTCAAATGGCTGCATCAGTAATGACCAACGGAGTAATCTAGAATTTTCATGTCTAGCCTGCGCTAGAAACGACAAGGGTTTGTGATCCGTTTGCAACTTAAATGCCTTCCCATACAGATAAATATTGAATTTCTTTATCGCCCATATTACTGCAAGACATTCTTTTTCGCTAGTTGAGTAGTTGGTTTCAGCTTTATTCAACTTTCTGCTAGCATATGCCACTGGGCTTAATTCCCCATCCAATGCATCTGATTTCTGTAGCAGAGTCGCACCTAACCCAATATTACTGGCATCCGTCCTTACAATGAATTCTTGACTTAAGTCAGGTAATTTCAAAATAGGTTTACTTGTAAGCTTTTCCTTCAATTCCTGGTAAGCGAATTCGCATTGTGGAGTCCATGTAATTCGATCTGGATGTCCTTACGTGTCAAATCAGTTAACGGTGCACATATGGAATTAAAGTTTTTGATATACTTTTGGTAGAAACCACATAATGAGACAAAGGATCTCACGTCTTTCTTGGTTTGTGGTCTCGGGGCTTTCTTTAATTTCTCTAAATTCTTGGGGTCAGGGGTCATGTTTCCCTGATGGATTGTGTGTCCCAAGAACTCTAATTCTTTACATCCAACACAACATTTGGTTGGTCGGGCTGTTAAATTCGCTTATCTAAGTCGATTAAACAGCATGTTCAGAGAGTCAATGTGTTCCTCAAATGTTTCTGTGGCTACAAGGATATCATTCATGAAATTTGTGATACATGGATTATTCAGAGGGTCCAATAATTTTCTCATCCTTCTAGAAAAGACACTAGGTGCATTCTTCAATCCAAATGGCAATCTGTTAAACTCATAGTGTCCCTCTGAGGTACTAAACGCTAGGTATGGTCTAACCTCAGGCTTTACTGGAATCTGATAGTATCCTTTACTCAGATCCACTTTTGAGAAATATTTAGCTTTATTTAGTCTGGCAAACAACTGATTTGTATCCGGCAATGGATCCACCTGTCCTTCTGTAATAGCATTCAGTCTCCTGTAATCTATACAGAGTCTATGTTCTCCAGAGGGTTTCCTTAAGAGTACAACACTGGAACTATACGAAGATTCACTGTGTGAAATAATTCCTTCCTTCAACAAATAGTCTATCTCTTCCTTCAAAGCTTTCTCCTTAGCAAAAGGAATCGAATAGGGTTTCATACAGACAGGTGTGGGGTCTATCAGCTTCATATCATATTCCAATAAGTTTGTATGCCCCGGTCGGTCTGTTAACACCTCTGTATGATTATCTAGAACCTGTTGCACTCTCTCTTTCTGAGTTTTCGTTAAATGTGTACTGATTTTCACCTGTGCCGCTGTCTCACAGGGGTGTAATGGATATTCAAATGATGAAAGTGGTTCCTTTTTCATCTCCATTGCAATGGACAAGGTCAACAAATGTGTCTCTTCCTGATGTTCACTTTCCAAATATTTCTTCAGGAGATTCACATGATAGATTTTTTCTTTCCCCTTCTTATCTATCTTATAATTGGTTCTAGACACCTTCTCTAGAACTGTATATGGACCTTGCCATCCAATTTGTAACTTATTCTGACTACCGGGCAGAAGAAGCAGTACCTTCTCTCCCACAGCCAAATCTCTGTCTTTAGCTTTCCTGTTATAATAGGCAGCATGTTTCTTCCTGGCTTGTCTCAAATTTTCATTGGCAATTTTCCAGCCAGTTTTATAATCTATTTCCAGACTGAACACAATACATAACAAACACTGAGTTCAGAGCGGTAGGCCAACTGCTATCTTCATCTGAAACAATTTACACCAGTATACTCCTCCCTAATGGTTACTATGCCTCTGCAATTCCAGCATGAGTTCCTTCTAGTCAATAAGATAGGTGTCAGTGTACTGTTAGGCAATTCCATGCAATTTTACTTTTCTCAGACACGTTCTGTTCAGGTTGGAGCAATATCTAGGCTTTGCCTCATGTTTGCTACTGAACTACACACATTTACAGATATCAATTTACATTCAATTTTCATTACAAAGATATCAAATATTTCAAGCCTATCACAATTCATGGAAATAATACACAATTACGTTGACTGGCAATGAATATGGCAGAAAATCCGACCTGCCGCTGTCTCAGGCTTTTATTTAGAAAAATATAAGCTGAATCTCAACGCACTGTTGCTTTAGAAAGTTTATTTGAAAATGTGGTGCTGAACTGAGGCTTCTAATTGACTATATTGGCGGGTCTAACCAATCGTGCCATGTTTACAAAGCTTTTCAAAAAAGTACCTCTACTACTGTTTCCCCTAACAACAAAAAATTTAGTATTGGTAGTCCGACTAATCGTGTTTCGCCTTACATTTACTGCGCTCCAATCAAATAGGATTTAACATGGGGACCTATTTCCCGTACAATGGTGGTTTCAAAATCTGCCACTGAGCGATTCTGATTTTGGTGTTGTCTGACACCCTCACTATTTCTTTTGGCTAGAATTTGTTAATTCCTAGACTATTTGCGTAACACTTAACATATTCTTTGTCAGCAAGTCCTAAGGAACCCAAATATACAAATTTAAGGGAGCTAAGTGGCTGCGTTCAAAATATGTATTTTCTAGGATAGTCGTGTAGTTGTTTTTTTATTTTTTATGTTTAGAACCGCCACCTGTCCTACTGTACTGTCAGACTAATGACAGGATTTTAGACATAAAACAGTAGAATGTCATGTTTCATAATAAGCGTTTTGTAAGTTTTTAAACCTAACTCTCGTATGGGTAGTGTTTTTTATCACTGTCGATTTGAAAAAAAGTTAGTGCTTCATGCCTTTCGCGTGTTAGGGGTGGCATTAGTATTGTATCGCGAGTCTGTGGTAGTATTGCCTGTGTTCCTCCGATCCGCCCTCTCTCTCCCTAAGTTCATCTGTCTTTTCGTTTATGTTAACTTAGTGTATAAAATGACATGAATGGAATATTAAATATAGGTCAGCTTGCGTATCTCAAGGTTTTTCTTAGAAATGCGGTACATGTTTTATGGTAGAAAGCGTGTATTGATGCAGTAGGCTTTTACTATCAACGTGAAACGTTACAATTTGCAGACGAAGTAGAAAACAAGGGGGATTTCGAGTACAGTCATTGCGACAGCACTGTTCTTTACCATTCGTTTTTCCTTTTATTGAATTTATGTGTTAGGCTTTACATTTACCTGATAATTTATATATGTGGATTAGAATTTCTCACGACAGCGCCCCCTGGCCTAATCTTAGCAAAGCTTTGTCGCGATGTATTATCACCAACAAGGGGGTGTCAGATGTTTGAACTAACAAACTCTCTGCTACATAGCAAACAGAAAGAAAAGGGTGCGACTCGGAAAAAAATCACAATACAATCAGTACAAAAATGTTACTGCCTTAGTGAAAGAGAGATCGGAAAGAGGACGCGCAAAAATCCATCTTATGACACTGTCAACGGTCTCCAGTCTCTATGGCGAGACGATCGTGATCTAGGCTACACAGATAAAATACAACAACCCAAACACAACAAAGCCCAAAGACACAGTGCCGAGAGGTAAACACTCTCTCTCATTAGCACAATCCGGCACTCCCTCCATAATTCATTAACTCCCACCCTGTCTCTGAGTCCTTGAGTCTATATTTTCCCTGTCTGTCAGTTGACGTATTATTCCTCTAAATTTGAAAACTATCATTTTCCCTGTCTCTCAATCGACGAGATGTGGAAATCAATTTAATCCAAGGATTACGGACGTCAGTGGGCAATATATCCACGAGTGCCTCAAATATAAATAAACCCTGATATCCAGCGGGTTGAACGAGTCAAAACTCAGGTTTTGTGTAGGCAATGCGCCTTACTATAACTGAGAGACGCTGGCCAGTCAGAATGTGGCTGCGCGTGTAGCGAACAGGGCCAACGCTACTTACAAATGAGGCTAGGATTGGCGCACTATTCTGAAGTTTGGTGAGCTTGAGTGTTGGCTGTCTCTGAAATCTTTGTATTGCAAGAAATGGTTTAGGTTCCCAAAAACCAAACTGGACCCAAATCGGGAATCCAATCGGGACCGGTAAAATCTAAACAGGGAAGGTAATTCCGGCTGAGACTTATTGTCTCCCAGTTATCCTTTGGTAGTGTATGGGAGCTTCACTGAAAATACAAATACAAACAACCGCTCTAAGCATCTGTCCTTACATAAGGGTTCAATATGTAGTTACAAAAGTTCATAATACATCGGTAGTGTTGGCCACCTCAGTAGCATTAAACTGACTGTTACAGTAAACAACAATGTACGTTCCCCCTACACATTAGCTAGGAAAGTTAAACCAGTCCGCGCCGGCTGATCCCCTCAACATTCACATTCTCTATTTCAGACTCATATCTATTTTCTCACTCCTCATCCAGACTTTGGTCTGTCACAGACAGATTCTTTTTCACCACCCCTTTCAACTCTTCAAGGAACATAGGCCGTCCCCAAATTCTAGCTAAGTCCTCCTGTCAACGCGCCATCAGCTAAAGGTCTTTCTAGGTCTTCCTTATGCTTTATTATTGAAGAATTCTAAAACACTTTGAGAATTGTATTTTTGGTTTGGTTTTAAGGACTATCTTCACTGCACACGGACAACACCATCAGTGCTCCGATCTCCTTCCTTAGATCACACAAGGAGGATCAGCACAGTGCACGTGCACGAACTGCATATCACCTGCGAGAATCCCAATGTGTGTATATAGGAATCACACATTCTATAAATATTTTTTGGGTGGGTAGTTTTTATAATTTTTTTTTAAATATTTGCCAGGACATAGCCCGTATGGTTCACTCTTTACAACTTCCAACTGCTGAGGGATGTTTAACGCCCTTATCCCAGAAGGTTAAGCATCCGATCTCACTACCCAGGAGACCAGGGGGAATATGACATGATTAGGACCACTGGTTATGAAGAAAAAACAAATTCCATAAATTAAATTCCCTCTACTGGAAATCGAACCCGATACCTTTAGAATTCGAGGCGGACACCATACTTCTTAGCCATTCCGACTCCTCAATTGTATTATTGCAAGGCAGAAATGTAAGAAGGCAATAATGCAATAATGCCTATTTCTTTACCGAGATGAAATAAATATTTCGTTCGTTCGTTCCTCGTCCCTTTTATTTCTGTCATAGCTCTCTTCTGCGTGTGTTTTTTTTTTTCGATTGCCCTGTACTTATCTTACCCTGAGGATTTCAGAAACCTGTAATGCTATTAATAGATTATCTCACCGTGTGTCCAGCGCATAGCATTTATATATCATAAAAACATTTAGATAATTCACTGGTAGGAACCCCAAAAACTGTTGCCATCTACTTTAGAAACGCTAAGCTCTCTAAAAATCTAGTATGATTTTTTTTTTTAAAATTCATGCCTGTTTTCAGTTTTCGGAGTATCTGGAATTTGGAGGAAAAAAAGTGCAGTATATGTTAACATTTTTTTTTTTTTCTTAGCCGAATGATCTGTTTCCTTAAATTCCAAGGACAGAGCGGTAGAAAATTCAGACTAGAAATGTGTTCCCAAATGTTAACTTTTATTAAAGGAAAAGAGTGCGTTCTTAGCTGGTGTAATTTACGAATAAAGTTAATTTTAGTAACTTGGTTCGTCGGTTTTAACTGGAAATGGGGGGAAAGCACATTACTCCTGGGAATATCTCACACTGAAATGCCGCCAGGAGAGTTCGAAATGTCCTTAGATTTATAAATTCTTTCTATTTTTCTCCTCCATCACCTTCAGATCTACCAAAGATTTACCTTTGATTTACTGGTAGATCGAGATTGACAGGTTGCAAACCCCTGATCTAAATAGCCTCAAAGCCGAAATTAGAAATTACAAAAATTGGACTCTTTATCTCTTGAACTGATCTTTGACTATTGGGAACAGTAAATGCACTCACAAAAAATTACAAGACAAACATTTTCTGATCGAAGCTCGACAATTATTAACTGACTTGCAGACAAAGAAAGTATTGTAGTCTGTGCCGTCTTTTGAGCACTGCGATCGGATTTGGGGGAGGGGCAGAAATTTACACACACACAAATAAATAAATTAAAACTTTAACATTTAAATGAAAAAAAAAACCAAAAAAACTTCAAAGTTAAAAATAAATAAATTATTTTCTTACATGAAACTAAACGTCTTCCAATATGTCTATATCATGCCTTAAAAAAAACACACACAGAGACCCCATCTGAAATTCTCAATGAATAAAGAAAAAAATTTACCTACAATCAAATTTGGGAAGTACAAAATGTAATATGTTTTTGTAAAGTACTATAGCGAACATTACTGATAGAATCGGTAGTGTTGGTGGTGTACTTATTCATTATTTCTCCAGTATGACTGTCGCTTGATGAAGATAATAATATAGCATAATTGCGATATGGTCCCACGTAGGAAGTAATGAAACAAAATCTGATGATGAAATCCCAAGAAAAAATATATAAATAGACACGTAGGCGACAGCTAACTGATTGACAGACAACACACAGAGACTAAAAAAAAGACAGACATATGCAAAGACACAGAAATAGATTACATAGACAGACGGACAGACTAGGTAGGTAGGTAGATAGATAGACGGCTAGGTATGTTGCAAGCAAGGTTTGACGCTACAGACAGGCAGGCAGGCAGGCAGACAGAGAGAGAGAGAGTGAGAGATAGATAGATAGATAGATAGATAGATAGATAGATAGATAGATAGATAGATAGATAGATAGATAGATAGATAGATAGATAGATGGATAGATAGATAGATGGATAGATGGATAGATAGATAGATAGATAGATAGATAGATAGATAGATAGATAGATAGATAGATAGATAGATAGATAGATAGATAGATAGATAGATAGATAGATAGATAGATAGATAGATAGATAGATACACGTAGAACCCCCGCCTCTGTAAAAGGCGAGCACCATTTCATTAATTACTCAGGCTCTAGTAATGACTACGACCTATAATGGCAGCTTCAACCGCACCATAAACAAACGGTGAGCACCGCCTCTGAGGCTGATCTAACTGCGCAGGTGCGTTCACTACTTGCATGTAAACAGAGCTCAGCGACTTCTGGCTTACACGTGCTGTGGGTTGTTGAGCTCTGCGCAATGGCAGCACGCGCCGTTGCCACTGACACTTACTCGTAAGTTTATTGTTGTCACGCTCAGTTGGGAGCAGCCGACGAAAGCAGAAATGGAGACGTGTAAACACTCCTTTCTCGCTCCGCCAAATTAGCGTTTACAACATTGTGCTGTATTCATCAAGCAGACATTTACCCCCTTCTTTATCTTCGACCAACTCCTTTTTTTTTTAAACACTTTTTATTAACTTGACATGCCCGTTGTTTTGATGTTTCAAATATTTGACGCTCAAAATCACTATGTTCTACTCATCGTAGACAGCTGAAACTTTGCATGCAGCTTTCTTTCTGATACGTTTTAATTTTTCAAATTTTAATTGATTCTACATGAAATTAACTTCTGCTTTATACTTCATTTCACACTGATGGATAAAATATATGATAAGCGCTTAAGCGCCCCATGCTTTTTGTCAATTTGATGTTACATTTTTTGACTGCAAGCTATAAAAACTCCTTGAAAAATTATTTGTGGCTTTTTAGTGCATTAAAAGCCTGTGTTTAAAATATGTTTTTTTTAATTTTTTAATTGACCCCTATAGAGCACGGCGTGTTAACCACGTTTTCAAAACTTGCTGCGCTGCCCATTCAGTTCCTGGTGGTCTCTGACACGACAAATAAAGAATACGACTGCTGCAACCTGATGCATTTGGAATAAAGGCAATTAATAAGTGGTTGTGCATCAGGCAAAACACATTGCTACAGAAACTACTGCTGCAGAAGCATGCAAATAGTTGATGCAGGTTTCCTGCACAGGGGACCAGCTGCAGTGGTTGCTCCATGCTCCGTAAGGAGTGCAAAGGATGATGATGATTAACAATCTGTCAAAATGTGCCAAATCATATTCATTTCCTCTTTACTGAACACGTTCTTCTGAGCTACAGATATTTATTAAGTGTTTCAATAGAGCTGAGAAGAAGATGCTGTCAGTGGATAGGACAAACATTGAGAAGGCCTATTGACAGCATTACAAGGTAGTGCTTATTATCGAATCCACAGGGTAAGAGAAGAAGATTGAAAAAATACACGGAAAAGAGAGCGGGATATATATATATATATATATATATATATATATATATATATATATATATATATATATATATATATATATATATATATATATATATATATATATATATATATATATATATATATATATATATGGCATAAAGAAGGCATGGCAAGGCCTAAACTGAAGGACCAGGACTGGAGGATTTCGTGTGTATTTATTGAAGGCCTTTGCTCTTTAGGTAAGCCAAACGGCAATGATGATGATGTTTGAACCTATTAATTGGTCCTTAAATGGATCTGTCTTAGAATAATAATTTGTTTAAAGTTATCACAACATGCGTCTTCTTTCCTGATACCTAATTGCGTGTTGGAGTTCTGTCTTGGATCTTGAAATCAATAAATCAATTCCGTAATAACGTTGGGTGGATGTGCTAATGCCCACTGTCCATGAAGTACTGTTTTGTGAGGCCTAGGTGGCAGTGTGGTTAGTCACGATTCACTCCCGTAGAGGAGATGTCATTCGGATGGTACCGGGTTAGAGTCTCCAGTAAGTCTATCGATTCTGTTGTTTTTATGTTGTCTAGTTTTCTATCTCTGTATTACGTACGAGTGCCTACAACAAGCCCATTTGTGTGTATTATTTATTTACTCTGAGTCTCTTTCTCTACTTGAATAGTTTTTACCGGTTGACACATCATTCTTGACATGTCAGTTAACACTGATCTATGGACCACCACCAACAGTAACACCTGATTTTAATAATGAAACACCCACAACCACCTTGCCAATAACTTGCGATGAATTCACGCTGGACGAGATCAAACAAGCCGTTAAAAGATTTAAAAATTTTAAAGTTGCTGGAGTTGACGAAATTTCAGGGGAAATGATTAAAGCAGTTAATGACAACAACCTCTTGAGAATTTTAGATATTATAAATGAAGTATGGAGAGAAGAACAACCACCACAACAATGGAAAGACAGTATTATTGTAAAGTTACCGAAGAAAGGTGATCTATCAGACTGTAATAACTGGCGTGGTATATTTCTATTATCGGTACCTGGAAAATTATTATGTTGCATGATGTTAGAAAGACTTAAATTGCATGCTGACGAAAAGATCAGAGAAGAACAAGCGGGTTTCAGGCCGAAACGATCATGTATTGATCAAATATTCACACTAAGAACAATTATAGAAGAATCAGTGGAAAGGCAATCGCCACTTATTATCACCTTCGTCGATTTTCAAAAAGCCTTTGATAGTCTACACTGCCCATCATTGTGAAAGATACTTACAATCTATGGTTTTCCAACAAAATATGTGAATATAATCAAAGCGCTATATGACAATGCAAGATGTTGTGTTAGAACAAATAAAGGGAATACAGAGTGGTTTGCAGTAGAAACAGGGGTGAAACAAGGCTGTATTATGTCACCACTACTTTTTGGAATAGCTATTGATTGGGTTATGAGAAACTATACCCACAATGAACAATTGGGTATAAAATGGACAAATGGAAAATTCCTGGGGGACCTGGATTTCGCAGATGATGTAGCATTCTTAAGTTCAACACCAAGACAATCCCAAGAAGCAATAAATAATTTGTGTCATCTCTCGGTTAAAATAGGTCTCCAAATAAATGCCTCTAAAACTAAAGCTATGAACTTTTCTAACGAGACCTTTGATATCATCTTGAACGGGGAAAAACTACAGAAAGTTGAAAGTTTCAATTATTTAGGCAGTAAAATGACTCAGGATGGTGACACAACAAGAGAAATCCATATTAGAATTGCTTTGGCAGCTAGCGCCTTAAGATTATCTAACATTTGGAAATTACGATCATTGAATATACATACCAAGCTTCGTCTGTTTAATTCAAATGTTATCTCAGTGTTAACATACGGCTGTGAGAGTTGGAAAATAACAAAATTCTTGGAGAACAAGCTGAATACATTCGAGAACAAATGTCTTAGAAAACTCATGAACATCAGTTGGAAAGAATTCAAGACTAATCGACAAATAAGAGAAGACTCTAGGCAGAAATATGTCTCCGACTATATAAGGAAAAGACGATGGTCATATATCGGTCATGTCCTACGAATGCAAAACAACAGAATACCACTACAGGCGCTCACTTGGGTTCCTGGGGGTAAGTGCCTTATGCGCCGTGTTTGATGCTTAAAGAATTTATTATTATTATTATTATTATTATGGCGTGTGACAGATAGGAAAATAAACAATTTAAAATAGAAAATAAATAATTGTTAAACCTTAACTAGCGCCGGATTATTCTTTAGGCCCACTAGACACGGGCATAAGGCCCCAGGCTTACAAGGGCCGACGCTAAAAAAAAAACAACGGAGATATAACGAACAGAGCTCAACGTCACGTGCACAATAGTACGCTCGTACGTGCAGGTAATAGTATCTGTACAACAGTTAGTTCATTAGTTACTTCCACCCCCACCCCCACTTTATTATGATTTTCTTTCCAGGGGCACCACTAACTTTAACAAAATCTGCGGGCTGGAATGAACTTTTTTTTTGACGTATTATTATATATATAAAAAAACATTAATCTGAAATCCATCATTTTTTTTCTAGTTTTACCTTTTAGATGATTGTAGAGGGGCCCCCAAAATATCCTACTATTCTAGGGCCTCCGGAGTTCTTAATCCGGCCCTGTCTAGAACGAAGATGAAATTCTCCCTGATCGGAGGAGATCAGCGGTCAATGATCTAATTTAAATGAGACGAGTGCTACCATTAAAGGAACATTTACAGCGGACTCAAGGGAAATTATTGTATATATTTGAATCGTGAGGAGGATTCTTCATCTTCTGATCTCTGGTGTTCTCAAAACTGTGACAGGGTATTGTTCTCTGCATCAATAGTTTGAGCGTTTGACTTATTATTCTTGAATGATTAATTAAGAGTGAATTTTCCGCTTTGTCTTTGGTTTGAATGATCTGGAAACATTATTTTTCCAGACCTCAAGGACTTTTATATTTGGGCATGCGCCTTAATATAACTGATAGACCTTGTGTCTGGGTTGAAAGAAGCACGCCTCATAACAACGAAACCAAAGTTGCCAACAAACGGGGTAGCGGTGGCTGCGGGGAGTGAAGATTCATTGGTCGAACGACCAGGCAGTGCCCGAAAGGCCACAGTATTAGGGGGCAGAACCAGTAATCTATATCAGATGAGTGGTTAGAGGTCAATAGCCGTTATAGCCCGGAGGCCCAGATCACCGTCAGTTCGCCATTCCGAAAAACTAAAAATATATCTTTCTCCTTTCACAAAGATACTACTGTGGCATTCTATTAGTCTTCTGGAACACGCTTTCTGCTCGCCCAATACTTTGGCTCCACCAAATGCCTCCAGTTTTGTTACAAATGTGGATAACGACTGAATAAAGCTATCCTAAGAACCAGAATAAAGCGTTTTACAGCAATTAACATATGTACCAAAAGATGGAAATTGCGGTGGAAGAAGAAGTCACCACTGACCCCCGTCAAACAGTTTTATGTTAAGAGATTGTTATCTGAAATTAGCTTTTACAGGCTGCTGCGTGCAACAGAAAACGAACTTCGTCAAAGGAGACAACTTCGCGCAAGTACATGTATGTACATTTATAACAGTAAGTACTATTATAATACTGTCCAATGGGATCCCTTTCCTTGCTGTCATTCGAGACGGACCGCTCCTTTGCATATTAGGACACCACTGCCTGCTACGGTCGTAAGTCGATCTTGGTGTAGCTACAACAGTATTGTTCGCTGGGGATGGCCAATGAAATATTATGAAGAAGGTCTCCAGAAATTGGCTGGTTAAGAAAGACAGAGACCTATTAGAGATAAAGACAAGAAGAAGAGATTGCGAATGCTTTCCACTGGATAGAGTTTTCTAGTAAATTATGGAAAGTGTTCTATTTCCCCATGACCTTAGCTTCTGTCTTCAGATCCCGTAAAAGAAAGAGGCCCCAATCTCATCTACATGTAGAATTTTCCCTATATGTAAATATTTAACACCAACAGCACGAATGATACATTAACGGACTAGATAATGATCAAACGGTTATTGGGTAGGGTTAGTGGTAATTACAACATGATGATGGTGAAGACAATTCACACAAAACACACAGATGAGATATAAATTATGTAGTTAGTTAAATTGGTGAATGAACAAATGTGAGGCGAAATGATGATGCGATATGATACTTGTTACCAAAGTGATGTCTAATCTACACTGTCCATGTGTCACTTAATGCTTTTCCCGTGTATCATGATACACATGTATGCGTAGACTGCCCCAGGTAGTGAATGGTATGTTGTGTGGGTTATCTCCAAGACGAGGACGTACTGACGAAAGCTTTTGTGGAATGAGAACTTTGCCGATATACAGTCCTTCAATGTTTGGTATTATATCTGTAACGTTGACAAATCGTTGACTGTTGTCTTAAGAAAATGTCTGCTGTCTAATCCCTGAAAGGCACTGGTTAGACTGGCGCTCTTACATGAAATGATCTTGGTATGTAGATTCAACAACTTGAGTATGTACGCTTAATTCATAAATTATGCTTTGGAGTAAGGTGAGCTTGCTAGCTTTATATGCGAATCAGCTTGTAAATATGGAATCTTGATTCTCAAAATGAGCTCTTCTGAGAGAATGAACTTGCTATAAATATGAGAGTCAACTTGCGCGTGCTTTAGCTTGACTCATGCGGTAAGCTTTCGAGTGAGTTGAACTTGATATTTGAATATGTAATCAACTTGTGAGCACTTGATAAGCAGGTGAATAAAATGCTGCGCAATCCCAGTGTAAAACGTGGGCAAGAAATCTTCCTTCTTAACTGAGGAAGTGAAGGATGTCCTAAATTGCGAATTCTGCTATCCAGACCTACACTTTGCTACTTTCTTTCTGGTAGACGCCAAACACGTAATGTGTAGACTCAGACTTCTGTTGGACTGAAGACACACAAAAGTCTTCGTAAGTTTTCACACTTAATATCAATGGTTGACTTTCTTTTATACTACTCCTCGCTAATGATGAGTTCAATTCTCTAGTAATTATATGTGACATGATATACTCCTGATAAGTGTTAAATAAATTGTGCAAGAGAGTGTGAGCACATGCAAGTCTGTAATGATGATGAAGTATGGTATATCAATTACTTCCTAGCATCCCATCATCCTAAGGGAAAAATAAGTGATTTAATTAATCATTTATGAGAAGGATAATTTGGAAAAACTGTCTTCCGCACATTTAGCTATGATGCTAAGTGCAAAAGTGATCTTAACTAAAGACTAAGAAAACGTATTAATAGTTTTTAAAAGATTCACAAACCTCCTTTTTTGTTCGCAAATTCCTTAAGAACAATACAAACTCCACATATATGAATTAAATATACACACAGAAATGAACAAGTTTACTCAGGCTAAGCTCTGAAACAATCTTCTGCCTCACAAATGTTGGTAACTTTGCATTGATTTCATCGCGTCCTATGATTATATCTCTGGGTGCCAATGTGTTCAAACATAGGATGTGTGACGTATAACTCCGCCTACAAACCAATTGCTAGGCCTCCATAGTGTCACTGGCTAAAAGGGGGTGGGCTCTCGCAACAACTTTCAATGCTGTGCTGCATGTCCTTTTGCACGATAAACAGTTGTTTGATGGTTGGTCGGCTAATGCAGAAACCTACGCCTCCTTTGTCACAAAGCTTTCTGTCTTTTGTCGCTTTGCGTGTCATGCCTACTATTATGTGGGGCCCATTGTTCCTTATCTCGCTCTGTACTCGACATCTAAGAGACTTAAACCCCTGTCATCGGCTACCATCTTGCAACACACGTTCCTGAGCAAGTCACAAGCCCGTTGTTGTCCCTCCGCCGCACCGGGTTTCATTGTTTCCAGTGTGGTATGTCTCGTGATGTTTACCTGGATGATTATGTATCAAAAGAATTCGTACTATAGCCATGTGGTTTTCCCAAGATTTTGATGGCGCCAGGTGTTTTCCACAAGGCAACTCAAGGTTTGGGAACTAAATCAAAGGCGTGTAAAGTTACACAAGCCGTGATTAAGAAAGATTACTTTAACTACGATGAAAGAGCAAAATGTGGGAGAAAATAAAATAAGAAAGATGTTGTAAAAGATAAAGAGTGATAAAGATAGACCTACTATATGACAGCTACTTCAAATGTTTCTTTCTTATTTTGTGTGTAGTCTTCGTTTTGCCCTCTTACTATCATTTCTTGTTTGTTCTTCATCTTACTATTATCATCGAATTTATATTTTTGTTCATAGTCGTCAGCTTTTTAGGCTCCTTGTTGCCATATAATTGTGATCCCTATTTTTCTCATGTCTTAACTATGTAATCCCTCGATCAACATCATTACCCTATAGCTACCCAAGGAGCACATGTCTTTAATAACTTCATGCCAAATCTTCTTGTCCTGTGCCATCCGTTAAAGATCTTTCAATTTCTTCTGTAACCCTTTTATTTCCGTATCTGGTTCTCTTTTCCGTGTGTTTTTGGTCTTCTTTGCTCCAGGAATTCCGGAACAAGGATTGGGTTTTTAATACATAAATCCTCGGTACAACGGACAAATTTGGGTGATTAAAAGGAGAAACAGTCCTTGTGCAGGAATACCCAGGGAAAGAGAGGCAGGGGTAGACGAAGAGGAAACATGGAGAAGAAAGCTGGAGGTAGAAGTGAAAATGATGAGGAAGTCGTGTAAAAAACTCGAGATG
Organism: Oreohelix idahoensis; assembly: GCA_024509875.1. Taxonomy (NCBI): domain Eukaryota; kingdom Metazoa; phylum Mollusca; class Gastropoda; order Stylommatophora; family Oreohelicidae; genus Oreohelix; species Oreohelix idahoensis. Next base: position 186,337 of record JAMPIV010001622.1, read on the forward strand.
ATGGCACGTGACAGGAAGACTTGGCATGTGTTTGTTGAAGGTTTATGCTCTTTATGGAAGCTAGAGGGTATTTGATAAAGGGGTCAACAGAATATCCGTTATTCTGAATATTCCTTGTATTCGAATGATGCAGAGATGAAGAAAGGATATAATATCCTACTTACATAATAAATAAAACAGATATAATAAACATTTTCTGCCACGTGCCAGAAATATGAAGAACATTCAAGTGTTTTATAAACGCTGAATTATAATGCCCACGAGGGGAGCAGCTTGGTAGCATAACTTTCACAGAACCATGTCAAGGACAAACTGTATGGCTATGAAAAAGGTCTGAGACAGATCATTCTTATCTCTTGTTCCACTGACACTTAAAACTTTCTTCACTTTCTTGTCAAAATGTCGAAATGACCCAAAAAAAATTAATAAATAAGGATTAACCGATTTAAATGGGTATCTGACTCTGCTCTTCAATTATGGAGGGAAATGCAGCGAGTGAAGGAGACTGGTCACTCCACATCTCTATGCTGGATCTAATATAGTGAAGTCTCTAACACTACGGCAGTATCTGCATTTTATATGCCTTATTGCCATTAAGTCGTTATAGACTATTTGAATGGGTAAAAAAAAGTTGAAGGATTTCGTTACTTGCCCATTGAGACATACTGGGAATATGGTGTTGGGCCCATATTTTCTTGACCATACTGCACACTAGGGGTCATGAGGTCATCCTCATTCATAACTTCATATTAGTCACCTTGTAGGATATGCCTGATGAAGCAATGGTCATGTTCTTTCTTTGATTCATCAGAGAAACCCGGAAACGACATGGGATGAGACAGACAATGGGGGTTTCTATTTGTCAGCGTGTTGCATGGTCGGTTTTCTGTTAAATATAACAACCTTTAAGTATATCAACCAATCGTTGTAGCGAGTTAATGAATAAAGCGATTTATAAATAGAAGTTCCATCCGAAGATCAATTACCAACCTTCTTAACAGAAAGTGCCGGTTCTAGCCAATAAATAGCATGACAACTTGATTAACGGTTAGTACTGGAGTTTTCCGAGGGTGAAATTGATGACCTGCAACCTTAACGTAGACACGAGACCTCTTGGGATCCTTTCAGGGAGCATTGGGAAATGATCGCTATGAGCTAATTGTTCTCTCAAAACAAAGAATGGGGAGCTAACTTCTCAGAAAAATTCTATCTTGACAGCGACAAGGCATGACAAATGTGACGAATCGATTCTAAATGGAGTATATGTCTACTACTTAGTCCTTGGAGGCAATTCGAGGAATACATTTAGTTGAATCACGATTAAGATTATTTTTTTTAAATAAGAAAGACTCGATTCTTTCATCACATGATCAATTAAGAACTCCCAAAATAATTAGTCCTTTTAGAATTGTATAGTCGTTTGATTACAATATTACACTGCCACTTCAGTCGTTGAAGAAAGGTCACGTAATAAATCGATCTAGATCAAGATTTAAAAAAAAAAGACTCGATTCTTTCATCACATGATCAATTAAGAACTTTAACTCCTAAAATAATTAGTCCTATCAGATTTGTATTGTCGTTTTATGACCATATTATATTGCCATGTCACACTTGTCGCCTGTACTAAATACAGAGTTATCTCAGTACTGAGCGTCGACTGGCAAAGTGGTTAGTGCCCTTGCTTCTAGAGGCAAATTTACCGGGTTGGAAACATGATTGCTCACTATCCAATCTACCGAGCTGTAAATGTACCTCAATTAGGGAAGGCAAAGGTAGTGAGGATGGGAACCGGTCACCATACCTCATAAAAAAACTGAGACCAAATACACTTAAGTCTCTAGCCCTTGACTACCCTACGGCTACCTTTATTTTTAAGCGTCCAATTAGCAGCGTGATTACAGCGCTTGCCTCTCGTGTTTTTGTTCGTAATCCGGTTACGCCACGCTCCAGTCTACTCTTCTATAACTGAGTACCTGACTCTGCTCTTGAGTTAAGGAAGGCAAAGGCAGCGAAGAACGGAACTGGTCACCCCGGCCTCATAAAGCTGGACCTAGTATAATGCGGTGGAATTCCTGATGGGCACGGCTCGTTAAGGAACTCTGTTGGGAAATCAACTGCGTCGTTGGGATCATCGGAAATCATGGTATCTATGCTCCAATAAACCGTTTCATTTCCAGCAAGTAGCTCCAACAATAAGTCTGCAATACTTTAAATTAGAATTTTGTCTTGAAGAAACAATCAAAAACTTATATTTTAAGGTTATTTTTAACAAAATGATGAGTTAAATCCGTTTCCGGAATGACACTGGGTTCTACAATCAAAAACATACATTTTATTCATATATCACTGTCACTCACTTTGTGTTGCACAATTCACCGACTTTTCTTCGTTGAGTGTTACTATTTTCGGGAGAGTACATATAAGGGAAACAATACAATTAATGTCTAACTTTCAACCACAGTTGCATCCCTTATATGTGACCGACTTACAAACGGCGAAAATTATGGAGTTTGAATATACTGTATATATATATTTATAACAGAAGTGATAGACTCGCCGCAGAATCAAACCCAGAACCATTCGAACGGGAACAACGCTTAGCCACGGAAGCGAATCACACTATCCGCCCTGCCAACTATGCACCTCAAAAAATGGCACTTCTTGGACAGGGGCCATTAGTGGGATTTTCCACACGATACACCGAATGTGTACCTAGAGCGATCCACACTAATTAATGACGCAAGCAATTCTGCTGTCCCCTTATTATACAGTAAAAGCCATAGTGCACAAGACAAAGACCTTAAAACTGTCTAGTAAATGATAGAAGACTGAGAACATTACAGGTCAGAAGGTAGGTTTGGTATTGTATACACATTTTAAGCAAATAAAGAGGAGAAACCCGAGGCCTGTAAACAGTAAATAAATAAATATTATTTTCCACACGCAACCAGCGAATGCGTTCGTGGTCAAGAAACACCGATTTAAGTCATTCAATCAATCATTCAATACCTTTAAGTAAATAATTATTTAGTAAAACTGATTAAATACCGTTTTATTAGTTTATAAACTTATATTCAATACCTTTAGCTCCCCATGCAGTATAGGCCTTCAACAAACACATGCCAAATCGTCCTGTCACGTGCCATCAGCTCAAGTTATTTTCACGTCGTGCCCAATATTTTCACGGCTGTCCCCAGTTCTCTTCTCTGTGTGTCTTTTGGTCAACTTATGTCTCTCTTACGCTGCGGATTTCAGAACAGGACTGCTTTGTAATGCCATCCACACATTTTTTCAGAGTGTGTCCTTTCCACAGACAGCGCTTGCCTGGTTTTTGGTCATCAGTTCCAGGTTGGTGAGCTTGTCATACCAATGCTTCTATTTTACGCAAGAACCCATTTATGAAAGTCTGTCGCTTTTGGCGGTTGTTTTTGTTGTTCTCCATGTTTGAGACCCATACATATTTGTTTCAGGCCCAGTACCATATTTATGAATGACGGTGTTTGATTATATACTACAATTTATAATAAAACAAAATAATAATGCCGATTGGGTCATAAAGTGGTAACTTCATAAGTTTTTGTTAATCAGAATCGACCTCATTGCAATCCGAGCAAACCCATAGGTGTTCATTCTCCCTCAGCAAATGTCGAAGAGTATGAATGCTTCATAAGTAAGCAAATGCATTACATATTTGTAAAATACGTCACAATCTTAAACTAGTTTTCTTTTCTTTTTCTTTTAAATAAAGTAAGACATTTAATAGTCCGGTATAAACGTTATTGGGCATTACGGGATTAAGGCAAACACATTTAAATTACGTGTAAGTTTTATTTATAGTGAAAGTCACGCATTGAAAGGATTATCGTGAGATAAACTGATACGCAGTTAAGTTAAACACAAGGCAAGCAAAGCGTAATGTTAAGCCGTAATGTTAATGTTAAGAAGTCTAGTCTTCAGTTCTTTGTTTTTTTTTTGTTTTTGTTGTATACGTCATCGCATCCCCTGTGACCCTGACCGACAGGGTCATAAAAACATCACAACCATTAATGGAAGAATGAGAGTCGAAGAATAGTGATCTTTCATTTACAATAATGTTTTACGCTGAACATTTTCTTTTGCAATGTGGCAGAGAAGTTTTAGGTAAGTCAGCAAGTCGTTTCGTTTGTTTGTTTTGCTTTGTTTGTTAGTTTTTGTTTTTGTTTTAGGTCAAGAACGAAGGTTTAAAATGCAGTTAACACTTTGGCAATCACAATATACATGTATCTAAGGAAATGTGGTGTTTATCTTAGGCATGGAATACCCAACTCATTGTCACGAAGTGGATTTAATTTTAGAGTTTGTCTGAGTGGGTAGACAAGACACTATTTTGAGAAAGACTGAGAAGATAGATTTTAGATGAGAATGGCGCAGTGACTATTGGCTTCGAGGGTTTTTAAGTTTGTCTATGGGTAGACAAGACACTGAGTGGATACTGAGGAAGATTGATTTTGAGAACCGAGATTGACTCTCCCTCGCCACTCCTGACGTCTTTGATAGCTATAGACTCACCACCTCTGACTACCATAAAGGAGATAAGGTTTAACTAAAGACCACAGACACACTATACAGACAAATATATACGTACAGTATAGTTAGATAGAACCTGATCCAGTGAACATGTTATAGTTTTATTAAACAAAATCAAAACAAATCAAATAACAGTCAAATAAATATGGTGCAATGTTGCACAGACATGAAAGCAAAGAAACAATTAAATTGATAGACACTAGAAAAACAACCACTTTCACCCTTTTGTTCACCCTGCTGTGGAAAAATAGAAGGATTAATGGTTTAACCACAATCTAATTGGTGGGGGTCTCAACTTGAGCCACCACTCCCAACTATACTAATATTACTACTGTCACTGTTCTGCTGACGCTGCCTAAACGAACTGTCTACACAGCTTCCAACCTCTTTAGGCGATATGCCCACCACTAAATAACATCACTGGACTGCTACGCTAGTAGACTTTTATTACATCTATGGCTCAGAGGCTAACCTCTAAGGATAATATAAGACCCTAATGTCCCAGCTATTTTCTCTCTCTCTCTCCTCTCCGCCTTGCTTCAGTGTCTCCCTGACACTCTCGACATCTCCTGAGGTGGCGTCTCCGTTACGCCCCTTCTCTCGTTAGCATTCAGAAAAAGGAATGTTGACCCTTTCTCCTGTTCCTGACTGCTACAACTGATGACTTGGGTATCAAGCACGAGGTACTTGACTCAGAATGTAGAAGCTTCACTGCTGCTGAACAACTTCTTTTATTTGCCCCGTTACCCCTCTTCGGGTTTAGGACAACGACATTATTATGGTCGTAAAGAAAAAAAATTACAACAACACCAGGCAACGCGCCTAATTGATTGTGTTATAAGAAAAGAGCTAAGAGCTCTGGATTTTAAGGAAAATCCCGTTCCCGCTGAAGAATGGCTTCACTGCATGAGAACGTATTTCTTTCCTTTCGCCTCTGGCGATATCTCGAGCTCTCGGCTCCTGAGATGCCAAAGTGTGCCGTTGGTAAATTGTAGGGACATATTACCCTCTCTCACTGTGCCGTGAAAATGCTGTGAAACAAAATAATACAACAGATATATAACACATCAAAATATACTCATCTCTAACATCTCCCGTCTTCCTCCTTCTCAACTATGCACAGCGATAAGCAATTATTCTGCCCAAAGGTCAGCCTACCATACACGTCCCTCTCTGATCTCTCTATCCTGCTTCAACCCTGTTTGTTAGGTAAGAAACACCCCCGACACAGGCTGACCTAATCTTTTGTTACGTTAGACTAGCCTCCGGCATCAAAACAATTCATTCACTGAGGGAACTCCTCTGTACTAAAATTCCTAGGCCTACTTTTGATAAAAGAATGATCCGAGAAGTTTTTATAATTAACCAAATAATATATCCGCATCCATCTAGGAGATATTAAATCCAAATTAAATTAAATACACAAATACGCTCGCGTATATATACACTTGTAAATTATCAGAATTAAATTGCGATTTCCACAACTTACAACTACACATTACCGAACACCAGTTTATCTTAGCGCTAAACCGTACACAGTTAATATCTCAAAAAGCCTTTACACCAATCATAGACACTGCTACTTATTCACAGAAACCTTATATGCACCACTTTCCATTATTAATATTTCTATCAGATAGCAATTGATGGCATTTCAAGCTAAATTAACTTTAAATTAACCTCCCGAAGAAAACTTACTTAACCGTGCTAAGATCTTACAGAACTATCTCCTACGCTAATTAAAACATGGACATACCCAATTCTCGAATTTCTCACTTAGGAGCAGACGAATATGACAGATTTTCACGGCTGTTATTTCTGGGTACAAAGAGACCCGCTAATGACTATACGCGGGTATATATCACTAAAAAAACCCACGCGATAACCCACGCCCTACGTCATCGCTTGGCGTCCCTCTTAAACCAATAATCTTGCCGGAATTTAATAAACTTGACCCCGGCCAATCATATCGAAAGATAATACCTGACTCATGGTTATTACTACTACCGGGCCTCTATATTGCGTCACGTTAAATAACGTTACCTGTGTCGTGAAACATTCTAAATCCACATATATAAATTAAAAGGTAAATGTAAAGCCTAACACATAAATTCAGTAAAAGGGAAAGAAGAATGGTAAAGAACAGTGCTGTCACAATGACTGTACTCGAGATCCCCTTTTTCTGCTTCGTCTGCATATTCTCACGCTTTCACGTTCACTAGTAAAGCCTACTGCATCAATACACGCGTTTCAACAAAACAATAAAACGTGTACTGTATTCCTAAGAAAACCTTGAGTTAGGCACACTGCGTAATGACCTAAATTAATACTTCCATTAATTTCATTTTATACACTACGTTAACATAAACGGAAGGACAGATGGAATTAGGATAGAGAGAGTGAGGGCTGAAAGCAGGAACGCATGCAACACTAACACGCGTCTCGCGATATAAAATTAATGCCACCCTCCCCGCGTAAGGCCTGAAGCACTAACTTTTTTTCTTCAAATAGACAGTGATAAAAAAACACTACAACTACGAGGGTTAGGTTTAAAACCTGTTTAATGCTTATTAGTAAACATGACATTCTACTGTTTTATGTCTGAAATCCTGACATTAGTCTGACAGAACAGTCGAAAAGGCAGGACAGGTGGCGGTTCTAAAACAAACAAACAAAAAACCAAAAAAAAAAACAAATACACGACTATCCTAGAATACATATTTTGAACAGAGTCACTTAGCTCCATTAAATTTATATATTTGGGTTCCTTAGGACTTGCTGACAAAGAATATGTTAAGTGTTACGCAAATAGTCTAGGAATTAACAAATTATAGCCAAAAGAAAATAGTGAGGATGTCGGACAGCACCAAATCATAATCGCACAGTGGCATGTTTTGAAACCACCATTTTACGGGAAATAGGCCAACAAGTTACATCCTATTTGATTGGCGGGAATGATATGTAAGGCTAAACATGATTAGTCGGACTGCAAATACTATTTTTGGTTGTTAGGGGAAACGTAGGAAGGATAATTTTTTTCAAAAAGCTTTGTAAACATGGCCCTATTGGCTAGAACCGTTGATATAGTCAATGAGGAGCGTCTGTTCAGTGCCACATTTTGAAATAAACTTACTAAGAAACAGTGCGTGGAGTTCCAGTGCATATTTTTCTAAATAAAAGCCTGGGACAGAGGCAGATCGGAATTTGTGCCATTATTCATCGCCAGTCAACGTATTTGTTTATTATTTCCATGAATTATGGTAAGATTGACATATTTGATATCTTTTTGATGAAAATTGAATGTGAATTGATAATTTATGTCTGTATATGTGTGTGGTTCAGAGCAAACATGAGGCAAAGCCTAGATATTGCTCCAACCTGAACAAAACTTGTCGGAGAGAAGTATATCTGCATGGGATCGCCAAATAGTACACTGACACCTATCTTATTGACTAGAAAGAAATAATGCTGGAATTGCATAGGCGTAGTAACCATTAGGGAGAAGAATACTGGTGTAAATTGTTTCAGATGAAGCTGGCAGTTGGCCTACCGGTCTGAACTCAGTGTTTGTTATGTATTGTGTTCAGTGTGGAAATGGATTATAAATTAGTTCTGAAGTAGGAGGTACAACCTTCTTGTTTCAGGGACCGTGGTCATAACTTATTGAAGCAGCACCTGGTCTGAGTTGTGCTGAATCCAGAGGCTGATAGCATACCCTTGGTCCAGATAGCGACCAGTGAGAGGTCTCAAGAACACAGTGAAGCAATCGAGTAGAGGAGACTGTTTCCTGCCGCCATCACAGCAGATAAGATTCTGTGGCCAGAGCAGCTCAATCCTATGTGCCCCCTCTAAAATTGACATTATATTAACAAAAGAGGGACAATAAATTGTTTCAATTGACAGGAACTGTGAACTTTTCCCAATACAATTTCCACCATCAGTAAACACTTGAAGTCATGATGACAAACCACAACCTAGCTTGGAAGCCAGTATTACTTCATAGTACTACTTCTCAAATTACACACATAGAATAATAATAATAAAATATGTCAATACAAAGATCATATATATAAACTGTGTACATACAACTTGTAATTACATTTGATTGGGATTCCTGCTTCACTGTGTAATTGAATCAGGATATCTATTATTGAAAGGAATTAATACATATATTTTTTAAACTTAAGCACTTGACTCATTTAAGATAGTCTTATAGAGTGTTATATGTGTGTGAGTGTCATAGTGTTGTAAAGTGTTGTGGAATAAATTAAATTGTTTATCTGTCTGTTGTTGTTGTGACTTACACTTCATCATTTTCATAACCCTAGACATTTAACGTAGTCATCACAATATTCCAGAATAATTCTGACTGATGTATAAATGTGGTAGCAAGTAAGGTCATCTGTAATACACCACACTTATTAGATACAGATACCTTCACAGCTGATCTCAGTCAGTACACTAAGTCCCCTATAAATATTTATAACATCCCACTTTACCACAACCTGTTGGCGTGAGAAAAATTAACTTTGATTCGTTGAAGCGCCCGTTTCTACGTACCTGGGTAGAGGTTCAACACCCACCCATCGATTTACCGGGTAGAGGTTATTAACGTCGGAAAATTTTCACCCCGCCTAATAATACTCACGCGCCTACTACAATAAAAATGACCGCGATTATTTTACAAAGTAAAGCCTACGTAATCGCAATTACTTTATAGAAAAGAAGACTGGTGCAAAAATCTTAAAATTAAAACCGACCGTCATCTCTCCTAAAAACGCAAATAGTTACTTAGAGAAAGAGAGTAAACTCAAATAGTTACTTAGAGAAAGAGAGTAAACTCAAATAGTTACACGGAGAAGAAGAATGGGGCCTGTGGAATACAAAATCACAGTAACTTCTCACACTCATCCCCATGTGGTTATGATTTGGTTAAATAATGTTCTTTATTTCATATAGCATATTACATTGCTGGTTATCGTTTTTGATTTGTTTTCTTTTGTTGGTTTTTCAGGCTACAATTTCTCCACGTTTTGTTGTGTCGTTGATTAACTCTGTGGCCGTGTAACTGTTCTTTGTTTTATCGGTCTGGTTGTTAGTGTGTTAGTGTTAGTATTTGCGGAATACAAGGTTAGTCCAACAAGTGCGTTAGTCAATCTGTCATGTGTTAGTCTATTTTGTAAAAGAAGAATTTGCTCTTCAATGAAAAAGTATGTTCTTGGTATTTGTTTCAGTAGATCCAAGTTGATGAATTTTAAATGCCAAGATGTGTCAATGTTGTATTATATCAGGTTATGTGTCTTTTCTTTTTCTGGCGTGATGGTATAGGTTTCGTAGTAAAAATATGAGGCTACGGGCGTCCTCTTCTCCCAGATTCTTTGTTGAGTAACCTTAGGATGACAAATTTGTGGTTGATTGTCATGAAATATTCTAATCCACATATATAAATTATTAGGTAAATATGAAGCCTAACAAATAAAATTAATAAAGAGAAGAGCAATGATAAAATAACAGTGCTGTCACAAAGAATGTACTCGAAATCCCCCTTGTTTTCTGCTACGTCTGCAAATTGTAACGCTTTCACGTTGATATAAAAGCTTAATGTATTATTACCCGCCTTCTTCAATGAAACGTGTGCTGTATTTCTTGGAAAAGCATTGAGAGACTGCGTAATGACCTAAATTAATCCTAACATTAATTATATTACGTTACCAAAACGAACGAACAGATGGACAAAAGGATGGCGAGAGGGGAGGGCTGAAAAAGCCGAACACTAAACACGCTTCGCGCGATACGCAAATGCTGCCATCACGCGTGTAAGTCTACATGCACTAATTTTTTTTCAGACGGACAGTGATAAAATACACTACCCTTTCCCAGAGTTAGGTTTATAAATCATAACAGACTCTCATTAGAAAAGATAACATTAGATGGGTTTACGGTTGAAAACATAACAGTACCCAGACAGCACATCTTCCAAACAGGAGGTAGAAGAAATTGCATATTTTGAACGCAGCCACGTAGCTCCTTTAAATTAGTATTTTTGGGTTCCTTAGGGCTTGCTGACAAATAATATGTAAAACGTTACGCCAATAGTCCAGGAATTAATAAATTATACCCAAAATAAAATAGTGAGGCTGCCTGACAGCATGAAATCATTTCTGCTCATAAAATTTTTTTATAACGTGTTTGAAAAAAACCTTACGTTACATAAATAGCCTACCATGTAAACTCCAAATTGATTGGAGCGCAACAAATGAAAGCCTAACCACGATTGGTCGGGCTATAAATACTATCTTGGTTGTTAGGGGAGACGGGAAAAGATAACATTTTTTCAAACACTTGTCGAAACGTGGCTCATTGGCCAGTCTCGCTGATATACACACTTGGGAGCGTTAGTTCGAAACCACTTGTTAAAAAAAACTTGATAAAGCATCAGTGCGTTGAAGCCAGCTCATATTTGTGTAAAATAAAAGCCTGGAACATAGGCAGATGGAGATTTGTGCCAGTTTGTGCCAGAATTCATTGCTAATCAACGTATCTGTGTTATTCGTATGAATTGTGGTAAGCTTGAACCATTTAATGTCTTTTAATGAAAATTGAATGTGAATTGTTGATTTATGCCTGTATATATATGTGTAGTTCAGTGGAAAACGTGAGGTAAAGCCTAAAATGCTCCAGCCTGAACAGAGGGTGTCGGAGAGAAGTAAAACGGCATGGAATGGCCAAACAGTACACTGACACCTGGATGATTGACTAGAAAGAAATAATGCTGGAAGTGCAGAGGCGTAGTAACCATTAAGAAGGGTAATACTGGAATAAAGTATTTCAGATGAAGCTGACTGTTGGCCTAATGCTCTGAACTCAATGTTTGTGCTGTATTGTGATCAGTGTAAAAGAGAATATAAATTAGTTATGAAGTAGAAGGTACATCCTTCTTGATTTCAGGGACAGTGGTCTTGATGATAGTGAGCAGCACCTAGTCAGAGATTTGCTGAATCCAGAGTCGGACAGCATACTCCTTGGTCTTTTAGCTATCAGTGAGGTGTCTCCAGAGCCCAGAGGAGAATTCGAGCAGAGGAGTCCTCTCCTGCCGCCATCACTCAAGATAAGCAGAGTTGGCCAGCTGAGCTCAACATTATGTCCCCTCATCTTGAAATAACTTTATAAAAATACCATTCAGAGGGGAATTTACTTGTCTTAAAATCAGGAACTGTGAACATCTCCAATAATAGTCCCTAAAGACAAACTATTGAAGTCATGATGACAAATACCAACAGAGCTTGAACAAAACAAAACCAGTATTACCTCATTTTACTACTACACAACTGACACACATAGAACATTTGTACTAATATATGTCACTACAATATTCATATTAAATACATTCTGTACATAACTTGTAATTTAAATTGATTGTGATTCCTGGTTCCCTTGTAGTTGAATCAGGACACATATTCATTCATGCCAGTAATGAATACATATTGTTATTTGAAAGTTTATCAGTGACTCTTTTAAGATATCTTTGTAGAGTGTTATATGTATGTGAGTGTCACAGTGTTGTCAAGAGTAGTGGATTAAATTAAATTGTTTATCTGTCTGTTGTTGTGACTTACACTTCACCATACTCATACCCTAGACACATAACGTAGCATCACACTATTCCAGAATAATTCTGACTGAGATATATAGATATGTGGTAGCAAGTAAGGTTATATATATAATATACTACTCTTATTAGATATATATATATACCTTCACAGCTGATCTCAGTCAGTACACTAAGTCCCTTATAAATATTTATAACATCCCACTTCACCACATTGATGGAGATGATTTTTACAACATACAGACGTTCACTGATACTGTCTACGATGATGGCAACTAGTCAACATATAATTCTGCGACGACACGACAGGAACATAAATAGTATATCACAAGTCCATCGGTCTTTTAAGGATTTATTAAATGAAGATTCCTTTATATCAATTCCTCTATTTTTCTCCTTCTAAATGTTTTACAATAGCAGAACAGGGCAATGCATGGCTGGTGATTTCTCAATAACATAAGACAGTTCTTATTTCCCTTTTCTATTTAACGTCTACCAAATATTTGTAATGACTAGTTTTGTCTCTATAGTTACTTCAGATATTTGTAACGACTAGTTTTGTCTCTATAGTTACTTCAGATATTTCTAACGACCAGTTTTGTCTCTATAGTTACTTCAGATATTTGTAACGAGTAGTTTTGTCTCTATAGCAACAACAGATAATTGTAACGACTAGTTTTGTCTCTATAGTTACTTCAGATATTTCTAACGACTAGTTTTGTCTCTATAGTTACTTCAGATATTTGTAACGACTAGTTTTGTCTCTATAGTAACAACAGATAATTGCAGCTACAGCGGTTCTCATCTATGCGATATCTCTGGTATCAAAAAGTATAAAGTCTCTTTAAAGTTCGATGAGCTGTCAGTATTTCTCCGGCAGAGCTGTAATGTTTTCTTAGGTTTCTCTAGGTTTTTGTGGAATGGTTTTCAGCGTTCTGTTTGAGCCGGTACTACTACTAAATTGTACAGATACTTTTTATCTCTCCTTTATGAAAAACTTTCACCAAAGACATAGTGCTTGATGTTGAAGAGTTGCTGTCTTTGGAGAGATCTCTTTCTTTTTTCTGCTTCAATCTGAAATTGTGAAGTTCTTGTGGCCGAAAGGTGGCACTGCGGTCTCTATCTCTCTGCTCTGCTCTAACCTTCGTCTGCCCTTTTTATCCCTTTACATGTTTAGTAATAGTTCTTACGCACTCTCCACCGGTTGACAGACATTCTATCTTGTCAAGTCGAGCTGACCGTATTATTTTAATATTTTGAGTGCGTGTGAACGCTTCTAAACCTGTTGTAGTGATTAGCATCAAACTTAGTTAGGGACTTTTCCTATACAGTCATGCGCTGCATAACGTCCGTTCGGACAACGTCCGACCGCATATACGTCCGTGGTCCCATAAGGTTATAATATAGTTCAGAAATCCCGATAGGAGAACAGGGCAAAGCGGACGTAAGCAGGCGTAGCGAAAGCAACAGCTTCCCGCGCGCAACACGTGTATCTCATGTCTCTTGTACACAGTACAAAGCGATTGCGATGCCAGGCGTATAACGGTACAGTACATATATAACCTATAATACAGTACATATGTCTTGATAGTCATAATAAACGCCTATGTTACTGGCCTATGTATGTACTGTACTGTACTTACTATCGTTATTTTAATGTGAACTTTCTAAAATACATTACCGTATGTGCACAGTATCCTGGCTATTTAGTCAATACAGGTACACTACAGTATACCATATAACTTTGCTAAGTATAAAGTATGGTGTTCGCACAACGTCCAAATCGCATAACGTCCTATTTCACAGAATGTATCGTGGACGTTAAGCGGCGCACGACTGTATATGAGGACCACTGCTGATGCGAGCTATCTCAGTCACCAAGTATAACTTATTCATAAATCATTTTGACATACAGCGGGTTACAGTGATCTGCCTAGAGTGCAGTCACTTCGGTATCTTTTTATTTAACATAAAGACTAAATGATGCGAATAATTTTCTATTATTTAACATCCATAAAAGCGCCTGTGCTTCGCACGCGGCTACAAAGCCAGTAGTGTTTGTGGTATCTCCCTCCATGTTCTAAGGTTTCTGTCTCTCTACACTGTTGCGTTTTGAGGTGTTTGTCGGTTTTGTTTTACTTTATCTTTGACAGTGACGAATCGAAAAAAAAAACGATTTTGGTCACCCTGACATATATCGTGAAAGACGTGGGAACCCAATAGGGTCAGGAAAGAAGAGTACCGGAATGAGATATCTAAATAAACGGAAACCAGGCTTTAGATTACAACCATTGAAGCCAGAGCCAGACAATGTGAAAGTTTCGTGTTGGGCATTATCAGGTGCTAAACAGTTCTGCGCTGTCCTTTATCTGCGGGGGTTATATGACAAGAGAATTTTAAATATCTTGTGTGAATGCAGGTAGACTTCACACATGGAACTGAGCAAAGGAGCCTCCGGATAAATAAAACTTTATTTCGTAACTTGTTATATCTGCTGAGAGTATTCGTCGTTTTATCAGATGGGACATGATTTTGATTTTAGTGTCTACCACTAAGGGAGAGAGAAGACTGATTTTAATAGCTTTATGTTTGTTAACAGTGCTCTTCATTTTATAGATGTGGTTTCATTGTTATTTCAGGGTCCACCATTTAAGGTGAGAGAAAACATATTTTAATAGCTCTATGTCAGCTAAGAGTGTTTTCATTTTATAGATGTGATATTAGTGTTATTTCATGCTGTACAACTAAGGATTGACAGAGTGGTTAGTGGCAAAGGTGCGAGTTTCGATTCACGCACCATTATACCCAGCTGTAAATGGATACTTGACTTTGCTCATGCATTAGGTAAAAGGCAGCGAGGAAGGGAATTGGTCACCCCACCTCTCGATGATGGACCTAGCATAGTGAAGTCTCCAACACTTTACTTCCCTACGGCAGAATCTAATATGGGATTACATTTAACTTTTACACACTTGAGCAGAGAGAAGATTGATTTTAATAGTTTTATATCAGCTAAGAATGTTCTTCATTTTATCATATACGGTATCATTTTGATTGCAGGGCCACCATCTGGGGAAAGAGAAGTTTGAATTTAATAATTTTTGGTCACTTTATTATTAACCTGATTGCTGGACAATGCTCAAGAAAGTGTCTGTCATCGTCGTACTACTAATCACAGCGGCGTGGACGTTGATTTTCTATTCTGTGTATACAGAAAGGTAAGTTGCGTTACCCTTCAGTTTCTGAATTTAAATTCTCTAAAGGTCATTGACTAACACAGTGGTTCGCAAACTTTTTTCTCTTAGCCACACTTTCGGAATGAACATTTTCTAGGGCCTGCAACAAAATGGCCGTACTATCGTTTTATTGTGTTCTACCTGTCTTCTTTTCCATATTGTGCCTTCTTTTTATTTCCTCCTAAACCCGTATTTTCTCACAAATTGAATGCAAGACTCAGATTTCATGTTGTTATTTCTCATGATCTATCCTGGGTAGAGATATCTAAACAGCCAAGGTGAGTAACTCGTTCACAAAAATCTGGGCACCCCTCCTTCCTGTACTGACGAAACACAAGATAAACACGATTTGCCGGCAGTAAAGTTACATAACCTACCGGGAGAGGGATATTTGTTTTTGTCAACAGTTGTAATAACAAATGAAACGGAATGTTTGTTATGGACTACAGACATGAGTCTTCTAAAAAAGGAAGCGTCTATACCTTATGTGGGAGGCGTTTGAAATTACCTGTCACGCGAAATTTCTTGAGGGAAGAGACCTTAGTATTCGGGGTCTACTGAAATTAACCAGGAAGAAAACTCTACTCTATAATACTGGCAACCACAAATTCATCGGAACCTATAAACCGGATAATAGAGGGATTATCATTAAAGTAATACTCGACTAACTGTAAGACGGCCCCAAAATCTGTGGCCCGACATTATTCGGAACTCTTCCTGTGCCAGACGTCTGTAAATAACCCGATACGGGGTGAGTTGTAACATACATTTTATCATTTTATGTTTTACATTTGACTTTTTTAACCCGCTGGTGTTGGTACAAGTTCACACGAGGCTGGCAACCTCAACATATGAAAATGATGGTGTCGTGAACCACCACAGCAAGCGCTGATGATTGTTTCATGCCGCTTTTCTCACAGGGAACCAAACGCAGAGGTAGCACCAGGCTCCAAGTGGAGCAGGGAGTGGATGATGATACCAAAAGATAATTATAAGTGGATGGAAGCAGACATCGTCATCATCAGTTGCTAAACTCTTAATACAAGACCCTTGCCCTGAGCAAGAGACATGCTGGGAAATCTGAAGCTCGCTCGAACATCACCAGAGTTAAATACTGTGTTGTTGTGTTGCTCGTGGTTCGAGTATGGAATGTCAACTTGACCTACGCAGTGGTGTGTAGACATAGATGGAGTGTATAATGTGCGAATGATAGGAAGAGTTCGTGGTGTTGACAAATGTTCTTTTCTCACACTCACGTATGGCTGGAAGTCATCGACACCAACGACTGTGTACCTTTACTAAAGTTTAATTGGACGTACACACTCGACAGCACAGATAGTGACAAATCACAGGTTGGCATAATACATCATGGTACAGTGGATAACTGGTCTTGCAATGTTATGTGACATGGGCACTCATGTAGAATAATATTATAATGGACTGTCAGTAGCCAAGCCCTCAGTATTGCCCATATATATATATATCAACTGAGTTTACTGACAAAGCACGTCAGATTATAAACAATATCCAAGATGGCTTCTACCTCATCTCGTCTAGCGAAGATTCTTTGACATAAGGTTCAGCACAGTTTTTTCATATAATAATATTGAACCGCTAGCAATGGGTTCTCATGTGTAGCAGTGATCTCTGGACTAATCAAGCGATAATACGGGCATCCCTTTTCTCTTCTTGAAAGTTACTACATGTTTTGGTTCCAAGATGGCTTCACTCGTGAGCTGTCACTCACGTTTGGATACAGATAATGAATCTGTCCTAAAGTTAGTCATTCATTAAATCTTTCATTGCTCTGTAGATTTGATCATGAACAATTGACTGCATTCTACAGGATATAGTGCTGCTAGGAATCGAAGTCGTTTTCATCGAGTCAAATATATTCTCTTAGACATTCAAATCGTACCTATCGAAAATGGTGGCTTCGTACGAGAGTTCATAAGAGTATCTATTATTACCTTGGTATCAGAAATATGATTCTGCCATTCCTTGGCAATACGAATAAACACTGGGGTAAAGCATACACGATAGGTCTAGACGACTATCACTTTCCCCACAAATACTGAGATCACTTTTTCCCCGGCGACAAGCCGACATAGAAAACACAGTCCCTATCAGGACGAAGCCAAATCACACCACTCTCTAGCGACACATCCGCCGAATAGCCTTTGACCTCTCTAGAGACAACAGAACATATAGTTCGACTTAGATATGTAAAGATATACAGATATAAGACAGACTCGTCCTACTCAGACAAACAATACACATAAATTCAGGCCATAGATATTCTGAAGCAAGAACAATCTATTACTACCCAAACGAAGAATAAATCGCAGAAAACTGGACTCATCCGCGGAGTTCGATCGAAAGAGCCGACACAACGTTCAAGGGAAGTAACTCAATAATGACTTTTCCTTAAGCACTATTTTGTTTACAAAATATTTGCGAACACAACAAGTATACCAATGTATAATATTGTAAGATATCAAAGACTGCACGTAACACCACACTATATGCCTGCCTTCGACAGGTTGTGAAGATCCTTGCCTTGACGTTGCAGCGGTTACCACTGAAACTACGCCTGCGACGCGTCCTCACCACAGAAGTCGATAACTGACGGAGCAGTCAGCAAACCAGTGTAGCCGTGTACATCGTTGTTTCTTTGGAAACAAGCTATTTTCTAACCAAAGAAAAAATTAAACCCAGATTAGCATATAAGTTTCTACTTTCCTAGAAACAGATTATAAAGATTCAGTAGCATAAATTCTAATTAGGCTAAGAGTCGCGTTATGTGTCAAAAATTAGTCACGTGATTTTTGTACCCAATTAGGGAGCTGAGAAGCGTTTCCCCAGCGAAAACTGACGCCATGATTCAGCAATCTGAATATTGAGAGCGATGAAGAAGGACGCATTTTTGTCCAGCTCAGTGTATTCATGTTTTGAGGAAATCAACTAGGTCCTTTTATGATCTGTGATGCATTCTAGGATGATAAATTAGTTGTGCAATTTTTGTGATTTCTTATACTATGTAAGTATGCTTGACGTTCATGCTTTTCGATTATCAGAGCTCTCAGCTATAGCGGCGGCAGAGTTGTGTTCGAAGATTCAAATCTAAGCGATACTGAATCCTATGTACTAGAAGCTTGCTTATAAAGAATGCCCCCTTGCATTGGAACACATTAAACTTATGGAATACAAAGGAGAGAAAAAAGAGAGTTTTGAATAAGAGACTAAACTGAAAAAGCTGAGAAAATGTTATCAAGGACGGAAGCTAATCCCCCAACGTACGAACATGGTAGAAACATGGAGTTCAGTCTTGATCAAAATGAATACTAAGAAAAGGAGCAAAGGAAGTTTAGCACCAATGAAATGATGCTGATATATTACTTGACTTTGTACATTACTGTAATTATGTAATTATCCAAGACCTTGTTGTATTTGACTCAAATCAGTTTTCAAACGAAAGTTATTAAACGTTGTTCCTATTCAAAGATGAACGCTGTTGAGGAGGTTATTGAAGAGTTTGAATGTTTAGTCGAGAAACTGCTCTATCCCTGTTAAGTTGCTACACTTACATCAATAGAGGAAAAACAATCGAACCTGGAAACCCCAATTAAAGGAGAGGAATATAGACCTCTAGCAGTTAGGCTAGTAAACCAAACCTACTCTCTGTACAAGTACCAAACCCCAACTGCCCACCCGGCCACACATGAGTATATTTGGTGCCCTTGCCAGTCCTCTATAAGAGCAGTAAAACAGACTAGCATTAACGAAACATGGACCTCAAGAGAAAATACCCACACCAAGAGTACAACAACAGCAGCAAACGCATGCACAACCATTACAGCCCACTGATTAACATGTCTAAGAAATATTTGCTGACGGGAAGTTACCCTATGCAGCATGAGCCATCACTGTGTCAGAGCTTTGCCCATCAGTTCCCCTCCTCAAGTTTCTCCAACCCACGCCGCCCCTCTGACTCTGACAAGTGGAAAAATCGTTTTTTGCCGGGAGGTTATCCCAAACAACAGACATTGATGATACGTCCCACAGCTTATGGGGAATATAGGAATTATTTACGTCCAGGAGGATATGATCACACTTATTATATCAAGGCAAATCAAGTAACATACGCGGATGCGAAAAGTTACAAAATAAACACTGTGAGAAATGTGCCACGATACCCACGTGACACATGGCAGAAACGAAGGTACCCGATCAGGACAGTCCCTAGTTCAAACCCCAGTTTTCAGCCAACGAGAAAGCCACCACATTTTTTTCTCCCAAGAACCAGAGCGAAGACCACGAAACAAACATTGGGCCACCTTAAATGACAGAGCTCAAAGAATAAAAGTCAGAAACTTCATCAATGAAATTAAAACGAGAAAAATCTGGGAATTTAAAAACATAACGTCAAACAACAGTCAAGGTTGTCTCCTAACGACAGCGGATGGTTTTCGTGCTTACATCAAACCACCCACACAATGGAACAAACCATCTCACAGAGTTGATCTTGAGACATCAGATCAGACGAAAAGAGCCCTCATTACCAATGTTAGACCCAGCAAATTCTGTAACCAAGTGCGTGAAACGAACATGATTTGTGTAGGCACACAAACAGAAATCGTCAAGTCAAGTCAAGCACATTCGTCTTTTACAAACACTCGAACGACAGTAGCCACTCAAACGGAAAAACATGTACCAGCGACAAACAAAACCAAGACGATTCGTGCCAGAACGCTGACAGAGATAAACACTGTAGCCCCACATTCAGAGTCAAAACGAAATAATAGAGTCGTAAAGAGAGTCATGAAATCAATTGAGAACAATGGTTTTAGAGATATTGATCTGATCAAGACACAGAACATTAGTAAAACGGTTGATCCAGGCGTAAATGGAATCAAGAAGGCAATAAAACATACCCTAAAAGGAGCCGATCTTCACACCTTAACATCACAGAAGGTACGGAAATTACTAGAGGCAAAATTTGATACAGACTTTTCAGAACGACGACAAGAATCTCACAACATTGTAATTGACATGCCGCATGAAGATGAAACTGAACTGAAAATAATAGAACCACACTTCGATCCTGACACAGTGGTCCAAAACTCAAATGAACATGTACACGACACAATGTCCTATGTATCGGACTCAGATAGCGGTATCGAATCAATATTCAGCGCCCCACTTGTAGACAGCGCCCCACCCTCAGAGGTCACCACTGTCACGTCGTATTTCCCTGAGCCTCAGGAATCGACTCCTGTTGCCACGTTTGTAAAACTACCACACCCGCCAATCATGTTACTTCCAGCTACAGTACAACCATTGACGTTTTCTTCAGTTGCCCATAAACCTCTCAACGTCAACAATGCCATCTCCAGTACTGTACCCACTGTCAACCCTGTCAACAATGCCATCTCCAGTACTGTGCCCACTGTCAACAACGCCATACCCAGTATTGCACCCACCACCACACAGGATGATCCCAGTTCGACCTTCCTTATGGCAGTGCTGGAATTGCAGAAAAAAATCAACCAGCGGACATAGGCTATGAGGAGGTCAGCTA
Organism: Oreohelix idahoensis; assembly: GCA_024509875.1. Taxonomy (NCBI): domain Eukaryota; kingdom Metazoa; phylum Mollusca; class Gastropoda; order Stylommatophora; family Oreohelicidae; genus Oreohelix; species Oreohelix idahoensis. The sequence continues at coordinate 207,332 of JAMPIV010001622.1, forward strand.
TAGCTCGCTGGGGCTGGGACGGTTTCTGAAAACACGCCTAAGTGTTCATGTACATGCCATCCCATGTACGGTCTACGCAAAAGTGAATTTACTGTTCTAACTATCTCATGTACTTTCTGAATTCACAATTTCAGACTAGGTGAATTCAAGCCCCACAATATGACTATCCCAAACCAGATGAACATTTTAGGTGCAGACTGACGGTTTGATGTTTTCAAGCACACCATGCTGATAATTTATACCTTGTGACTTCATCATTTTGCCATTTTTCACTTTCTCCTTAACTTACTATTTTCCTTTCCACTATTTTAAGACGACATTCTAGGCTTATGAGCTTTTCTATCCAAATCATTTTCCATCCCTTCGAATTACAATAATGTTGTAATCAGCAGATCTTACATTTTCCCCTATCTATCAAGAATTTACAGTACCCTCTCCTCACTCCTTATTGACAGCAGCCACTACTATGTTAATTCTTTTCTGACCTTAACTATTGCTTGCAGCCCTATTGTTTAGGATTGGTAGTATCTCTAGTGTTTAGAGAACTGTTTATTATCATTCTCCTGAAATTTTGATACATTGACAGAAAAGAATTGAAATTTTGATATATTGAAAAGAAAGAAAAAAATAAAATTTGCAAACCAGAAAAGATGAACAAAACAGAAAATGCAAAGAAAAGAAATCAAAGAGAAAAGATATAAAAAAATGAAAAGAGAAAACACATAAAGATAAAATAAAAAGAGAACACATTTTGAATGTTTTTATAGGATGTGTTATATGTTTATATGCCACTATCGCACATCTTAATGATACTGATTGGCAGTTTATTACAAAATTTGTTATGCACATGAATAATGACATGATGATAGGCCAATGCCATATAACATTGACTGCCCTGAGATTAGCAGCTGACATAGAAGAAAAGAGAAAAAATAAATCACCACATCAGAGTGAGCAACTAGTTTTTGCTCATACTGCCTATGCCAGTCATACCCCCTACCAGCATGATCTCTGATACTCCAGCAGTATTTTGTTGATACTGCCTATGACAAGTACCCCAATGACATTTGCGCATGCTGATTTTTTGCAAATGGAAATATCCTTTGAGAGCATTTGCATATGCTGACCCCAGATTGAATAAATTGCAACTATTTGTTGATGCTGCCTTTGCCCCATGTTAAAAATAGCATTTGCACATGCTGACTTAGCAAATTAAATACCCTTCTATAGCATTTGTATATGCTGACCCCACATTGAACACCCCATCACCGGATGATAGCCACAGATGGCACATGAAAGGATGAAGCAACTGTTTAGTGATGATGAAGATGCCATTTTCTATTATGGTGAAACTTTATGTTGACACAACTAATGTTTCGTTGCGCGGTTTATGCACTAATGCCCACATTGGAATGGGATAATGAATAATTTTAGCTTGTTACGAAATAATAGAGAAAATAATTGAAATTTTCTGGAATCTATGAACATAGAACAAATCAGAGGAATATGATTGCTGCATATGAGACCAATAAATGTATGGATTATCATTGGACAAGGATACACAAATGAATTATGATAATCCTATGGAACCAAAGGTGTTAAGGACACAGTGGAGATTAAATGAAAAAAAAAAGATTGAATGCTGATGCACCCAGAAAATAATGGAACTATACGAGACTTGGATCACCCATAGGCAAAGGATATACAAATGGAGTATGCATATCCCAAGGAACCATAGAGGTTATGGACAAAATAATAAAATAATGGAATGGAATGATTATATATAAGAGACAAGAGATTGTGTAATACCTCCACATTTTGGGAGAAGAAAATTTTTGATATTTTTGCAACTTGCCTTATATTGTGAACCTGATTATAATCTTTCTTCTTCTTCTTCTTCCGTCCTTAGCCAAAGACCGACCAAGCAGTCAGAGGCCATCACGCCTTGTGGCGTCTTAAGGGCAACAGCAGATTGATTTTCTCTGTTGTAGTTTCCCATCACGCCTAGCGGCGTCTTTAGGGCAACAACAAATAGATCCATCTGCCGTTGTTTCCGTAATCGGTGTGACAAGCCAACGGGTGATCAGCCCATTGGCTGATTATAATAGCACATGAATATTGCTTGCTAATGGTTATATTGAAATGGTTATTGTATTTTAAATTAAATAATAAAACAAACCAGAGGATTGAAATATGATGGAGACATTGTGACAATACTGAGCTTGGATCGCCCTTTACGATATATGGACCAAGAACAATGTAACCCCATGGACTGACGTGTCATGGATCCATATACAATGGATGGATATACAATTATAAAAGACTACCTAGATTGGACATCCATATTGCGGAATCACGGATTACCATTGGAATACATGTACCCTCATGCCCCATAGGAATTAACTTAAATTATTATGAATTTAAGAAAAATAAATTGATCATCTGGCTGTAGCAACAGATATTATAAACACCATATAGTTCTGAAAAACCTTCGACCTGCGAAGGCAGAGCTGGTGTTGACAATCCTGCACATAATGTACAAAATTGTTTTTCATCTCATATTCTCAAAAAGTTCTTACATCTCAGTTGATTGTTCCATAAATAATTGTTTGATGTGTTTTTGATAAATGTATTGCTAGATAAGGTACATAGGGAGTTACTAAGGATGAATTCTCAAGATAACAGGAAGACTAGAAGGGATACAATGATATTGGAGCACCATAAATGATAAATTGGTGTTATGAAAAAAAAGGAGACAAATATAAACTGTATACAAGGATGCCTTGAGAGTGACAACATGGATACATATTGTCAAGAATATAAGCAGTTGTCTTAACAGAGAAAATAAAGTAATACGGAACCCAACGTAGAAAATTCATGATGATTTGAAACTATATTTTCCTCTTCCCTTATATGATAGTAACATATTCGTCTGTTGGTTGCTGAATAATTTGATGTTTGAAAATTGATGAATTGTAAGTCAAAGAAGATCTTTGAAGAAAAAAAAATATTTCTAGGAAAGGGTTCACAGGAAAAATACTGTGTTGACAGAAAAGAAGGAATGATTAGAAATAACTGACCTATGGACAGAATCACCACCAGACGTATTACCTGTACGGATATTGGAGACAAACATCACATATTTTGAAGAAAAAAAAAATGTAATATAGAACATTCTCTACAGTGACGGACTTGGAACGAATTTATACACTTACCATTTGGAAAATGTCAAATACAGGAAACATTCAGACACAAATAAATAAGGATAAGCCATGAGGTTTTAAATGCTTTTATTGTGAAAAATATGATTGCTTATAAAAATGATGCTGGTTATATTATCGTTTGAAAATATATGCATATTATGTCTAGAGATGTTTTCCACATGTAATAATGAGCAAGTAGCTCATTCACTAGAGAAAAAAGAGGATGATGAGTACCCATGAGAACATTGGTTATTTTATGAAAGTGGATTACCATTACCATAAGGATTTGGACATTTTGGACATTTCTTGGAATATTGTAGAGTACTTGGAAACTAAAATAAACAAGTACGCCAGGAAAAAATTTTTTTTTTTTTAAAGTACTTGCAGACTTATAATACAGAGCCAATAACAGGAAAAGAGAAGAGATAACACCCTCCACCATATCTAAGAGAATGTAGTCAACTATATTTTTGAACGGAATTTGTGTTGTTCATGTTTCCCAATGTTGCCACTCGTCACATTTTTTGAGTGATGACCTTATGGATGTTTTGAAAATTTGGTTGGCCAGTGTTGCCAATTTGTAAATTTGGTTGAAATATGTATTGATATGAAAGATAGTTTGCATTTTTTTTGAGACGATGTCCATTAATAGGGCCTATTTAAGGAAGACAGTCCCATATATACATATAGGAACCCAGGTTTAGGAATTAGTTTAAATTTTTCTGAAATATTTTTGGACTTAGAAAATTTTTTGAACTTTAAATTTTTCTGAAAATTTTTTTGAACTTAGGAAATTTTTGGGATATTTTTTATATTTGATAGTACTCAAAGTCTCCCTATGGGATACATTTGCAGGGCCCCGGGATCTATATGTAGCCGTGTACATTGTTGTTTCTTTGGAAACAGGCTATTTTCTAACCAAAGAAAAAAATTAAACCCAGATTAGCATATAAGTTTCTACTTTCCTAGAAACAGATTATAAAGATTCAGTAGCATAAATTTTAATTAGGCTAAGAGTCGCGTTACGTGTCAAAAATTAGTCACGTGATTTTTGTACCCAATTAGGAAGCTGAGAAGGGTTTCCACAGCAAAAACTGACGCCATGATTGAGCAGTCTGAATATTGAGAGCGATGAAGAAGGACGCATTTTTGTCCAGCTCAGTGTATTCATGTTTTGAGGAAATCAACTAGGTCCTTTTATGATCTGTGATGCATTCTAGGATGATAAATTAGTTGTGCAATTTTTGTGATTTCTTATACTATGTAAGTATGCTTGACGTTCATGCTTTTCGATTATCAGAGCTCTCAGCTATAGCGGCGGCAGAGTTGTGTTCGAAGATTCAAATCTAAGCGATACTGAATCCTATGTACTAGAAGCTTGCTTATAAAGAATGCCCGCTTGCATTGGAACACATTAAACTTATGGAATACAAAGGAGAGAAAAAAGAGAGTTTTGAATAAGAGACTAAACTGAAAAAAGCTGAGAAAATGTTATCAAGGACAGAAGCTAATCCCCCAACGTACGAACATGGTAGAAACATGGAGTTCAGTCTTGATCAAAATGAATACTAAGAAAAGGAGCAAATGAAGTTTAGCACCAATGAAATGATGCTGATATATTACTTGACTTTGTACATTACTGTAATTATGTAATTATCCAAGACCTTGTTGTATTTGACTCAAATCAGTTTTCAAACGAAAGTTATTAAACGTTGTTCCTATTCAAAGATGAACGCTGTTGAGGAGGTTATTGAAGAGTTTGAATGTTTAGTCGAGAAACTGCTCTATCCCTGCTAATTTGCTACACTTACATCAATAGAGGAAAAACAATCGAACCTGGAAACCCCAATTAAAGGAGAGGAATATAGACCTCTAGCAGTTAGGCTAGTAAACCAAACCTACTCTCTGTACAAGTACCAAACCCCAACTGCCCCACCCGGCCATACCAGTCAAACAGCTGGCCAGACAAATGATTTTTAATCTGGCCAAAGCAAATAACTCACAATTCTCACCACCCAAATAAACCACCACTTGAGCATTTTCTATGAAGAAAACTCCGCATTTTTTTAAATCCATCAACTTCACTTATTTATTTACTCGTGTTAAAGAATAATTGATTATTATATTTGTTATATGTATTTACAAAGGATGGTTTGAGGTGAAAAGGGGAGTAAGACAGGGTTGCATCCTCTCTCCATACTTGTTTAACATCTATGCAGAAAATATAATGAGAAATGTTCAGAGTGACCAAGAATGTGAACATTGCGAACCGTTCACAATTGGTGGAAATGCGATCCCAGAACTCAGGTACGCAGATGATACAGTTATTCTTTCAAACAGTGCCAAGGGACTAGAACAGTTAATCCTGTCTGTCAAAAGACACAGTGAGGATCAGAACCTTTTTCTGAACACAAGAAAAACAAAGATAATTTCCACAGACAAAACAAGATGCCAACCAAAAATTACGATCAATGATGAGGAAATTAAAAATGTCACAAATTTTGAATATCTTGGCTCCATAATTAACAACAATGGAGACTGCTCAAAAGAGGTCAGAAAGAGGCTGGCCATAGCAATGCAGAGGTTAAATAAAATGAAGAACCTATGGCATAACACCAGCAAATTAATAAAAGTTAAACTTCTGAGAACGTGCATCTTTCCAATAGCAACATATGGATGTGAATCATGGACCATTACTCAAACATTAAAGAAAAAATCAATCTTTCGAAGCAAAGTGTTACAGAAAAATTCTCAGAATATCGTGGACGAAGAAGAAGAAAAATATAGACATCCTACATGACCTGAACATCGAGGAAAACTGGCTCATAGACAATATCATGTCCCGGAAACTGAAATATTTTGGCCACATTAAACACCATAGTGGCTTAGAGAGAGCAGTGATGAAGGGTATGGTACCTGGAAGGCGAGGCAGGGGCCGACCAAGACGACGGTGGACACAGGACATTGAAGACACCTTGAACAAGACTTTGGAGGAGGCAGGAGGGCTAGCTAGAGATCGAGAATCTTTCAGGCGGGCTGTGATGAGAGCGACGTTCTGCAAAGGACATGCAACATGATGATGATGATTTACAAATCAATAGTTGATTGAATTATTACAGAGAGAAGTGCACACGAATGAATCAGTTTTTAAGGAAGGAACATCAAGAGTACAATAATGCTGAACCATCCTATGCATTAGCTAAAAGAGAACAATTGATAATTTTCAGACTGAGAACCAGCCATTGCAGACTTAGTTGATCAACAAACTGAAAATTGGATAGACTGATGACTCTCCATGCGGGGAAGTCAAACAGACAGTGGAATATATACTCCAAAACTGTGCGCTCCATGAGCGGAGCAGGATGGCAATGTGGCCTTCTCCAACCTAGTTGAGGGAGAAACTGTATGGTGATGACAGAAACCTGAGATGCACTGCCTGCTTTATAAGAGATTCAGATATGGTTATTTGAGAGCGAACGACGCAGAAGAAAAGGGAGTCCGTGAGGGATGTGTTGTAGTGTACACTTTGAATCATTTAAATCTGGCAATAGTTAAATCACAGAAAACGATAACAAAATAAGAATACAGAAGGCAAGATGAACTTTCATTGCAATGGGTTAAATATGAAGATAAAGAGAAATTAAGTCCAGCACAAACATCAAAGTCTTCAACTCAGATGTCAAGTAAGGATCCCGTTACACGCCCATTGAGGCATATTGGTAATAAGATGTTAGGCCAATATTTTCTGGACCATCGGCACACAAGGGGTGACGTTGTCAGCATAACGCCGGCCGCCTTTACTTTCCCAGAGTTGCTCTGGAACCCAATTCATTAGGCTAGGTCGACCCCGTAGTCATTTGCGGTCTAAAAAGCCCACTTCAACTGGGGATTGAACCATGAACCACCGAGCTAGGAAGCCAGTGCACTAACAATTGCGCTACCGCGGCTCCCCAATCCTATTGTAATGCTCTGAAAACACTGAGAACAACAAAAACACCAATTAAAAAGCTACAGACTGTGATGGGGAAGGGCTTGCATAGAATAGAAAGACTGAAGCGACGTGATAAGAATTTTCAATTCCAATGTCTAGTCAGCACTATTGTATGGCTCTGAAACATGGAGAGCTAAAACAAGAATAAAAAAGGTACAGACTTTCATACAGGGGTGTTTGTCTAGAATATAATGATTTGAGTGGTATGGCAAGATCACCAGTTGTGGAGCTCATGACTAATGAAGGTGAAAGAGAGAAAGAAAGAAAGAGAAAAAGAAAGAATGAAAGAGGGAAAAAAAATAACGAATGAGAAAAAAATAAATAAATTTGGTCTCTTGGTTTAAATGGACAGTCTATGTTCTCCCCCCCCCCCCCCCCCCCCCCCCCCCCCCCCCCCCCCAGTGCTTTGGTTTCGTTTCGTTGCAAAAGTGACCGTGTTACAAGATAGACCATTTAAGCATTCCCCAATAAAAAGAGCGTCACTAGAAGCAGTGGTTTTTACTAGTGCCCTGTATTTCTATATAGAGTGACGTCAACTGAGTCAGAATCGAAATCGAGGCTGTAGCGAGAATAAGCGTCGAGTAAGATTTCTTTTTTTTCTTTTTTTAAATTAATGAAGAAAAATATCCCGTTCAACCTCTGATGGGTTATAATTAGGATATATATTGTTTTCAATTCCAAATAATATGAACAACTGCCGATGAGAAAGTGGCATCACATTTGTCAAATCATTGTAAATAAGGACAATCACAATTATGCTAATACGTTAAATAAATAAACAAACAAAACAAACAAAATCAAGAAGAAACTCTGAACAAGAATTATATTAAAATGGAGGGGTGTAAAGGCCTGGTGGTTCCAGTTATATAACTGACTTTAACAGATATTTAATTGACTTTCATCTGTTAAAAGTCATATGCATTGTAAGAACAGCATCAGACCTTCACATTCCCAGACACTAATATTAACATTTGTTCGTGATAAATATTGTTTGACTATATTATGCAGTTCCATAGGTCTGTCTATTCTTAACACCTCTTCTATATTTATATATTTATAAGAATATATATATATATATATATATATATATATATATATATATATATATATATATATATATATATATAATAAAATTATGTAATATAATTATATAATAAAACTATAATAAAATCTTTGTTGCTAAATACTGGAATTCTAACGGAATATAAAATTCAACGGAGTATGTGTTAAAAATCCACGCTATTGATTCTTTTCAATAAACCGGTAAGTAAACTAGTGTTCTTCTTTTTGTTTTGTTACTTGAAATACAAATAATAGTACAAATATGTGCTACTGTATTTCCATCTAATTTTATTTCAAATTATTAGCTAACCTAAACGAAAATGCAAATTGGGTCCGAAACTCATGATCGGGTCGATTTTCCTGCAATACGGGTACGACCGAAAATGGCGGCCAAATTTTAGTTGTCGTCACTCTATATATCAAGGGCAGTTTTTACGACACAACTAGCAACTATTGAGTGTTAAGTCTGAATTATCCATACGTTTTACAGACACTATTACTTATATAACTTCCATATTCACAAGTATAGACCAAATAATAAACGCGACGTCGTCCCTGTCATGCTGTATATGTACACTAAAGTTTCATTTCTTGGCAAAGTGGATCATCCTTGTTTTTGTTTCAGTAATTTTTTTTTATTAAAAAAAAAAAATCATTATTTTTGTTTCACTCTGTTTTCCAGTACGTTTTCGTTATTTTTTGCTTTTAACTTACTGTCCACTTACGCTTTCCGGTTTTGTGGCAGCCATCTTTGTTCCAACATGTGCTAACACTTAAGGGATTATTTTTCTCTTATTTTTATAGTTTCATTTTCTCCACTTAATTCTCACTTTCTTTCCCTCATGTCTCTTGCTAATCTGTCCCTGACGAAGGCCTTGTGGCCGCAACGTAGGTTTTTCTTGTCCTTTCGTTTTGTAAGACGTATTAGTATTTGTGTGGTTTTGTAATTTTTTTGTTTTTTTTTGGGTTCATTCTACCTTTTGTTTTAGTAACATGGTGTTTTATTAAACTGGATAATTCTGGAGGGGTTTTAACGCCTATAAGGTTTTCCACTTTGATTTCTACATTGTGGTTATTGTAGTACGTCTTTATGTTTTGCCTGTGCTGTTCGTATTTCTTTCAGTCCACAATAACGTTTCTAATTATATTTGATTGCTGACATTCTTCGCGTATCGGTTATTCTACCGTAAAATATGAGCTTGAGAAGTAGCAATTTTTTTTATTTATTGTCCTTTCAGGGTTTTCAAAAGACATGATATTTACACTATTCTGAGAGATCCGATGAATACAATGAAAGATACATCAGAAGCCTGGCCAACCTATTTTGATGACGTCATCGATTACCGCGAAACACCGCTGCCACAGGAAGTGCTTGAAAAAAAGGTCATGCTCTACATTGACGTCACAGAATTTCGTCGTGTGAGTTTTGTCAACATAGAAACATGATGCTCAGGCAGCTAGTGCGCTCGTTTCTTCTCATAATCAGTTACTTTCTATCTATCTATCTATCTATCTATCTATCTATCTATCTATCTATCTATCTATCTATCTATCTATCTATCTATCTATCTATCTATCTAATTACCTACCTACCTACCTACCTACCTACCTATCTATCTATCTATCTATCTATCTATCTATCTATCTATCTATCTATCTAATTACCTACCTACCTACCTATCCATCTATCTATCTATCTATCTATCTATCTATCTATCTATCTATCTATCTATCTATCTATCTATCTATCTATCTATCTATCTATCTATCTATCTATCTATCTATCTATCTATCTACCTAGCTATCTATCTATCTTATACATATATATATATATATTCTTCTTCTTCTTCTTCCGTCCTTAGCCACCGACCGTCAAAGCAGTCAGTGGCCATTACGCCTAGTGGCGTCTTAGGGCAACAGCAGATAGGTTTTCTTTGCCATTGTTTCCCATCACGCCTGTTGGCGTCTTTAGGGCAACGGCAAATCAATCCATCTGCTGCTGTTTCCGTAATCGAAGTGACTGGCAAACGGGTGATCAGCCCGTTGGTATAAATATATATATATATATATATATATATATATATATATATATATATATATATATATATATATATATATATATATATATATATATATATACATATATACCTATCTATCTATCTATCTATCTATCTATCTATCTGACTCTCTGCCTGTCTGTCTCTCTGTCTGTCTGTCTGTATATCTATCTATCTATCTATCTATCTATCTATCTATCTATCTATCTATCTATCTATCTATCTATCTATCTATCTATCTATCTATTCATTTATTCATCAATTCAGCCATCCTTCCATTCATCAATCCTCCACCCATCCGCCCACCGATATATGTGAGAATAAATAAAATCAGTATAAAAGACGAGAGAAAGGAAGGGCAGAATGTCAGACGGGCCTGTGAGCCCAATTCTCAACCCTTTGAAAATAAAGTTCGTTCGTTCGTTCGTTCTATCTATCTATGTGTCTGCCTGTATGTCTATCTATCTATCTACCTGTCGATCTATCTATTTACCTACCTACTTATTTATATGCAAATGAATGCTGTCTATATTTATGTGAAGACCTTCTTACTACAGACACTGACAGCAACGATAAACAAATGTAGGACAGTTGCCGATCCCATGAGTCTCTGGAAGAGTCCGACACCCCCAACAAACAACTTCACGGCCGAAGAAGATTTCATCCGTATCAGGACGGCCACTGAGTAAGTCGGCAAACATCTGCAGTATACGAGATATCACATTTCTTAACCTAAAATATGAATACACTAATTAGTAAGCTGTGACAGGAGGTTCCGATTGTGTGTAGAGTGGCAGAATAAATGAGTAAATGATGAGGTACGGATAGATGTCAGCAAGTTCAGATGGCATTATCTCCCTTGACACTATAGGGGAGTGACTTAGGTCATTTTGACACACGTCTGCCTCCACGACATTGGAAGGAGACGTGCACATCTAAAACCACATCACCTTTGAGCTGAGGGGAGCGTGAATTGGATGATTTATTTCCACCAGGTGCCATGGAACTTTCATCAGTTTGGCTCCTACCTACAAGATTTTTACTCAAAAATATATCTTGGCAGCAATAAAGATAAAGCTGTTAATAGAATGGAAAAAGTGAAAAGAAAAGACATCACAATTTAGATGGGTGACATGAAGGAAAAGATAAGTACAGTCAACACCGGCTTTGAAGAAGTCATGGGAAAACGGGCTAGGAATAATGAATGAAAATGGGGAACTATTCTCAAACTTCTGTGCTTCAAATCAACTGGCTATAGGAGGAAGCATGTTTCCACATAAGAGAATACACAAGGCAACATGGATATCACCAGACCATAGAACAGAAAATCAGATTCATCATATATGCATAAACAAGAAGTTTAGATCATCATTGCAGGATGTAAAGGTATATAGAGGAGCAGATGTGGCATCAGATCACCACCTTCTGATAGCCAAAGTAAAAATGAAACTTAAAAGATATGCAACAATGCAAAATTATAGACAACAATTTAATGTAGGACATCTAAGAAATCAAGAAACAAGAGACAAATTTGCGGTCACAATATCCAACAATTCCAAGTGCTGCAACAGCTGGAAGATGTAGAGAATACAGAAGACTATTGGCAGCAAATCAAAACTATATGGAATGAGACATGAGAAGAAATACTGGGGAAAAGGGAACGACAACAAAAAGCATGGATAACAACAGAAACCATCAACAAGATAAAAGACAAATACAAGAAAGCAGATTTAAACACAAGCAAAACCAGAAGTTCCAAAGCCAAGGCTCAAGAAGTGTATACAGAAGCAAACAAAGAAGTAAAAAGAAGTATCAAAAGAGACAAGAGGAAGTATATTGAGGAGTTGGCAAGAGAGGCAGAAAATGCTGCAGCCAAAGGAAATATGAGAGAATTGTATAGCAGCACAAAGAAGCTAACGGGGAAATACAAGCTAACAAGTTGCCTCATAAAAGACAAGAATGGAAAACTGCTCAGCAATATACAAGAGCAAATGAAGAGGTGGACAGAATATTTTGAGGACCTTCTCAATAGACCAGCTCCACAAAACCCCCAGGACATCCAGCCAGCAGAAGAAGAGCTACAAATTAACGGTGAAAGACCAACGAAGGAAGAAATAAAGAAAGCCGTAAAGCTTCTAGGAGATGGAAAAGCGTCTGGACCTGATGGCATTCCAGCAGAGGCCATCAAAGAATATATCGACACGGCTACAGAGATGTTATATAAATTACTTGGTAAAGTCTGGGAAAAGGAAGAGATACCCGCAGAATGGAAGGAAGGATATCTGGTTAAGTTGCCTGAGAAGGGAAATTTACAAGAGTGCACAAATTATAGAGGAATAATGTTAATATCAGTGCCAGGAAAAGCATTAAACAGGATTATTATGACAGAGTATGTAAATATATTTACATGTATCAACACGTTTTTGCTTCTACCTGTTTCCCACCTCTTTTTGTTTTTTTTTTAAATATTCACGTTTCCTTAACGCAGAAGGCATGCACTTCGATGAGGGCAATAAGTCTTGACGCATTTTTGTGATTACTTTGGTCAAGGGGAGATAATCACTGTTACCCTCTTCCCCCCCCCCCCTCCATCCGTTCGTTTGTGAACGTAATTTGCAGAGCGAGAGACGCCAGATCAAAAGCACGTCCGTTCGATAGCGCCAGAGTCTGCATCGGCAGAGGTGCGAAAATAGGCTTTGATTCACGATTTGACCGAAGAAGTCTCCAAAATCTAAGCGAAGGCGTGAAATATAGCAAGTAATAGCGATTTTCTAACCATTTAATATATATACCTCGTCCTTTAAACTCAGTTTATCTAGTACCCACAGAAATTTTCAAGACATCTAGCTTCGATTTCTAGACCATTTGTATTAGCGCAGTTTCTTAGTTATCGTTGGAGATAGTCTTAGATCTCTGTGCTGCGGTAATTATATTTACTATTATTTTTGAATGATTTAATTGTTAAGTTCGTCATTATCTTTCACTGGGATTTACTGTGTTAAATTGACTAGCAGATTAAATATATATAGCTAATATTTTCCAGCTGTAACAAAAATTTAATTAATTGCTAGTAACCAGTAAGAGATATTTTAATTGACGAGTAAATGCATTAGGCAATGTATACCGACGAAATATATAACTATCTTTTATCCATCGTGTCAATTTTGTAAACTCCGCCAATGCCGGTCTCAAGCCCGGATGAAAAAGGAGGAGGGCGGCCTGCATGGAGGCCGTAAGGAGGCAGCCCCTCCACCATGCAAAGGCACAACAGGCCAATCACCTGTTTGCTTTAAATCACGATTACTAGCAACACAAGAGAGAAAACCGGACGGATTCTAAAGGCGACGAACTGGAACGGACTACGGACTACGACTTATGGAACTTGGAACACAAGAAGTATAAATGGGAAGGAAGAGGAGCTGGTGGAAGAGATGAGGAAAGCAAAACTAGAAATCCTGGCTATAACGGAAACAAAGAAAAAAGGACAAGGAGTCATGGATCTTGATGGCAACACGCTGCTCTACAGTGGTGTACCCATGTCTGAAAGAGCTAAAGGGGGCGTGGGTTGCATTGTGGCCCAAAATCAAAAAGATAGTATCAAGGGATGGAACTTTGTCTCGGAGCGCATTGTGGTTGTTAAACTAAAAGAAGGAGAAACCATAGCCAACCTGGTCATAGTGTATGGGCCAAATGAGGATGAGAGAGCAGAGGTCAAGGAGGAATTCTTCGAGCTGCTTCAAAGAACAGTGGATGACTGCCTAGATGAAGTTATCATGCTCGGAGATTTTAATGCCAGAGTTGGAAATGACCATGCTAGATGGGGTGGAGTTATCGGAAGATATGGAGAAGATACTCTCAATGACAATGGAAAGCGACTCCTTAGATTCTGCAGTGAGCAGAATCTGATCATTACAAACACAAAGTTCCCCCATAAGCGCATACATGCATACACTAGATGTGAACCAACAAAGAATGAGAAGTCAGTGATCGACTATGCCATTGTTCGGAGAAGCTCATTCAAATATGTCCGAGATGCTAGAGTCTGGAGGGGGCCAGAGATTTGAAGTGATCACTACCTGCTAACAATCAAAAGAACAACTGAAAGAGTTGCTCAGCCTAGGAACTGCCCAACATCACGCAAGAAACCAAGTAAACGAGCAGTAGAAATGAGCATTAGGACCTACAAGCTGAGAGAGCCAGAAATTAAGACCAGATATCAGGGGCTTATTGCTGCAGCGGTGAGCAACACAGAAGAACGACCTGATGACTTGGAAACCCTCTGGATTAAATTCAAGGATATCATAAAGACAGCTGCTGCAGAAGCATGCGGTGAAGTCCGACTTGGGAACAAGAGAAAGAGGACACCTTGGTGGACAGAGGAAGTCAAAGAGAAAATAAGAGAGAAGAAAATGGCATGGAAACAATACTTAGGAGCTAAAAACACAACAGGACAAATGGAAAAATATAGAGAATATGTGACACTCAGAACAGAAGCAAAGTATAAAGTGCTAGCAGCAAAACAGAAGTCCTGGGAAGAATTTGGAGAAAAGCTAGAAAAAGATGCACAAGAAAACCAGAAATTGTTCTATAAGACCCTAAAGAACATGAGGAAGGAAAAACAATGCCCTCTCAAATTTATAAAGGACAAGCAAGGCAAATTGCTTACTGCCCCGAAGGAAGTAATGGGAAGATGGAAAGAATATTTCTCAGAACTCCTAGATGGTGAGCATGGTGAAGCATCAGAAATGATAAACACTAGCACAGAAGAGAAAACCAATGATGGTGAAGATGACATAAAGATGGAAGAACTGAAGGCAGCACTGGAGAAAATTAAGATGGGCAAAGCAGCAGGGGATGATGGTATAACACCAGAAATGGTTAAGTTCATGGGAGCATCAGGCGACCTATTACTCTTAAGGGTTTTACAGGCAGCGTGGTACAAAAAGACAATACCAAAGGATTGGGAGATTGCCATCATAACACCAATTTTCAAAAAGGGTGACAATCGACAGTGTGGAAACCATAGAGGCATATCCCTTCTCAGTGTCCCTGGTAAAATCTACTCTAGAATCCTAGAGCAGAGACTCCGACGCCTAGCTGAGCCACAATTGGATGAGGTCCAGTGCGGATTCCGAGCTAACCGAAGTACTCAAGACCTAATCTTCACACTCAGACAGCTGAGTGAAAAGGCCCTTGAGTATAAGAGTGAGATCCATCTTTGTTTCATAGATCTGGAAAAGGCGTTTGACAGGGTCCCCTGGAGCAAACTTTTGGGACTGTTTGGCAAGGAAGAACATTCCAGCACCTCTGATTCATGCTATACAGAGCTTCTACAAGTCTTGCAGAAATTATGTGAGGACAGCAAACCATAAGTCGGAAGAGTTCAGGACCACCACTGGTGTAAGACAAGGTGATATCCTATCACCTTACCTCTTCATACTCCTTATGGACGATGTCATCACGGCATGTAAGGAGAGAACAAGAAAGTATTCAGTGGGGTACTGGAAGATGAGACAGGTCTATATTTCGGAGCTGGCATTTGCTGATGATGTTGCCCTGATTGCTAAATCAGAGGCACATCTCCAATCCAACCTGCAAGTCTGGAAGGAAGAGCTGGAGAAGAGAGGGATGGTCATAAGCAGCTCTAAAACAAAATCCATGGTGATATCACGAGAAGAAAGAAAACATCAGATTAAGCTGGGAGAGCAGGTCCTGGAGCAGGTCGACCACTTTAAATACCTCGTAGCTATTATAGACCGAAAGGGAGGCATCAAAGAAGAGTTGGCCACTCGAAAAGCAGCAGCTGGGAGACTTTTTCAGGCCATAAATCGAGGATTCCTCAGCAAGAGAGAGATTGGTAAGAAAACGAAGATGGCTGTATACCGCTCCACCTATGTCCCAGTCTTGACATACGGATGCGAGTCATGGGCAATAACTACAACCCATAAAAGCCAGATCCAAACCTCAGAAATGAGGTATCTGAGGAAGGTGGTTGAAGTAACAAGAAGAGACATAGTACGCAACCAGACGATACGTCAAGGCCTTAAATCCTACCCCCTGCAGACCCAAGTAGAACAGTCCCAATTAAGATGGTTTAGTCATGTCTGCAGAATGGGAGAAGATCGGATACCACGACAAGCATGGGGAACAAAGAGCCAAGGATCCAGACCCCGAGGACGACCCAGAGTCCGCTGGGAGGACAACATTAGACAATCTTTGAAGGATCGAGGACTAGAATGGAAGGAGGAAGACAGCCTATAGGATATTCTGGCGCTCTCTCTTCCAAACCTCTACACCTCACGGTAGAAGGGGAACGACTAAGTAAGTAAGTAAGTAAGTCAATTTTGTAAATGACTAGAATTTATTTCACGGGTTAATAAGACCGATAAGATAAGCTTCTCATGTGTGTTTCTAATCTAATCTTATAACCGAATGGACAATAAATTATAAAGTTGCGCGGGTTAGGATAGATACGGATTGTGATTAAATGTTTATATTTTCTTCCAAAATCTAGTACGGGTCACAAACCTAAAACTACCAGCAGTCTAAGCCTAAACCTAAACCTAACCAACCTAGGCCTAAACCTAAGCATATGCCTAAACCTGAATCTGAGAAAACGGATCTAAGTCCAACAGTACAAAAAGAACATTCTTATATAAATATTGGGTCTTCAAGATTGACCTGTGTGGCCTCTTGTTTACACACAGAAAGAGACAGAGTGCCAGCAAACGGAATTTAAGAATAAATTTTAACTGGACTTATAGCTATCCAGATTTCTTTTTTCCAATTTCACATACATTCAGCCCGTTGTGGCGAACTAATCAAACATTAACATTTCCCGACTATCGACCATTTGTGGTGTGACAAAGAAGTTGCTACTGAGAGAAGTTACATACCCGACATTCCTTTATGTATTGAAATCCCAGGCTACTGACACTGTGAGCACTGTTAATTTTCTTACCTTGACTAGCTAATGTGACAATAACAGAAATCCAAATAACAGTAACGAAGTAAACGTTCCCCGAAGAAGAAGATTTAATCAGTCTTTGAGGAGCTGGGGTTTACTTTGCCAAAATAACACTGGAATTGCTGAGTGGAGCCTAAAGATTGCTCCAGACGTTGCTAATCAACAATTTAGGTAAGAACAAATGCACGTGGCCACGGTTGTCTGGAAAAAGAGAGAAAGAGGGAATGAGTAATTCTTTTTAATGTATAAGCTTTGTTCTCACTTTGTTTTGCTTTTCTTTTAGTTTGCTAGTACTGTTATTTTATTTTCAGAATAGATTCATTAGAAATTTGTTCTTTACAGTATAGTCAAATTCTATACCTTTGTGCTTTTTGGGGTTAATACATCTTCTTCTAACGGGATCTTGTCTCAACAGAGGGAAGTGCACTTACGGGTCGATGTCTTTTATTAATTCTGTAGCATACGATTTTTTTGTATTTTGTCCTTTCTTGATATTCAATGTTGTACGGTTCTTTATGATAAATAAACCTAACATAAAACTTAATTACCTGCGTTGGTCAGCTTGTCCAATATCCCTATTCCATTAATAGAGTTTCACGTTTGTGCATCAAGTTGTCGTCACTTATCTGTGTGTGTGTACGCGAGCGGTTAATAGTATGTATGTCAATATATATATTAAGGTATACTGTCTGATAAACAAATCACAGTCGTAAAAGATAGGCTGGACTAGAGTATCTTCTTAATCCAGGGACAAACTGTACCTTTTTTCCACCATTTCATTCGTTAAATCTATTTCTTTACCTTTATATCTCACTGAGTTACTACATGTTCTAGTTCTATTCAGGCGGGACCTAGCTATCTTAATCACCTATCAAAAATTTACGACAGAATGTGCGCTCGTCCGTTGGATTATTGAATTTAGAACAGGAGACAATACGACATAGGCTAATGGAGCGCTCGTTTTTAGGGAATTTGAGCTAGATCTGGAACTAGACTAGTACCACAGAAAGGGTGCGAATTCTTTAGATTTGTCTTTTCTAGTACGTCAGATTGACTTTCTTTCCAAATTTGGATCTGGTCTGTATCTAGATAATAGACTTAAATCAGATAAAATCTTTTATAGTCTAGATAGAGCAAGAGTGTGGTTGTCTCGTGAGTTAAGTAACACTGATAATAATTATCCCCTTGACATAACGTTCCGTTTATTGGCTTTATGACCACACAAATATAGCAATTGTTTTTTTCCACAGCATTGTAGAATATATACAATTAGATTTATAGAGTGATCTTTGTCAGTGTTATGTAATGTAATGATTTTGTAATACAAGGCCGCTGGTAGCGTGTGATGTCTGACAATCACCAGGTTTTTTTAAAGCTGAGGTGTTTTGAGCTAAGCTAAGTAGCGCATTCAGACTAATACGTCAAGTTAATAGCCTCCTTTACCCTAACTGACTTCGGGTGTGGACTTGTAGGTGGACTTATTAGCCTGATCTACCATTTATTTGGCTTAGTCGTCTGTATCAGGAGTCTTAATTGTCAGATAATAGCAGCGATGGATTAGATACTGATAACAGGAGGAGGTATCACAGTATATAGCAGAATTTTTATTTTTTTTTGGTATTTTTCTCGTAATTGGTAGGGAACCAGCACATCCTTTTTCTTACTTCTTTCTCGGTAAGTCAGCCAGTTATTTACCATGGCTGAACGTGCAAAGCTTAGGCAAGTGCTAAGAGAGGAAGCAAGGGAAGAAGGATTACAGGGAGAAGAAGCAAAAGCGTTTGTCAACGAAGAATTTGACAGATTTTACGCGGAGAAGAAAGAAGCGGAAGATCGTCAATTGGAACAGAAGAAAATTGAGGCAGAAATGGAAGCTCGCAGGGCAAACGAAAGAGAGACAGCATGAGGAAAGAGAGAAGGAGAGACAGCATGAATTGGCTCTTAAGGCTTTAGAAGTCCAAAGCCGTGGGGCTGCCTCTACTTCCAGCAGTGGAGAGCCGTCTTCTCCCCATTCTTCTTTAACTGATCAAGCCAGCACTCAGTCTCCCCAACTCGCAGTTATGTCCTTTGCCCTTCAATCCTTCCCAAACCCCAATGAAAAAATTGACTGTTATCTAGAAAAATTTGAGAAAATGGCAAATCTTTACAGGCTAGAAAGATCGCGTTGGTGTTTGAAGCTTTCTCAGGTTTTAAAAGGTTCTGCGTATGATGCGTACGCAAAACTGGAAAGCAGTCACCAAAACGACTACGACATGTTAAAGAAAGCTTTGCTTGAGCTATTCGAAATGAACGCTCGAAAATTTTTGCAACTGTTCCGTAACAGCAGAAAGGAGAGCACTGAAACTTTTTAACAGTTCTCTTCTCGTCTGAAGGGATACTTGACAAAGTGCCTGCAGCTTTCACAGCTTCCCTCTACCTAAGAAGGACTTGAGGAGTTCGTTGTAAGCAAACAAATAAAGAACACGTTGTCAAGTGACACCCGTAGATTTCTAGCTGAACAAGGCGCAGAAAAGCTAGAAGACATTTTGATCAAGGCCGAGCGATATAACAATGCGCTGACCGAACTGCCAGTCACAAAACGTAATCCGACAGAAGAGCCTTCTCGGAAAAATAATCTAGAACAGTCTTCCCATATCTTCTCACCACCATAACCACAGAGAAACTGTACCTCAGAATTCCCCTCCGGAAAAATCTAAATATTACAAAAACAAGTACCCCACCCACAACAAAAATTATGATCAACCCAACCTGTCTACATGGAAGAGCGGCCAGAGAGGACAGGGTGACAAAGGGGAAACCCCTGCGCACGGGACATCTGATTAGAGCAAGCACACCGGGCCGAATCGCATCGGATGCTTGCAAACAGCCTCGCAAGGAAGAATTAGTGTCAGTGATTCTCAACCTGAGGGGGAGTGGCCCTCAACGCGAGGTACTGTTATTTTGAACGGGACTTCAGCATATTGTTTGTTTGATACAGGGTTGTCATTTGATTGCATTGTAGCAAGACACTTGGTCAAGCCCGGTCAAGAAACAGAAGAAACCGTCAAACTTTGTGGAGTTTTCAAAGGAGATGCACCCATGACGCTTCCCATTGCATTAGTGGAGATACACTCTGATTTTGTCAGAGGTGTGATCAAAGCGGCAATCATGGATGACCCGATCTACCCAGTCCTACTTGGCTGTAGATATGTGTTTATTGGGAGACCGAAAGAGCCAATTGTGGCAGCAGTAACACAAGAGGGCAAACCAAGAAGGAACGGGGGCCTGCGCCAAATTTGTTACCTAAGGAACTAAAAGAGGCGCAACAAAAGGACCCTACCTTGGAGCCCTGCTTTAGGAAACTGCCCCTAGCCAAGGTCCCCAGACACAACGGGGACATTTTTTCTAAGGATGGCGTACTTTATCGTAAAAAGGGCAACCCTGAACAAGGGTATAACCAGCTCCTAGTACCGAAACAGTACAGAGACCAAATCTTAGAAATGGGGCTCTCTCTTCCCTTTAGCGGACATATGGGACAAAACGCCACTAATCAGCGAATATCGACTCACTATTGGTGGCCAGGAATGAACTCTGATATTATCAGATACGTGAAATCCTGCGCCAAGTGCCAACGTGTGGCACCCAAGCATTGGACACCCCCAGTTTCAATGGGTGAAATGCCAATAGTGGGGACACCATTTGAACGGGTTGCTGTCGACATTATAGGACCAATGGAAAGGACTAAAAGAAGGAACAGGTTTATCCCGACCTTAGTCGACACATGCACCATGTGGGCCGAAGCTATACCGCTAAAATGCACGGATTCTAAGCATGTCGCAGAAGCCCGAGTGCAGATATTTACACGGTTGGGATTCCCTCAACACGTTTTGACGGATAACGGATCCCTATTCCGTAGCCTGTTAATGGAGGAGATCTTTAAGATCTTGAGGGCCAAGCACATCCTCACAAGCCCCTAGCATTCGGCCGGAAATGGGCTCGTGGAACGCTTCAACGGCAGTCTCACAATGATGTTACGTAAGCTGGGACAAGATAAACCGGAAGATTGAGACCTTTTCATTCCTGCAGCCTTATTCGCCTACAGGGAAGTCCCACAGGCCTCTACAGGTTTTCCCCCAGCTACTCTTTTATTCGGCAGACCTATAAAAGGCCCGCTAGAAGCCTTACTCCGGTCACTGACAGACCAGAAGGCTGATGAGACAGTCGTCTCAGCCAGCAAATATGTATCGGAATTAAAGGAAAGGTTACAGCTAGGATGGGATCTAGCAACAACCAACCTTAAGAAAGCACGCGCAAAGCATGCTAAACGATACAATAAAGCCGCGAAAGAAAGAGAATTGCAACCAGAAGAGAAAGTTTTGTTGCTACTCCCAACCGGGAACAATAAACTACGTATCGGATGGCAAGGGCCGTTTACCGTCCTTAAAAAGATCTCGAGAACTAACTATCAGATCTCTATTAAAGGAAAGGAGAAGGTCTACCATGTAAATCTGTTAAAGAAATACTTGGAAAGACCGGTGCCGTCCTCCGAACATCTCCTGGCGGTCGCCATAGCTACCGAGGATGACGAAGATGACGATAGTTGCAGGGAATTCCCACTGCAAACACACGGAATCTTTCAACGATGTCAAACTCAGCGACACTCTTTCAAACGCACACGGAAAGCATTCCAGGAAAGATAAACGTAGGGGCAGACTTTATGAGTCGCAATTGGAGCACAAAGGAGGAGGAAGATGAGATTGAAGAAAACAGTCACCCGGAAGCTACTTACACTAGTAATTCTATTTCCATAAAATAGACATGAATGGTTTCATATCTTCAAGGCGGGACATACTGTGACAGAGTATGTAAATATATTTACATGTATCAACACGTTTTTACTTCCACCTGTTTCCCACCTGATTTTTTTTTTTTAAATATTCACGTTTCCTTAACGCAGAAGGCATGCGCTTCGATAAGGGCAATAAGTCTTGACGCATTTTTGTGATTACTTTGGTCAAGGGGAGATAATCACGGTTACCTCCCCCCCCTCCATCCGTTCGTTTGTGAACGTAATTTGCAGAGCGAGAGACGCCAGATCAAAAGCACGTCCGTTCGATAGCGCCAGAGTCTGCATCGGCAGAGGCGCGAAAATAGGCTTTGATTCACGATTTGACCGAAGAAGTCTCCAAAATCTAAGCGAAGGCGTGAAATATAGCAAGTGATAGCGATTTTCTGATCATTTAATATATACTGAAGCACATTAAAAACGCACCACCTGTATAATCCAGGACCAGAGTGTGAAATGTAAATATAAGTGTTTACAAGTTTACATATTTGGAATCTTTATTCATTCTCCTATGAATCCATGCTGGTCATTAATTTGTACATTTGATTGTTATGAAATTCTTTGCATTCTGTGTAGGCAAGGGAGAAAACCAAAAATGCAACCAATAAAAAAATTCATTCACACTATCCTCAGTATCTGGTATGTCCACCGTGTGCTTGCAAACAAGCTAGCAGCGGCTCCGCATGGAATGCACAAGTCTCTGAAGGAAATTCCGGGGAATCAAGCCCCATTCACGTGTAAGAGCAGCTTCGAGCTGTTGCAGATAAGCTGGAGAACCTTGCCTGTAGACTCTGCGTCCAAGCTCGTCCCACAGATGTTCTATAGGGGACATGTCTGGTGATAGGGCAGGCCAATCAATCGTCACGATGTTCTGCTGCTGTAGATATTGCTGCGTAATGCATGCGGTGTGCGCACGTGCGTTATCCTGTTGAAGAAGCTGCAAGTCTGGATAATTTGTGAACGCAGGAGCAACCAATGCATCCAGAACCTCATCTCGATATGTCATAGCATTAACATTTCTACGGAAGACGTGAAGAGGCAAGTGATGGTGAAAACTGAATCCTCCCCAAATGTGAATACTGCCACCTCCAAATCAGTTGTGACGACGAACACAGCAATCTGCAAAGCGCTCTCCACACCGTCGCCAAATCCGCATACGTCCATCAGCAAAGGATATGTTGAATCTGCTCTCGTCTGTTAATAGGACAGCATTCCACTGCAGTCTAGTATATCTGACATGTTGCTCTGCCCATTGTAGGCGCTGCTGACGATGTCTGTGAGTCAAGTTTGGCCCAACAAAAGGTCGTCTTGCAGTAAGGCCTGTATCTCTGAGTCGTCGTATGACTGTCATTCGAGAGACTTGCCCACGTCTACCCACTATTGCTCTTGCTGTTTGACTTGCCTGGAGAGAACGATTCCTTAGGTGACTCAGCACAATATCACGATCTTGCGCAGGGGTAGTAACTCGTGGTTGGCCACTCCAAAGTCTATCCCGGGCACTGCCAGTGGTTCCGTAACGTTCATTGAGACGTACAACAGTGCTGTGGTGGCAATTCATCCTTCTGGAAAAGGCCCGCGAGCTCATTCCGGTCTCCAACATACCAATAGCTCGTTGGCGGTCGTTTTCAGATAGTCGTGGCATTTCAAGCACATGTACTGGGTGTTTTGTCTCAACGGCCTTTTTATTCCGAGTATACTGCCACAACGCGTACACATTTTCAGGGTCATAGCTGTTGGGAATCGTGTTGCACGTGTAACTTTCATTGTTTTCATGTAGTCTGTACACAAACCCGTGGGTTGAATCATGCACTTTCCATTCCAGCAGCCATTCGCTCTCTACCTCATGACAAACACGGGGAAAATCCATTCCCACATTTTCTTTTTCCAGCTTCTCGGCATCAGTATATATAATGGTGGTGCGTTTTTAATGTGCTTCAGTATATATACCTCATCCTTTAAACTCAGTTTATCTAGTACCCACATAAATTTTCAAGACATCTAGCTTCGATTTCTAGACCATTTGTATTAGTGCAGTTTCTTAGTTTTCGTTGGAGATAGTCTTAGATCTCTGTGCTGCGGTAATTATATTTACTAGTATTTTTGGATGATTTAATTGTTAAGTTCGTCATTATCTTTCACTGGGATTTACTGTGTTAAATTGACTAGCAGATTAAATATATATAGCTAATATTTTCCAGCTGTAACAAAAATTTAATTAATTGCTAGTAACCAGTAAGAGATATTTTAATTGACGAGTAAATGCATTTGGCAATGTATACCGACGAAATATATAACTATCTTTTATCCCTCGTGTCAATTTTGTAAATGACTAGAATTTATTTCACGGGTTAATAAGACCGATAAGATAAGCTTCTCATGTGTGTTTCTAATCTAATCTTATAACCGAATGGATAATAAATTATAAAGTTGCGCGGGTTAGGATAGATACGGATTGTGATTAAATGTTTATATTTTCTTCCAAAATCTAGTACGGGTCACAAACCTAAAACTACCAGCGGTCTAAGCCTGAACCTAAACCTAACCTAGGCCTAAACCTAAGCCTATGCCTAAACCTGAATCTGAGAATAACGGATCTATGTCCAACAGTACAAAAAGAACATTCTTATATAAATATCGGGTCTTCAAGATTGACCTGTGTGGCCTCTTGTTCACAAACAGAAAGAGACAGAGTGCCAGCAAACGGAATTTAAGAATAAATTTTAACTGGACTTATAGCTATCCAGATTTCTTTTCCCCAATTTACATACATTCAGCCCGTTGTGGCGAACTAATCAAACATTAACATTTCCCGATTATCGACCATTTGGGGTGTGACAAAGAAGTTGCTACTGAGAGAAGTTACATACCCGACATTCCTTTATGTATTGAAATCCCAGGCTACTGACACTGTGAGCACTGTTAATTTTCTTACCTGGACTAGTTAATGTGACAATAACAGAAATCCAAATAACAGTAACGAAGTAAACGTTCCCTGAAGAAGAAGATTTAATCAGTCTTTGAGGAGATGGGGTTAACTTTGCCAAAATAACACTGGAATTGCTGAGTGGAGCCTAAAGATTGCTCCAGACGTTGCTAATCAACAATTTAGGTAAGAACAAATGCACGTGGACACGGTTGTCTGGATTAGAAATTTGTTCTTTACAGTATAGTCAAATTCTATACCTTAGTGCTTTTTGGGGTTAATGCATCTTCTTCTAACGGGATCTTGTCTCAACAGAGGGAAGTGCACTTACGGGTCAATTTCTTTTATTAATTCTGTAGCATACGATTTTTTTGTATTTTTTCCTATCTAGATATTCAGTGTTGTACGGTTCTTTATGATAAATAAACCTAACATAAAACTTAATTACCTGCGTTGGTCAGCTTGTCCAATATCCCTATTCCATTAATAGAGTTTCACGTTTGTGCGTCAAGTTGTCGTCACTTATCTGTGTGTGTGTACGCGAGCGGTTAATAGTATGTATGTCAATATATATATTAAGGTATACTGTCTGATAAACAAATCACAGTCGTAAAAGATAGGCTGGACTAGAGTATCTTCTTAATCCAGGGACAGACTGTACCTTTTTTTCACCATTTCACTCGTGAAATCTATTTCTTTACCTTTATATCTCACTGAATTACCACCTGTTCTAGTTCTATTCAGACGGAACCTAGCTATCTTAATCACCTATCAAAAATTCACGACAATTATCCTTGAGAGATTAAAAGAGTCCATAGATGAACAAAACAGATCATGTACAGACCAGATAGCCACTTTGAGAATAATAGTTGAACAAAGTCTGGAAAGGAATTCACAACTACATTGGATTTGTGGACTACAAAAAGGCATTTGACAGTGTAGACAGATAATCACTTTGGAAATTGATGAGGCATTATGGAGTTCCCCTGAAGATCATTAATTTAATAAAGAAAACATATGAAGACATGACATGCAGATTTCTTCACGAAGGACAGCTTACAGAACCGTTTGGGATAAGAAGAGGAGTGCGACAGGGATGCCTCTTGTCTCCATTTCTTTTCTTACTAGCAATAGACTGAGTTATGAGATAATCGACAACACACAACAGACATGGAATCCAGTGGACTCTGACTAAGCAGTTGGATGATCTGAATTTTGGTGATGACTTGGCTCTTCTGTCCCATAACCGTAATCAGATGCAGGACAAATTGAAAACACTCTATGAGAGGTCACAGCAATTGGGTCTGAAAATATACAGGGAAAAGACAAAAATAATGAGAATAAATGCAGGTAATGATAACAGGGTTGAACTTGAAGAAACACCAATACAATTTGTAGAATCGTACACATATCTTGGCAGCAATATAGACAAAGTTGGAGGGACAGACAGTGATATCAAACTAAGAATACAAAAAGCAAGAAGAGCTTTCATTGCATTGGGAAATATATGGAGATCAAGAGAAATCGGATCCAACACGAAAATAAGAATCTTCAACTACAATGTGAAGTCAGTCCTATTGTATGGCTCTGAGACATGGAGAACAACAAAGACAACAACCAAAAAGCTACAGACTTTCATAAATGGGTGCTTGCGTAGAATAGAGGGATTAAAATGGTATGACAAGGTTACCAACGTGGAACTGAGGACAAGAACTAGACAAGTGCCAGTGGAACAAGAGATGAGAAGAAGACGATGGCGATGGATAGGACACACACTGAGGAAACCTGTTGATAGCATTACAAGGCAGTCCTTGTTCTGGAACCCCCAGGGCAAGAGAGGCAGAGGTAGACCAAGAAGCACATGGAGAAGAGAGCTGGAAACAGAGGTGAAAAAGATGAGGAGAACGTGGAAAGAACTTAAGATGATGGCACGTGACAGGAGGACTTGGCATGTGTTTGTTGAAGGCCTATGCTCCTTTGGGAGTGGAGGGTGTCGTAGATTTTCTCAGATAGGTAATAGATGTTTATAGTCCTGTCTGAGCAGAGGTGATAGTGATGACAATGTGAAAGTAAGGAGTAAGAAATAGTTTTATCACGAGGTGATCGTGTAAGAAAAAGGACAGTCTCTGGATAGAATAATTTATCTAATCCAGCCTATCTGGACGACTAAATTTAAATCAGACGCACTTTCTCTCCTTGTACGAAATACAAGTTAAACTGCACTCAAATGCACACAATTCTGTGACAAATACGCACGAACGTGAAAACAAACTATGAGTAACATATAATGGATAGGGGTTGACAGACACGATAACTAAAGGTTTAATAAAGTTTATTATCAATAGAAGACACAACAATAAGCATATACATCACTAGATCATGGTTTACAGACAAAACTGCAAAAGAATAAATTAATCAAATAGGTTCTCCCCCTCTGGTAAAGGAAAAGAAAAGACGATCCCAACAGAAGTTAATTAACCCAAAGATCAAAAGTTAACAATAGGTTATGAAATAGTCAGTATGGGAAAAGAATAGGTTCCTAATGTAATCTATCCCGTGACTACTCAGATTATGGAGATAAAAAGAAAGAAGAAACCACATAAGTATATGATGTTAACAAAAGACATAAGTTTCTTTCTCCGCTCATTCAATTCACACACATTCAGTGGCCAATTTCATGCTTTTGCTTACCCCAGTAGTTGTCGCAGGCATCCCAAGGAAATACACTAATAAGTAATAATACTATTTAGTGTCAAATTTAAGTTTTTCCAAATCCAGCCCCAGACTCGCCGCAGTTGCTGACTGCAAATTTCACGGGAGTCGCTAGAGTCGGTGATTTAATTTGTCCTGGATACAATAAGTTTAAATATCTCGGAGCTATTATAGACCGAAAGGGAGGCATCAAAGAAGAGTTGGCCACTCGAAAAGCAGCGGCTGGGAGACCTTTTTAGGCCATAAATCGTGGATTCCTCAGCAAGAAAGAGGTTGGTAAGAAAACGAAGATGGCTGTATACCGCTCCACCTATGTCCCAGTCTTGACATATGGATGCGAGTCGTGGGCAATGACTACAATCCACAAAAGCCAGATCCAAACCTCAGAAATGAGGTATCTGAGGAAAGTGGTTGAAGTAACAAGAAGAGACATGGTCCGCAACCAGACGGTCCGTCAAGGCCTAAAATCCCATCCGCTGCAGACCCAAATAGAACAGTCCCAACTAAGATGGTTTGGCCATGTCTGCAGAATGGGAGAAGATTGGCTACCACGACAAGCATGGGAAACAAAGAGCCAGGGATCCAGACCTCCAGGACGACCCAGAGTCCGCTGGGAGGACAACATTAGACAATCTTTGAAGGACCGAGGACTAGAATGGAACCAGGCCAGGAAGAAGACAGCTGATAGAATGGTCTGGCGCTCTCTCTTCCAAACCTCTACACCTCACGGTAGAAGGGGAACGACTAAGTAAGTGAGTACAATAAGTTATCTATGCCTTCAGTTGGTTGGAGTAAGGTCCATGCGTGGTGATCGCCGACGTAGGATGAACAGAACACACACACACACACACACATATATATATATATATATATATATATAGATAGATAGATAGATAGATAGATAGATAGATAGATATATATATATATATATATATATATATATATATATATATATATATATATATATATATATATATATATATATATATATATAGTTCCTATGTTGTTTAGCCTCAGGTGGCTGAGACGCTAGGTTAAGTTACACAAATGTTGCTGACAATATATTTCGCCACATCTGGCTGATGAGATTGATATAAGTAAATCTGGTAATAGTTCTGGTCCAGTTAATATTATAATTTAATGGTTCTATTCTGGTTTCTCTCATGAAAATGAGGAAAATTGAACCACACAGGTCACAGAAAGAAGCTCATAAATATTAAATATCTCTGGATGCTTATAGTATTATAAGTTCGTATGATCATAAGTTCATATGGCCATTAAAAAAACCGCTAGTACTCAGGTTTAGATCAGCCTAGATATTAGGAAAGAAAATATAACCATTTAACCAAATTATCAATATCATATCTAACACGTGTTAAAATAGGACCTCTTCACCACACCGTTATAAATTAGATTTAAAACACACGTGTCTAGCTTATACTATCGTTTTTAACGCGTGATATGAACACTAGTCATTTAAAAAATTACATAAAATGGATAGAAGTAAATAATGTATACCGTCAGTAGACAGTTATTTAATGTATGTACTAGTCAATTTAAAACATCTCTTACTGGGAAATAGCGAGTAATTAAATTTACTTTACGGCTGAAAAAGATTTAGCTATAAGTTATTTAATTAGCACAGTAAATCTCAGTGAAATATAATGAAAACTTTAAACACACTAAGTCAGTTAAAGGCTAGTATATAAATTACCGCAATCAGAAAAACGAAACACTCCACGAAAATCTAATAATTTTCACTCTGTACGAGAAATTTAAGAAATCGAGCTAGCGAATTTCAGATAGATTTCTGAACAACTGATCATGGCTATTGTGACAGGTAGGTCTAGTCCTACTATTATTAACTAGAATATTGTATTACAGACTAGCTAGTTACTTTTACACTAGTCGTAAAGAAATGACGTCATCAAATCTAGTATGGGAAAATAACATAGCTAAGACCGGAAAGAAAAGGAATGATATAGTTTTTGAGACGGGATCAGCGAAGTCGGTTGGGTTGTCAACATCTTGCAGGTCCTCTTTGTAGTGTGCTATTTCATGGGATGTATGGTTTATACACCACTCAAGAATCTGTACTAATGAACTATAATGAAAGTATCAGAATGTGTAGTCAATTAATAAAAGTATCCGTGCATTTTTTATACCAGCTTGAACTTATTCACTGATCGTTAGTTGAAAGTGACCTTGTTTACATCAGGACTGCTAGCACATTACAGAAACCAGTATTGTTTGCCTGGTATATGATAAACAGTACTGCCCTCTCATTACAGAAAACAGTATTGCCTTGTATGTTATAAACAGTACTGCCAAAACATTATACGAAAACAGAATTTGCATGCTCTGCATATGAAAACGGTATTGACAGTACATTGTATAAGGAAAACAGTATTGCCTGCCCTACATATGACAAACAATGTTGCTGGTATTGAGTAATAAAAGTAGATAGTGTCACTAAAGTTGAAAAGTCTTCACCACACATGAGAATTAAGAAACCTGGGTTGAAGATAAATCACCTAGAAATAAAACATCTCTTGCGACAGCGAGTCTAGGAACTAGATGACCTGGCCAACAAGCACTGTCACACTATCGGATAGACATGGTATATATCCGTAAATTCCGTTCTATCGCTCTTTAATGCGAAAGTCACACCTACTGCCAGACCCGAGCCCATTTGCCGTTCGATTCTTGAATCAAAGGTAATTTTACCACCTCTGCCGTCGACAACCTCTCTGGCTTGACTTTCATCATCTCCGCCTTGCCGAATATCAGCTACGCAATTAATTCACCTGAAAGTTTTTCAATCCAAGGTCCGTCTCAGATTCAACATCGCCCCTGATCAAAGAATCAATTACACCATACTCCGCGCTCTCTCTGTTCCACCGTGCTTAATTGCCAAACGGCTCACGTGTTAATTGCACTTGTGAATCCGGTGTTCCTGTAGCAAAAAATAAACTAGATGGGGAGAGGCAAAAGTGGATGATCACTGCTGCACTATTTCCATCTGTGAAAGAGGGTTATGAATGAATGAATATTAATAGAATGTGATATCGACCTAGAAATACAAAATGATAGAGAAGCATTCATTGCATTTGGAAATGTATGGACATTTTATTTTAAAAAATCAAGTGCAACGTAACAGTAAGAATCTTCAACTCACATGTCAAGCCAGTCCCACTGTATGACCCTGAAACATGGAGAACCACGGGAAAAAAAACAGAGCCAAGAGTTACAGACTTCCATAAATGGATGTAGAAATCAAGGATTGAAATGGTATGACAGTGTCGTCAGTGTATGACTTTGTTGAAGGCCTATGCTCTATGGGAAGCTAAATGGTCCTCTTGTCGCGGGCTTTCAGTTCAAGGTCTTTCCATATCTTCCTAGTCATTTTCACTTCTGTCTCCAGCTCTCTTCTCCGCGGGATCTTTGGTCTACTTCTACTTCTACTTCTGCTTCTGCTTCTACTTCTACTTCTGCTTCTGCTTCTACTTCTACTTTTACTTCTGCTTCTGCTTCTACTTCTGCTTCTGCTTCTACTTCTACTTTTACTTCTGCTTCTACTTCTACTTCTACTTCTGCTTCTACTTCTGCTTCTGCTTCTGCTTCTACTTCTACTTCTACTTCTGCTTCTGCTTCTGCTTCTGCTTCTACTTCTACTTTTACTTCTGCTTCTGCTTCTACTTCTACTTCTGCTTCTACTTCTGCTTCTGCTTCTGCTTCTACTTCTACTTCTACTTCTGCTTCTGCTTCTACTTCTACTTCTGCTTCTGCTTCTACTTCTACTTTTACTTCTGCTTCTGCTTCTACTTCTACTTCTGCTTCTACTTCTGCTTCTGCTTCTGCTTCTACTTCTGCTTCTACTTCTACTTCTGCTTCTACTTCTACTTCTGCTTCTACTTCTACTTCTACTTCTGCTTCTACTTCTGCTTCTGCTTCTGCTTCTACTTCTACTTCTACTTCTACTTCTGCTTCTACTTCTACTTCTGCTTCTGCTTCTACTTCTACTTCTACTTCTGCTTCTGCTTCTACTTCTACTTCTACTTCTGCTTCTACTTCTGCTTCTGCTTCTGCTTCTACTTCTACTTCTACTTCTGCTTCTGCTTCTACTTCTACTTCTACTTCTGCTTCTACTTCTGCTTCTGCTTCT
This sequence comes from Oreohelix idahoensis, assembly GCA_024509875.1. Classification (NCBI taxonomy): domain Eukaryota; kingdom Metazoa; phylum Mollusca; class Gastropoda; order Stylommatophora; family Oreohelicidae; genus Oreohelix; species Oreohelix idahoensis. The sequence goes on from JAMPIV010001622.1 coordinate 239,234, forward strand.
GCTTCTACTTCTACTTCTGCTTCTGCTTCTACTTCTACTTCTGCTTCTGCTTCTACTTCTACTTCTACTTCTGCTTCTACTTCTACTTTTACTTCTGCTTCTACTTCTACTTCTGCTTCTACTTCTGCTTCTGCTTCTGCTTCTACTTCTACTTCTGCTTCTGCTTCTACTTCTACTTCTGCTTCTGCTTCTACTTCTACTTTTACTTCTGCTTCTACTTCTACTTCTGCTTCTACTTCTGCTTCTGCTTCTGCTTCTACTTCTACTTCTGCTTCTGCTTCTACTTCTACTTCTGCTTCTGCTTCTACTTCTACTTCTGCTTCTGCTTCTACTTCTACTTTTACTTCTGCTTCTACTTCTACTTCTACTTCTGCTTCTACTTCTGCTTCTGCTTCTGCTTCTACTTCTACTTCTACTTCTGCTTCTGCTTCTGCTTCTGCTTCTACTTCTACTTTTACTTCTGCTTCTGCTTCTACTTCTACTTCTGCTTCTGCTTCTACTTCTACTTCTACTTCTACTTCTGCTTCTGCTTCTGCTTCTACTTCTACTTCTACTTCTGCTTCTACTTCTACTTCTATTTCTACTTCTGCTTCTGCTTCTGCTTCTACTTCTACTTTTACTTCTGCTTCTGCTTCTACTTCTACTTCTACTTCTGCTTCTGCTTCTACTTCTACTTCTGCTTCTGCTTCTACTTCTACTTTTACTTCTGCTTCTACTTCTACTTCTACTTCTGCTTCTACTTCTGCTTCTGCTTCTGCTTCTACTTCTACTTCTACTTCTGCTTCTGCTTCTGCTTCTGCTTCTGCTTCTGCTTCTGCTTCTGCTTCTGCTTCTGCTTCTGCTTCTGCTTCTACTTCTACTTCTACTTCTGCTTCTGCTTCTGCTTCTGCTTCTGCTTCTGCTTCTGCTTCTGCTTCTACTTCTACTTCTACTTCTGCTTCTACTTCTACTTCTACTTCTGCTTCTGCTTCTACTTCTACTTTTACTTCTGCTTCTACTTCTACTTCTACTTCTGCTTCTACTTCTGCTTCTGCTTCTGCTTCTACTTCTACTTCTACTTCTGCTTCTGCTTCTACTTCTACTTCTACTTCTGCTTCTGCTTCTGCTTCTACTTCTACTTCTACTTCTGCTTCTACTTCTACTTCTACTTCTGCTTCTGCTTCTACTTCTGCTTCTGCTTCTACTTCTACTTCTACTTCTGCTTCTGCTTCTGCTTCTACTTCTACTTCTACTTCTGCTTCTGCTTCTGCTTCTGCTTCTACTTCTACTTCTACTTCTGCTTCTGCTTCTACTTCTACTTCTACTTCTGCTTCTTCTTCTACTTCTACTTCTGCTTCTGCTTCTACTTCTACTTTTACTTCTGCTTCTACTTCTACTTCTACTTCTGCTTCTACTTCTGCTTCTGCTTCTGCTTCTACTTCTACTTCTACTTCTGCTTCTACTTCTACTTCTACTTCTACTTCTGCTTCTGCTTCTACTTCTACTTCTGCTTCTGCTTCTACTTCTACTTCTACTTCTGCTTCTGCTTCTACTTCTACTTCTGCTTCTACTTCTACTTCTACTTCTACTTCTACTTCTGCTTCTGCTTCTGCTTCTACTTCTACTTCTACTTCTGCTTCTGCTTCTACTTCTACTTCTACTTCTACTTCTACTTCTGCTTCTGCTTCTGCTTCTGCTTCTACTTCTGCTTCTGCTTCTGCTTCTGCTTCTGCTTCTGCTTCTGCTTCTGCTTCTGCTTCTACTTCTGCTTTTGCTTCTGCTTCTGCTTCTACTTCTACTTCTACTTCTACTTCTGCTTCTACTTCTGCTTCTACTTCTACTTCTACTTCTGCTTCTACTTCTACTTCTACTTCTACTTCTGCTTCTGCTTCTGCTTCTGCTTCTGCTTCTGCTTCTACTTCTACTTCTACTTCTACTTCTGCTTCTGCTTCTGCTTCTACTTCTACTTCTACTTCTGCTTCTGCTTCTGCTTCTGCTTCTGCTTCTGCTTCTACTTCTACTTCTACTTCTACTTCTACTTCTACTTCTGCTTCTACTTCTGCTTCTGCTTCTACTTCTGCTTCTGCTTCTGCTTCTGCTTCTACTTCTACTTCTACTTCTGCTTCTGCTTCTACTTCTACTTCTACTTCTGCTTCTGCTTCTGCTTCTGCTTCTGCTTCTACTTCTACTTCTACTTCTACTTCTACTTCTACTTCTACTTCTGCTTCTACTTCTGCTTCTACTTCTACTTCTACTTCTGCTTCTGCTTCTACTTCTACTTCTACTTCTACTTCTACTTCTGCTTCTACTTCTGCTTCTGCTTCTGCTTCTACTTCTACTTCTACTTCTACTTCTGCTTCTGCTTCTGCTTCTGCTTCTGCTTCTACTTCTACTTCTACTTCTGCTTCTGCTTCTACTTCTACTTCTACTTCTACTTCTGCTTCTGCTTCTGCTTCTGCTTCTACTTCTACTTCTGCTTCTGCTTCTGCTTCTACTTCTATTTCTACTTCTGCTTCTGCTTCTACTTCTACTTCTGCTTCTGCTTCTGCTTCTACTTCTACTTCTGCTTCTGCTTCTACTTCTACTTCTGCTTCTGCTTCTGCTTCTACTTCTACTTTTACTTCTGCTTCTGCTTCTACTTCTACTTCTGCTTCTACTTCTACTTTTACTTCTGCTTCTGCTTCTACTTCTACTTCTACTTCTGCTTCTACTTCTACTTCTACTTCTGCTTCTGCTTCTACTTCTACTTTTACTTCTGCTTCTACTTCTACTTCTACTTCTGCTTCTACTTCTACTTCTGCTTCTACTTCTACTTCTACTTCTGCTTCTGCTTCTGCTTCTACTTCTACTTTTACTTCTGCTTCTGCTTCTACTTCTACTTCTGCTTCTGCTTCTGCTTCTACTTCTACTTCTGCTTCTACTTCTACTTTTACTTCTGCTTCTACTTCTACTTCTACTTCTGCTTCTACTTCTGCTTCTGCTTCTGCTTCTACTTCTACTTCTACTTCTGCTTCTGCTTCTACTTCTACTTCTGCTTCTGCTTCTACTTCTACTTTTACTTCTGCTTCTACTTCTACTTCTACTTCTGCTTCTACTTCTGCTTCTGCTTCTGCTTCTACTTCTACTTCTACTTCTGCTTCTACTTCTACTTCTATTTCTACTTCTGCTTCTACTTCTGCTTCTTCTTCTACTTCTTACTTCTGCTTCTACTTCTTCTTCTACTTCTGCTTCTTCTTCTACTTCTGCTTCTACTTCTACTTCTACTTCTGCTTCTACTTCTGCTTCTGCTTCTACTTCTACTTCTACTTCTACTTCTGCCTCTTCTTCTACTTCTGCTTCTACTTCTACTTTTACTTCTGCTTCTGCTTCTACTTCTACTTCTACTTCTGCTTCTACTTCTACTTCTATTTCTACTTCTGCTTCTACTTCTGCTTCTTCTTCTACTTCTTACTTCTGCTTCTACTTCTTCTTCTTCTACTTCTGCTTCTTCTTCTACTTCTGCTTCTACTTCTACTTCTACTTCTACTTCTGCTTCTGCTTCTACTTCTACTTCTGCTTCTTCTTCTACTTCTACTTCTTCTTCTTCTTCTACTTCTACTTCTACTTCTGCTTCTTCTTCTACTTCTGCTTCTACTTCTACTTCTACTTCTTCTTCTACTTCTGCTTCTTCTTCTACTTCTGCTTCTACTTCTACTTCTACTTCTACTTCTACTTCTGCTTCTGCTTCTACTTCTACTTCTACTTCTGCTTCTACTTCTACTTCTACTTCTACTTCTGCTTCTGCTTCTGCTTCTGCTTCTGCTTCTGCTTCTACTTCTACTTCTACTTCTACTTCTGCTTCTGCTTCTGCTTCTGCTTCTGCTTCTGCTTCTGCTTCTGCTTCTACTTCTACTTCTGCTTCTGCTTCTGCTTCTGCTTCTGCTTCTGCTTCTGCTTCTGCTTCTGCTTCTGCTTCTGCTTCTGCTTCTGCTTCTGCTTCTGCTTCTGCTTCTGCTTCTGCTTCTGCTTCTGCTTCTGCTTCTGCTTCTGCTTCTGCTTCTGCTTCTGCTTCTGCTTCTGCTTCTGCTTCTGCTTCTACTTCTACTTCTACTTCTACTTCTGCTTCTGCTTCTGCTTCTGCTTCTGCTTCTACTTCTACTTCTACTTCTACTTCTACTTCTACTCTCTTCTCTTCTTCTTCTCTGCTTCTGCTTCTGCTTCTGCTTCTGCTTCTGCTTCTACTTCTACTTCTACTTCTACTTCTACTTCTGCTTCTGCTTCTACTTCTACTTTTACTTCTGCTTCTACTTCTGCTTCTGCTTCTGCTTCTGCTTCTGCTTCTGCTTCTGCTTCTGCTTCTGCTTCTACTTCTACTTCTACTTCTACTTCTACTTCTACTTCTACTTCTACTTCTACTTCTGCTTCTGCTTCTACTTCTACTTCTGCTTCTGCTTCTGCTTCTGCTTCTGCTTCTACTTCTACTTCTACTTCTACTTCTACTTCTGCTTCTGCTTCTGCTTCTGCTTCTGCTTCTGCTTCTGCTTCTACTTCTACTTCTACTTCTACTTCTACTTCTACTTCTACTTCTACTTCTACTTCTGCTTCTGCTTCTGCTTCTACTTCTACTTTTGCTTCTGCTTCTACTTCTGCTTCTGCTTCTGCTTCTGCTTCTGCTTCTGCTTCTGCTTCTGCTTCTGCTTCTACTTCTACTTCTACTTCTACTTCTACTTCTACTTCTGCTTCTGCTTCTGCTTCTACTTCTACTTCTACTTCTACTTCTACTTCTACTTCTACTTCTATTTCTGCTTCTACTTCTACTTCTACTTCTACTTCTACTTCTACTTCTACTTCTACTTCTACTTCTGCTTCTGCTTCTGCTTCTACTTCTACTTCTGTTTCTGCTTCTGCTTCTGCTTCTGCTTCTGCTTCTGCTTCTACTTCTACTTCTACTTCTACTTCTACTTCTACTTCTACTTCTACTTCTACTTCTGCTTCTGCTTCTACTTCTACTTCTACTTCTGCTTCTGCTTCTACTTCTGCTTCTGCTTCTGCTTCTACTTCTGCTTCTGCTTCTGCTTCTGCTTCTGCTTCTGCTTCTACTTCTACTTCTGCTTCTACTTCTGCTTCTGCTTCTACTTCTACTTCTACTTCTACTTCTGCTTCTACTTCTGCTTCTACTTCTGCTTCTACTTCTGCTTCTACTTCTGCTTCTGCTTCTACTTCTGCTTCTACTTCTACTTCTGCTTCTACTTCTGCTTCTACTTCTGCTTCTACTTCTGCTTCTACTTCTACTTCTACTTCTGCTTCTGCTTCTACTTCTACTTCGTCTTGATAACCAATATGTAGATTGGTTAGTTAGTAGTGAGGATTAACAATATGTAGATTGGTTTGTAGGTAACGATGATGTAATAATATGTAGATTGGTTAGTAAGTAAAAGTGATTAACATTATATATATATATATATATATATATATATATATATATATATATATATATATATATATCTATCTATCTATATATATATATGGATATATATATATATATATATATATATAGATTAATTTCGCATGTGTGCCAGATGCGGCGGAAAGTTATACCAAGAATTTTTAACGGTACCACCCAAGGAGAAGCTATACCCCTTTGAGGTGACCTACTTATCGGAGCCACCAGTCTTGGACGCCTCGAAGATTTCAAGCGAAACTCACTCAACGATCACACTACTCAACACCAGGTAACCCAAAAGTATGTGATATTATTTTTATTAACATTTATGTCGACTACTGCTCACTGAGGCTCAAACATCATTTTTTTTTTTTTTTTGGTATCTTATATAAGTTTTGCGTTGTCCTGCATCCGTTCAGGCACTCCCAAATGTGTGAGAAAGGTAAATCAAGGTGGGACTTCATTTCTTGTCGTTTGGTTCCAACATTTGGATATTTATATTAGTCTTGCCGGCCTCCTAAAATCGCCAGGTGTCCACATGCCAGCTGGCATAACATAACAAGTTTGTCCGACTTCCGTTTTATCATCACGCAAATTACACAAGTTAATCCCTTAGTCAAACGTATTGCGACAATTTGTCGCCTCCATGTGTCTGGTTAACTTGAGGTATTTCCAAATATCGTAGCAACGTCCGGCGTGGATGCGTGTCATTACAGATCCTCTCTGTCTAATTCATCGCCCTCTCCAGAAAGTCGACGATAATTAAAAATAAGTTTGAAAAAATCGAACAGACAGCTTAATCGCTCTCACGACAATAACATACAATTTTTGTGCTAAGAAGTACTGAACCGTAATAAATAATGAATAAATAAATTAAAATAAAGTAGGACCGAAAGACTGGAGTAAAAAATAATCGAAAACATTATAATAGAATTAATGAGATGGCAGTCGTAAGTGCGAGTGGGCGTAAGTCGAGGACAGTTTATAAATGTTTACACCCTCCTTTATTTCTGTCCTAATGTCTCTCCTTGAGAGTACGATTGGCATAGTGGTTAGAGCGCCAGTATCTTGCAGCAAAGGTGCAGGGTTCGATTCACGCTATCGAAGTAGACCCAGCTGTAAATGGGTACTTCACTTTGCTCTTGAGTGAGGTAAGGAAAAGACAGTGATGACGGAAATCGGTCTCCCCACCTGTCGATGCTGGACCCTAGTATAGTGAAATCTCTAAAACTTCATCCCCTACAGCAGTATCTGCTATGGGGCTACATTAATGTCTCTCCTGACCGTCGGATGACAGAGTTGTTACAGTGCTTGCTTCTCGAGGCAACGTTACCACGTTTAGAAAGCAGGTAGGATCACGCTCCAGTCTACCCAGCTGTTAATGGGTACCTAACTCTGCTTTTTAGTTAAGGAAGGTAAAGACAGCGTTTTACTGTTTTAGTATTCTGTATTTTCCTTTCGCCAGTACGATTATCTATTCTTGGATTATAAATTCTTCTATTTTTATTATTATTTTTTTTTTTTTTAGAAAATTTCAGAACTTTTGCAGTCCATATACTAAACTTTTATATTAGAGTTTCCTACCTTCTGTTTTAAATCTTCTTTTTTTTTTCATAGTAGTTTTACAGCAATATTGTATTACTATCCTGAATGTACAAGATTGTGTTTTGTTGCGCGCCAGATCTCTGATATACATGCATGACTAGGCAGGATTAGTTTAATATCTGGTAATTTGTTTTTACCTGTGTCACACCGTCATCCACGGCATCTAAAGCTCCAGCTGGATTCGATTTTATCTCTTCTGCTGAACATTAGTACATCGAAACAAAGCAGCCTTTTTTAAGGCTAGATAATCCCTCTGTTACTATTTGTTTTATTATCTCTATGTGGAGCACAGATCATTAATAACAAGATTTCTCTAAGCCAGCGGTAAAAAGTTAATGGTAGTCCCATAGCGGATACAGCCGTAGGGAAGTGAATTGTTAGAGACTTCACCATACTAGGTCCAGCATCGAGAGGTGGGGTGACCAGTTTCGTTCCTCGCTGCCTTTTCTTTCCCTAACTCAAAACCATGTGCATATTTACAGCTGGGAAGATTGGAACGTGTCGGTACCATGATTCAAACCCGGAACCTTTGCCGTGAAAGGCCAGCGCTCTAATAGCCAGTGGTAGGCAACCCAAAAACTGTGAGCATCTGCTTTACAAAAATTGAGCTGTTGAAAGATCTTCCCTGATAGAAATCATGCCTTTTTCAGGTTTCAAAGTATGTGGAATTTTAATAAGTACAACATATATATTGTTGCGAGTATGGAAATAGAGAATGTCTGAGTTTAGACAAAACATAAATTAGTAATGTGGAAGTAGAGAAAATTAAAGTCACTAATGAAAATATGGAGAGGTAGGACTTCTGGAGAGAAGAGAGATATAATCAAATAGCTTGGGTCTACTTCCCAGCCTTACTCGGACTCTGTTTAAGATGTTGTACCCTCGTCCGTCCTCCAATGCTAAAGAGAATAATCTACTACAGTAAGGACTACAACAGCAAACATTAAGTGACAGTCAGAATAGCGTGAATTCTGACCGCTTAGTACACATAAATATATTTATTAAAGAAACCACAACATTGAACCAACAAAATAAGTAATACCTTCACTAGCTCTGAAGGGTTAGTGAATATATAAATATCACAACCACAGAAAAATAACACAAGACTTCACTCAATCTCTCAGGCAAAACGTCTCACTCCAAACTACCAAAACCCGTACACTTTCTCACTTCCAAGAAAATCTAACTAAAGAGGTTAGGCCCCCAGTTTCGTGAGGAAACGTCCAATCCTTATTGTAATATTCCTGGTAAGTAATGTGACAAAATGTCTGTCCCTGTCCTTTTGTGTGATCTCTCACACCTCCAGCCCTACGGCAGTATTATTTCTTCTTCTTCATTTTTCTCTCCGATCGCCTTTAATTGGCATTTCATTTTTCCCTTTCATACACTTTACTCTTTATGCTGGACATAGCATGGGGAATGTTTTCTAACACGCCACTCCCCTATGGCAGTATTTGCTACGGGAGTAATTCTTATCTTATTGTGTCGCATTCACGCTTCTACGAAGACGTGTTAAGTTACGCCAGGTTATTAGACGGTCAGCGACAATATTTTATCGCTTAATCTGTCTGACCATCTTTTTAAGCGACGGTGCTTGTTTATCCAAGCTTGTGTTGGGCAGGAGTGCTGAATAGAACCAGATTTATTTTTCTGGCGAAACACAGGTGATTAGCGACCATCCCTGAGTCATTACGCCAGAAAAACACGGTCACAATATTATGATGGACAGAGGTGGGTTTGGAAGTGTGTACACAAGGGCATCGGACATCATATTACCGTATATGGGAGACGTGACCTTTGAAACATTTTTCCATGTCGGAAATATTTTTAAAGTACCACATCCGACCTATTGGAATATGATTGGAGCGTTTATTTAACTCTATAACAAACAGCGCTTGGAAAGATAGGAATATAGTCTGACCATTTTCGCAGTTCTATTTCACAGTGAATTTCACGCTCCCCAAGACAACATCAGACCTCGCCAGAGTGAAGACTAGATTCATAATTCCTTTTATCGGACTGGACCATTTATCAGAGTATTCCAAAAGGACTTACAAAAAAACTACGCATTATTATAGGACAGTCTTGGCCTCCCTTATCTAAAATAAGAACAGGTTACTCTACACACACACACAACAATATGTGACAACAATGACACATGGACGTGAAAAACTAAGGATAAAATGGGTATGGGTCTGACCAACACACAAAGTTAAGTTTCTTTGCTGTTTATTATCACTAAACTTGACAACACCAATTATCTAAAAGATATAAAGAAATCATTTACATACATAGAAAATAAACAAGAGAGGTGCACCTTCCTCCGTATGGAGAGAAAAACCCAAAATTATTAACCCAAAGGGTGAAGGTTAGCACTGGGTTACAGAATAAAACAATATTGGTACACTATAAGACCAAGTCCTAGCTCAGTGGTTTATGGTCGATCCCCAGATGAGGTGGGATCTTTTTAGGCCGCAAACGGCTCCTGGGTCGACCCAGCCCCAATTGGGTACCACAGCAACTCTGTGAAGGTTAAGGCGGCCGGCGTGATGCTGACCACATCACCCCTAGTGTGCCGATGGTCAAGAAAATATGGGCCTAACACCATATTCCCAATATGCCTCAATGGGCGTGTAACGGGATCCTTTACCTTTACCTTTTATAAGACCAAGTAAAGTAAACAAAATTTAGAGAATCAGATTTATGGATAATTCCCAGCAAAACAAGAAAATCATCACACACTCTCTCGCATAAAGTTCGTTCGTTCGTTCGTTCGCACAGTGGCCACTTCTCACACTCTTACCTAATTGGCTCCTATAGTAGGTCTGTGGTATCCCTTGGTAACAGAATTATTCCATGAACATAATTCTTGTTTCACTATGATTACACTGTCACTCCCAGCTATCGACAATCCAAATTGGCCCCAGTTCATCCCAAAACAAACTAGTGAGGTGAACGCCGAATATGGTGCTTCTATGTGGATATAGGTGTTTCTACCAATAGTTGGAAATGTGAGAATCCTTGAGGTTTACCCTTTAGAGAGGGGAATATTTCCAGTATTGTGATGCAGCTGGTTGCAAAAAAAAAATGTTAAAAAATGATGATGAAGGTTCTTCTATCGGCCAACTCTGTGTCAGAGCGCCGATTCTGCACAGTATATAAAGATATGTATATATATAATCCACTTGAATACGACTGTCAGGAGTCAGGGAACAATAATAATGTTACATGTACACACCACTGTGGGCTGGTAAAATGGTAATCTGGATTTTGTAAGTCCAGTATTTATATGTATTGTCATCCAATATCATCGGCGAGAGCACACTTATAAATGAAATGGATAACGAACCAGAAAAGTAAAAGACCGCTGATCGCCCTTGAGATCAGGTCTGCGAAAAATATAAGAGAACATTTGTGGGAAAAAATGCTACCATTCTATGTAGATATCTATATATATACACCAACGGGGACAAGACGATCTCTCATCCTCTCTGTCAGTCCTGACTAAGTTCAAAAGACACACGGTGTTTCCCTACGCGCTCGCAGACGTCGCTGGCCGCTAATCTGGGTCGGACCGAGTTTATGATAACTCACCCCCCGCCCCCCTTTGTTCGCGGCTAGCGGTCAGCGTACGGTGTTAATTATTATTTAATTTCTCATACGCACAACCTACAACAATAATCACCTGTCATTAAATAGCTTTTAAATTGTCGGTGTATGTTCGTTTGTCGTATGGCATTTAAAAATAATAGACGCTATAATAACAAATTACAAGTGAAATATGAACATGTATTCTATACTCCCGCTATCAGTCGCCTAACGCCTATAAGGTCCAGTCTGCTTAACAGTCGAGTTTATCTCTCTCTCTCCTGGGGGGAGTTTAAGTGTCGCGTCCGTCTACACTGTAAACATAATTATCGTCTCGTCTCAGTGAGTTAGCGGTCGGGTGGTGGACTAACATTTTAATTGAATATCTGGTATAAAAATCGCTACGCGTTATTTTATTTAATAGGTCTTACTAGCGAGAAAAATTCTAAGAGAAGTATAAGTGTTTAAATGCTATCACCACTTTTAAATCCTTAGCACTATTTTCCTCTTACCAGAAAATTCAGAATGAAAATCTCCACGAATCACTTATAAACACTTTCAACAAGAAAAATGGTTCTCGGGCTGCGCGCTAGACTATTTAAATTCTGACTGACTTCTGCTGGCGGGGTTAAGAAAACAGCAGTATATCAGATTTATCTGATCTCTAATGTTAATTTCGCGCTCCTGTGTGTGGGACGAAGATTCTCAAGCTATTGCTTAAGATGAAAGGCTTAGGATTCAGACTACCAGAGTCTCTCGTCTGAAGTTGTTGACCGACATCAAAGACTTTAGTTCTGCTAGCGGGTTTCTCTTCAGAATGCCGGTGTCTCGAGATCAAAGAACACAGGAGAGTTATAGACTTTCCCTGAGTAAAACTGCAAAGGGTCTGTGCCGTCGCTCTCTCACGTCTGTCAAGTATTATGATTGACAGATGAGCTCGCGTGAAAAGAACGAAGTAAACAAAGCGTGATTTGCTTCCTAATATGACTGACAGGTCACTAAAATTGTAAACACTGTGTTAGCCCGAGTTTAAAGAAAAGAGGGCGGGACAAAAGGTGAGCGGCAGAATTAGACAGGCAATATAATGCATGTTTTTAGCGAGCAAATCATAGAGCAGTTATGAGGTTACAATAAGCTCTCATATTACTGTATGCTCTTTTTCCAGTACACGTCACAAAATGTAATGTAAAGCTAAAGCTATTCAGTTTAAATGTAAAGGAAGTTTTATCCCGAGGGATTAAATTAAAGTCTCATCGAGGGTAAATTCTGACATTGGATGGTAGAATAGAAGAGGGGGGCACATAACTATGTGTCGAGAAACGCCATACTCAGAAGAGCGTTTCGTATCTATTTCTATTACCAGTTATTGGTGGTACCAACAGAAAGTACTATCTCTGGAACCAAGTGAAGGTAGAAGTGGACTGACGTTGTGCGAGACGCCATCATAAGAGGGTCTTATAGACAGACGCAGGACCAGCTTGGCCGTTACTCCTTGACGTTTTGGGAACGTGCGGCGCCTGAACTTTGACCAGAGACGAGTGATAGCAGTGTATAGAAAACCTACCCATCAGGAGGAGGATTAGAATCATCATTGGCAGCTAAGTTAACCTATATGCTGCCACTTGAACTTCTTATAAAAAACCATCACCCAAGTGATGAAAACTTTTTTTTGAAATTAACAATTATTCCTTTCTTTTAAACTGTTAAACTTAAAGTGATTATTAAATTTTGTTATTTTTAATATTACAAATTTAACTTCGGTTTAATCATTTTAAAGTTACTGCTTGTTTGTCTCAGTCAAATTACTACACACACTCTAAACAGAGCTATATTATAATAGTAATTCCACTGATTAACTCAGCGGTGGGGGCTTAACGAGCAAGAATAAACCATTGCTTTAATTCTTCATAAAAGATGTCGGCAGATTACAGAATTAACGTGCTCAGCAACAGCCAGCATTGTTTTCGCTTATCTGAATATCTTGTGAAGACTCCCGTGTGATAGAAGCTTTACTACTCTTCTATCTACATTTCTGCCAAGAGTAATCTTGTGTAAAGATAGACTCAATTGAAGCCTATAATAGATACTCTTGAGTTTTGGCCACTGTTGGACCACTACTGCAAAGCAGGGGAGGCAATACCGTCACTAGTAAGTTAATTTCTCTGCTAGAAGAAAAACCACTACACTGTTCCACGTAGGTTGAAATTTCCGGGCTATAGAGATATGCTCTCTCTGCAACAGTGTGGTAATAAATCCTATGAATTTACAATTTCCGGTGGCTGAAGGCAACACTAGCAGGTGGAGGAGATTGAAACGAGTGCAGAAATACTTGCACCCACTGATCCAAATCTATCCAATTGACGAGAACTTTTGCTGGCGAGCGAGTATTTAGTAGGCGCGCTGGGGCACCTCCTTTACCGGATTATGAAGACTTGAACTATTAAAAAACAGGTGACGAGTACTAGCAACTCACTATTCCTTTCGGTCATTATGTCAGTATACTCAGAGGTAACCGGCTATCAATGGATCGGACAGTGTTGCCGAAACTGACTGGATGGCAAAGGCAACAACCCGTAGGTATCGAGAAGGATGGTTAACTGCAACTGGTGACAATCTGTGCTGTAGGTAAATAATCCAGGACGCAAGGCTACTGCTTACGTGTAGGTAACATAAATCGATGTATATTGGTATACTCCAAATCAACTGGCTGTTAATGGGTCGGACAGTGTTGTCGAAAATGACAGGATGGCAAAGGCGACAGCCCGTATGTGATGCAGCGATAGACACTTTCAAACATAGGCTGTGGTTCAGTAATCCACACACCAGCCTTATAACTGAAACCTGGCAGTATGACGTAGACTGCCTGGTAATAATTATTATGTGGACAATAGTTATCCCCTGACAGCAGCAAATCCCATCAGGAAGAATAAACCAAATGCTGACTAAGGCTCGAAGACAGAATAATTCTTGTACTGTTATTAGCTCTGGCGCAGAATATCATTTTGTCCAATGGCAGAATTTTCTTGAGACAGTGGTACTGAGTGATAGAGACCTCTTGCTTAAATAGCAAGATAGAGTCTGCAGGTGGCCTTGCACGTGCACCAGATGAAACAAATACAGACGTAAGATCTAAGGGAGAGATTCCCCGGGCGACTCAAGATACAGGAAAAGGATGTAATCTGCCGCCACGCTGGTGGTTCTACGAGCGACTGGTGTTCGCGAGACGAGACGAGAACGGCACAAATAAAAGGGTAGATGTTTTCCCCCGTGTCGACGATTCTCTGTAAATCAAAGAATACGGGGAACTAGCCGTCATCTACTAGACAGCAGAATAAAAGGACCTTTAGCTATATGCCGATGTCCACGTGTAAAGGGATGGAATTATCCTGTCCAGCGTAAGATTGATATGATCAATGCCAAAAATAGCGCTATTAGGAGCTATAAGACAGAAAAGTGGGCGTAGACAAAAATAGTGAACAGGACCGGGCAGCCCACTCGGCTAAAAGTGACAGACATTTCAATCAAATCATGACATACATATTTATATAATAGTTCTCTGTGTAGGAAGATTTGTGTCACAGCATTTCCATCTTCAGCGCAAGAATATTTATTTTTCAGATATTTTCTTTTTTCCTGGTTGTGGTTTTCTACTTGTTTATTTGTTGTACTTTTTCCTTTCGTCATTTGTGTTGCATATTTGTTAATCTTTCTGTATAGCTCATCTAATGTTTGTTTTATTTGTTTATATTTTCTACGTATCCATTATCTGTCTATATTTCTTGTCTTTGTCACCTTTGTGTAACTGTGGCTGGCGAAGGATGAACTCCGAAACGTCCTTTGTTTCAGTTGCGTCGTCCATTTGCAAAACTGACTCTATACCATTTTCTTTTCCATGTCTATATATTACTTCCGGTAATAGAGATAGGGGAGGATATCGCAGTCTTGATGGCTGTCTGAAACTATATCACCAGGTCAGCTATTGTGTCAGACTCTCGGTCCATGCATCGGAAAGTCCAAAATGGATGGCTCCGGCATGAATGGAAAACATCCGTAGAAGCCTCAGATCTTCAGGAACTGATGTGAATCTACACTGTCCTGGTCATAAGTTACGCTACAGATTGACTTCATATCTGTCTGTTAAATTGACAATATCGTCTGTCCTTATGGAGAATGTAGCCACCACTACAGCTTCTCCCTGGCATGAAGCCCGCACCATGGCACTAATTAGCTCTTACAGCGGGGGGGTTTCTGTAGCTATTTGATTTACATGATGAGGTTGCCAGTCTCATGTAAAACCTCATGTAAAACCTCATGTAAATCTCCTCTTACGTCACGCATGAAGAAACAATAGTTTTATTCTGTCTTTGCCTTATCAGATCTCTCTCCCCCCCCCCCCCCCAACTGCACAGGGCGTACTAGTTATACGATACAATCTAATTATTTCACAGCTTCAATTTGTACGTTGGTGACCGCGCTGCATTTGTCATCAAAATGGCGGACACAGTGGGCCGGCCTAAAGTCAGAGGTGGCGACAGGATAAAGGTCTGGTTGAAAGACGTGAAGTATAACAGCAGTATCAGCGCTAAGATTATAGACTTCGACAATGGAACCTACCTGGCCACAACAATACTTCCGTGGGCGGGTACTGTAAGGTATGACAACAAGTAATATTGTGCACCTTCCCCTCCCCCCTTTTGGTAACCTACTTTTTAAAGTTGTTGTTGACATATTGTCATTCATTTAACACTGGCACAAGCAGATAAGACAAGAGTAGCCTTTGAAAGCCGACAGTGTGAAATAGACTGCATATTCTAGTCAAGTGTTTCCTAACCCGTTGTGGGACGCGACTCGACCTCTGCAGGCGCGAGAAAAACCGAATATTCTTGATGACATATCTTTATGAACTCAATGTAACAAAGAAAACTTAAATGTATTTATACAAAATAGGCCTTTGACAATGTGAATTTAACAGCGATCGTAAGACTCATTTGTAAATAACATTTTCTCAGGTATAATTGAAAAGAAACAGCAGCAGATTTATCTAGTAAACTCTTGTTTACTATCACATTTAAAATGCCCAATTTTCATATTTTTGTAACATTTATTATAACATTTTAAAAATATGAAAAATTATTTCTTTAGTTATGAATTTACTTTACTCAAAATGTTAACCGTCTTGTAAACGTTTTGAATATTGGTGCAGGTATATAAAAAATTATTATTTTCATTATGTATACATCTATATTTTTTTTAAAAACCCCGCTAGAGCTTACTCATAAAAGCACTCACAATTCACGTGCCTCTATCTTCCAGTTTCCCAATTTTCCGGACTCACTGCATGCACAAATATAAACAAAATGATATTTTTTTCTATTACGTACTTTTGGAAAGTTAGTTTCAAAAAAGCACAAACATAATCAAAAACCAGTGCCAGACAAATAAAGCCAGAACTATCTTCCTCTGTCTCCATACTGTAAGGACTTTGCGGCTGTTTCCTAGAAAAATAAATTTAGGATGTTGAACTAGTTGTCAAATGCGAAAAAAAAGAAAGCATATGCAGATGGATACAACGCGCATTCGAGAAATAGTAAACAGGAGTAATCAAATTATATATCCAAATAAATATTACACACTTAAAGATATGTTTTAGGCATAATAAAGAAGTAGCAGACTAGGCAACAGAAGCGACACTATATTACAATCATTGCTGCTACCCTTTTTTCGTTTTGTGAATACTGTATTTTGTGCACTTCTCTAATTTCATATATGTATATATATATATATATATATATATATATATATATATATATATATATATATATATATATATATATTTATATATATATATATATATATATATATATATATATATATTCTTCTTCTTCTTCTTCCGTCCTTAGCCACCGACCGTCAAAGCAGTCAGTGGCCATTACGCCTAGTGGCGTCTTAGGGCAACAGCAGATAGGTTTTCTTTGCCATTGTTTCCCATCACGCCTATTGGCGTCTTTAGGGCAACGGCAAATCAATCCATTTGCTGTTGTTTCCGTAATCGAAGTGACTGGCAAACGGGTGATCAGCCCGTTGGTATATATATATATATAGGTCACAAACAGACTAAGGAAGCCAAATGAGACGTGCAGAAGAACTGTGGAGCATTAGCTCAGGTTGGGATCTCATAAGCAGGCTGAACCAGAATGGCGCAGAATAAAAAAAAATCGGTGGCGAGCAACTGTTCCATTCCTAATGTCCACATAGAACAATCAAGATTGGTGGAGATAGAACGGCCAGGATTGGTGGATTGTTATAGATTGGGTTGGACTAGGATAGAAAGACTGCTGCTATTGTAATTGTATCATGAACAAGAGATGAGAAGAAGACGATGGAAATGGATAGGACACACGTTGAGAAAACCTGTTGATAGCATTACCAGACAGTCACTGATCTGGAATACCCAAGGTAAGAGAGGTACAGGAAGGCCAAAGAACACATGGAAAAGAGCACTGGAGACAAACATGCAGGGGATGAAGACGACATGTAAAGACTTTTAGCAGACGGCACGGGACAGTGAAGGTGAAGGCCTATGCTCCTTGGGAAGTTGAAAAGTGAAAGAAGAAGAAGAAGAATTGTATGATCGTTACGTAATTCTTGATCGCCGACATCCTAACTGAGCCATCGTCATCCTTACTATTATAATTATTTGAATACCTGTTGAACTCCGCCTATGCCGGTCCCAAGCCCGGATGAAAAAGGAGGAGGGTGGCCTGCATGGAGGCCGTAAGGAGGCAGCCCCTCCACCATGCAAAGGCACAACAGGCCAATCACCTGTTTGCTTTAAACCACGATTACGAGTAACACAAGAGAGAAAACCGGACTGATTCTAAAGGCGACGAACTGGAACGGACTACGGACTACGACTTATGGAACACAAGAAGTATAAATGGGAAGGAAGAGGAGCTGGTGGAAGAGATGAGGAAAGCAAAACTAGAAATCCTGGCTATAACGGAAACAAAGAAAAAAGGACAAGGAGTCATGGATCTCAATGGCAACACGCTGCTCTACAGTGGTGTACCCATATCCGAAAGAGCTAAAGGGGGTGTGGGTTGCATTGTGGCCCAAAATCAAAAAGATAGTATCAAGGGGTGGAACTTTGTCTCAGAGCGCATTATGGTTGTGAAACTAAAAGAAGGAGAAACCATAGTCAACCTGGTCATAGTGTATGGGCCAAATGAGGATGAGAGAGCAGAGGTCAAGGAGGAATTTTTGAGCTGCTTCAAAGGACAGTGGATGACTGCCTAGATGAAGTTATCATGCTCGGAGATTTTAATGCCAGAGTTGGAAATGACCATGCTAGATGGGGTGGAGTTATCGGAAGATATGGAGAAGATACTCTCAATGACAATGGAAAGCGACTCCTTAGATTCTGCAGTGAGCAGAATCTGATCATTACAAACACAAAGTTCCCCCATAAGCGCATACATGCATACACTAGATGTGAACCAACAAAGAATGAGAAGTCAGTGATCGACTATGCCATTGTTCGGAGAAGCTCATTCAAATATGTCCGAGATGCAAGAGTCTGGAGGGGGCCAGAGATTAGAAGTGATCACTACCTGCTAACAATCAAACGAACAACTGAAAGAGTTGCTCAGCCTAGGAACTGCTCAACATCACGCAAGAAACCAAGTAAACGAGCAGGAGAAATGAGCATTAGGACCTACAAGCTGAGAGAGCCAGAAATTAAGACCAGATATCAGGGGCTTATTGCTGCAGCGGTGAGCAACACAGAAGAACAACCTGATGACTTGGAAACCCTCTGGATTAAATTCAAGGATATCATAAAGACAGCTGCTGCAGAAGCATGTGGTGAAGTCCGACTTGGGAACCAGAGAAAGAGGACACCTTGGTGCACAGAGGAAGTCAAAGAGAAAATAAGAGAGAAGAAAATGGCATGGAAACAATACTTAGGAGCTAAAAACACAACAGGACAAATGGAAAAATATAGAGAATATGTCACACTCAGAACAGAAGTAAAGAACAAAGTGCTAGCAGCAAAACAGAAGTCCTGGGAAGAATTTGGAGAAAAGCTAGAAAAAGATGCACAAGAAAACCAGAAATTGTTCTATAAGACCCTAAAGAACATGAGGAAAGAAAAACAATGCCCTCTCAAATTTATAAAGGACAAGCAAGGCAAATTGCTTACTGCCCCAAAGGAAGTAATGGAAAGATGGAAAGAATATTTCTCGGAACTCCTTGATGGTGAGCAAGGTCAAACATCAGAAATGATAACCACTAGCACAGAAGAGGAAACCAATGGTGGTGAAGATGACATAAAGATGAAAGAACTGAAGGCAGCACTGGAGAAAATCAAGATGGGCAAAGCAGCAGGGCATGATGGTATAACACCAGAAATGGTTAAGTACATGGGAGCATCAGGCGACCTGTTACTCTTAAGGGTCCTACAGGCAGCATGGTGCAACAAGACCATACCAAAGGATTGGGAGATCGCCATCATAACACCAATTTTCAAAAAGGGTGACAATCGACAGTGTGGAAACCATAGAGGCATATCCCTTCTCAGTGTCCCTGGAAAAATCTACTCTAGAATCCTAGAGCAGAGACTCCGACGCCTAGCTGAGCCACAATTGGATGAGGTCCTGTGCGGATTCCGAGCAAACCGAAGTACTCAAGACCTAATCTTCACACTCAGACAGCTGAGTGAAAAGGCCCTTGAGTATAAGAGTGAGATCCATCTTTGTTTCATAGATCTAGAAAAGGCGTTTGACAGGGTCCCTTGGAGCAAACTTTGGGACTGTTTGGCAAGGAAGAATATTCCAGCACCTCTGATTCATGCTATACAGAGCTTCTACAAGTCTTGCAGAAATTATGTGAGGACAGCAAACCATAAGTCAGAAGAGTTCAGGACCACCACTGGTGTAAGACAAGGTGATATCCTATCACCTTACCTCTTCATACTCCTTATGGACGATGTCATCAAGGCATGTAAGGAGAGAACAAGAAAGTATTCAGTGGGGTACTGGAAGATGAGACAGGTCTATATTTCGGAGCTGGCATTTGCTGATGATGTTGCCCTGATTGCTAAATCAGAGGCACATTTCCAATCCAACCTGCAAGTCTGGAAGGAAGAGCTGGAGAAGAGAGGGGTGGTCATAAGCAGCTCTAAAACAAAATCCATGGTGATATCACGAGAAGAAAGAAGACATCAGATTAAGCTGGGAGAACAGGTCCTGGAGCAGGTCGACCACTTTAAATACCTTGGAGCTATTATAGACCGAAAGGGAGGCATCAAAGAAGAGTTGGCCACTCGAAAAGCAGCAGCTGGGAGACTTTTTCAGGCCATAAATCGAGGATTCCTCAGCAAGAGAGAGGTTGGTAAGAAAACGAAGATGGCTGTATACCGCTCCACCTATGTCCCAGTCTTGACATATGGATGCGAGTCATGGACAATGACTACAACCCATAAAAGCCTATTCAAACCTCAGAAATGAGGTATCTGAGGAAGGTGGTTGAAGTAACAAGAAGAGACATGGTACGCAACCAGACGATACGTCAAGGCCTAAAATGCCACCCCCTACAGACCCAAGTAGAACAGTCCCAACTAAGATGGTTTGGCCATGTCTGCAGAATGGGAGAAGATCGGCTACCACGACAAGCATGGGAAACAAAGAGCCAAGGATCCAGACCCCGAGGACGACCCAGAGTCCGCTGGGAGGACAACATTAGACAATCTTTGAAGGACCGAGGACTAGAATGGAACCAGGCCAGGAGGAAAACAGCCGATAGAATAGTCTAGCGGTCTCTCTTCCAAACCTCTACACCTCACGGTAGAAGGGGAACGACTAAGTAAGTAAGTAAGAATACCTGTTGTTCACAGTGTCAAGGCGACGATGACGTTTCCCAGAGAGTATCTGAGAGCGATAATCTACTCTCACCGAACTCTTAAAGGCTTCATAACACACGTGGGAGGTTATGGAAATGAACAGGTGAGTTCTCAATACAATATTGTCATCATCTTCACCCTTCAGCATCCACAAAGACCTTCAACAAATACATGCCAATTCTTCATGTCCTGTGCCATCTGCTCCAGGTCTTTCTATGCCTTCATAATTATCATTTGTCTCCAGCGCTCTTCTCTATGTGTTTTTCAGGATACTTCTGCTTATTTAACCCTGAGGATTTAAAAACTATGACTGCCTGGTAATGATATCAGCTGGTATCCTTAATGTGTGTCCTATCCATCTCCATCGTGTTTTACTCATCTCGTGTTCCTCTGTCACTTATCTGGTTCTTGTCATCAATTCCACGTTAGTGATCTTGTCACACCCCAGTAATCCTTCTATTCTACGCAAACGCCCATTTATGAAAGTTAAATACAAAATTATAACTAAGTGTATTATAACCTACATCGACAACTGTCACGTGAAATATGGTGTTTTTTTTTTCTCATCTTGTCTACATTTGTTGTGTATATTGTATTCAACTTTTCAACCACTGATCGTCGCTAGTTTTTTTCTTTAAGCCTACAATCTCAAGATTCATTCATTTTCTCACTCTGTTTATTTCTTTTCTGAAATTAAAAATGTATGTTAATCATCATCATCATTTCCCCATTTCGCTATTTGAAAAGTATAGAACCACCACTAGAACTGGTTCCCTCATAGAGGAAGTTGATACCAAAGTATTCATGTGCTGTAGCAGCCGTAAAGTCTGTAGCTATTTGTTTTACATCATGATGTTGCCAGTGCCATTCACAACCCCATGGAAGTCGCCTGTTACGGTACACATGATGGAGCATCTCTTACTCTTTCCTTGTCTAAACTGTATGTTCGTCCCCTTTTAACTCCCCATTGAGCATATGCCTTCATCATACTTATGCCTTCCTTTCCTATGCCAGTGTAATAAAGTTCACCCTCCCTCTCAAATTTCAACCCCTTCCTAAATCTATAAAACGCATTTTACAAGTTATAAACCTCATTAGATTTTTAAAAATTGCAAGGGGGCAATATATATAACTTACAATAAACATTGGCAAATGTGTGACTTTTTCTGCTAACATATTTGAACAAAAGGCGGTACACATCCCCTACTAAAATCATTTTCCCCACCTCATCCTATTAGTTATTGACGATTGTTGCCAAAATGAAACTAACGATAGACAAACCATCGAGTAATACGTTTTAGCATTGGACTAACTAAGGCTATCGCCTTTTTCAAAAACTGCAAACGATCGACGCAGATGCGAAGGTATAAACACAAAGCGTTGATGTCCCTTTCGCAAAAACACACACACACTGCAGCCCGCGTTTCCTGCCTCTAGTTTTTTTTTTCTTACGAAATCCGAAATAGCGTGCAAAACCAACCTTGTTAACGCATTGCTTGGTCTTCAAAGGACAGAGAGGAGGGAAAAGGGGGAGAAAAGAAAAAAATATCTCGCCTACTTGTAAATTTGAAATTGACACTATGGGGCAGGGCTGCTAGTGGCAAAAGTGAATTTTAGGAAATGGCTTTCTGTATAAACTACAACTAAGATCTTGAAAGATAGAATAAATATTATTGAATATAATATCCTTCATATTCCTTTATAATAACTTAGATGAACCTTAGAAGACTTATTTCATTAATATGGTGGTACAGTACAAGAAAACCATAAATAACGAGAAAAATATAAAAATGCCAATAATGATAAAGAAGTACATAAAACTTATCTAGAAATGTAGAGGATAATGGTCTGAGTAAGAATTACTTTCTGTCTTTAAAATCGCTCCATAAATAACACAGATATGGTAGAAAATAAAAATTGTGACAGACTGACAGACGCATAAATAACTCAGGTATGAAAATCTTCGCCCAAGTCAAATATTTTTGACTTGATTTGATTGGCGACCCCACTAGTTAGGAAAAGGGGAGGTAAAAGCTGCAGATTTGCCAGCCAACGTGAACATATTACTATTTAGTGAGAGTAAAAGCAGATTCGCAAACGTATTGATGAACAAACACAAAATGTTTGGGATTTTCAAAAAAAGAGTCAAATATTTGACGCGTTGTTCCATAGGCTGGCAGAATTGATAATAGCAATAGAATACAAGGTTGGGACGCCATTTGATAATAAAATTTTAACACAGTAAAGATGAGAGCAGAGGTGAAGCTTCTGAAAAGAAATTCTTTACAGTCTGGACGAAGGCAGATCTGAAGTGTGCCATTATTTGCCAGTCATCTTTTACTTGTGTAAATAAATTCATTGAATTGCGGTAAGAGAAATGTTTTATTAATATTATTATTAATATGTAGAGGCTAACCCAGAGTGGGGCCCACACAAATTTTGTGTTGTGCGACTTAGCCATTGTGGAAGCTTATGACATCCTAGGGAGCAATACATGCCTGAAGCAGATTATAAAGACCCGGAAGTAAATTGTATTTGAATAATTAACTATTGTCATAATTAAATATTATTATAATAAGACCAGGAACTACTGGCAGTCTTACGCAGGCCTCAGTGTTCAATGAACACCTGAAAACATGCCTAGGATGCTTACAAAAATAAATCATAAGAAGATGGTATACTCCATCTGTGTGTGTATGGAAGCAAATTAAGGTTTAAATACCAGTGGCGTAGCAGCCATATGGAAGCAGAATGTAATCACAGTGTAAAGTGAAG
>JAMPIV010001622.1:267500-286061 GCA_024509875.1 Oreohelix idahoensis
TTCTAAACCCTTTGAAAATAAAGTTCGTTCGTTCGTTCGTTCGCCCTCCTGCTCCTTTGCGCGCGCGTTAACGATCAGCGTACAATGCCAATTATTATTTAATTATCCATACGCACACTTAACAAATATCGCCTGTCATTAATAGCTATTAGATTGTTGGCGTCTGTGGGTCGTCGTATGGTATTAAATAACAGTCACTTACTAAAATTACACAAAATGAAATATAACGTGAATTATATGGTCCACTATCAGTCGCGCCTACCATATAATATCAGTCAGCTAAACCGTATCTTCTTGTGTGAGAAAGCGGGTGATGGAAATTACATTATAACTACACATCTGGTAAAAAATAGCTACGCGTTATTTACTTCACTAGTTCTAACAGCTAGAAAATCACAGTGAATTATAATGGTAACTTAACACATTAAATCACGTAAATGCTAATTTCTATTACCATAAATCAGAAATGAAACTATCCCCACGAAATGCTGTTAACACATCTTCCACAATGGTTCTAGTCTACATGTTTAGACTATCCAAAATTCTGAGCACCAACTGATGACGGGTTTAAGAAACCACAGTTTATATATATTATTGTCTCTCTGATCTATAGATGACGTTACTTGTCACACTATAGTGCATAGCAGAAAATCAGGAAACTACGTTCCCAAGATAAAAGGTTTTCACGGTCGCCCTGTCGGCGTTGCAAATCGACAACAGAGACTTAAAACCGTGTAACGGGTTTCTTCCGAGATTTCCCCCCCCCCCCCTCTGAAGATCAAAGCGTTTACTCCCTCTGAGTGTACGAACATCAAAGGGTCCTCGGGAAAATATTTCCTCCCGAGCGTCTAATTCAAAAAAGTCCGGCGTTTTCCCACGTGCGATCTGTCTGATATCCGATGATTGACAGATCAACTCGCGTGAGAAACTCAGGTAAACAAACCAGATTAGCTCCCTGTTATGACTGGCAGGTCGCGGAAGTTGGTAAACTGTCCGTTTGTTTACGTCTCAAGGAAAAGAGGCGTGGATTAAACGTGAGTAATGCAGGCATAAAAATGCTTGACTTTTACTAGCAAATCATAGAACGCTAACGTGGTCACGAAAGACTGTCAGATACTGTAGGCTATATTGCCATTATACGTCACAAATACCCACTGTCTGCAACGTAGCATTTTGTCCCGCCTTCTCTGTTCTAACACGAGCTAACGCAATGTTTAAAAACTGCGTGACCTGTCAGTCATAGCAGGGAAGCAAGGCAGGCTGTGTTTCCCTTGCCCTCACGCGAGCATCTGTCAATCATAATAGTTCTAAGACAGGCTGGCACGTGGGGAAGGCAAAAACACAGACCTTTGCAGTTCGTAATAAGGGGAGTTAGAAACCCCTGGGCTCTTTGATCTTCAGAAGCGGGCATTCTTACAGAGAAAACCCGTTAGGGAACAGTAAGTCTTTTGATGACGGTTGAAACCTAAACGAAGACCGACCGGAAAGCCTTTGTCTTGATACGCTTAGCTTCTGGAATTCTGGATAACACCGGAACGCGAAATTAAGGCATTCAGAGATCAGAGAATTCTAATTATATATATATATATATATATATATATATATATATATATATATATATATATATATATATATATATATATATATATATATATATATATATATATATATATATATATATATATATATATATATATATATATATATATATATATATATATATATATATATATATATATATATGCTGTTGTTTTCTTAACCCCATCATCAGTTGTCAGTCAGAATTTTGAATACTATAAGCGCAGTCCTAGAAACCAGATTTCCTTGTGTGGATTTATTACTAGTTTTCGGGGAGGATTTTTATTTCTGAATTTTCTGGTAGAGGATAATAGGGAAAATGTTTAAAGAAGTGATAGCTTTTAACATTTTGTTCTTCACTTAGATTTTTCTGGCTAGTAAAACGAGTGAAATAAAGTAACGCGTAGCGATTTCCTACCAAATATTCTATTAAAACGTTAAATCCCGCCACCCGTATAGACAGTAAATTGATAGTGTAGAATAGGATACAACGTTATATTTCTTTTGTGCATATTTGTTATAGTGTCTATTATTTTAATCATATAAGGCAAAGCCAACAAATGCCGACAATTTAATTGCTATTTAATGACAGGCGATCATTGTTTAGGCAGCGCGTATGGACAGATTAAATAATAAGCTTCAGTGTACGCTGACGCCGGTGAGCAGGGGCGGGCAAGCTAACATTACCCAGACCCGTTTGAACTCAGCTGCCAGTGGATTTTGTTAACTGATAGGAGTAAGTAACCACCGTGTGCCGTTTAAATTAAATCAGGACTGACGGAGGAGAAGAGATCGTCTTGTCCCCTCCAGTGTGTGTAGATATAGGATTAGTGTAAAGACGTTATTTCTTACTACACCTGTAGTACACCACTGTAAAGTATCAGTCTGTCTGCTCTGTAAGGAAGAGTGGTGTGTTGTTGAGATCAGGCATGCTCCAGTCTACCCAGCTGTAAATGGGTAACTCACCCTAGTCCTGAGTTAGGGAAGGCAAAGGCTCCAGGGGAAGCAGGCCCTAAACTTGGTCACTTCAGCCGATGCAGGATGGTGTATGTATGAAGTAGTAGTGTAGAGTGTGATTACCGCGAATGGTGTACTGTTCGTGTGCTGACCAATATAATCACTCATACACATGTGTCTACAAGGCACCAATGCAGACTGCTGGAATCTTAGTTTACTCAATTTATTCAGACGTACACACTGGGACATACGAGTACATCAGGCTTTGTTGACATAACAATTTGTAGGTATACATAGCAGATCTGAAGTCATGACACATGCAGAAATAATGGGTAGTACATCAAAGTTCAATGTCATGATACATCATCTTATGAAACCACGAAAAGGGGGTTTCTAGCAGGATTGAGATCTCTCTGTCACTGTCCGATAATAAGATAAATAATCTGTTCTCTTGGCAGTGATCAAAACAGACGATGACCGAAATCCAACATGGCTACCTTCCTGAGTTGTCGTTCACTCATTCATAGGAAGAATATCAGCCAAAGTTAATTTACAATGGATATATAAAGGATTTCATGAATGGTTCCATGCAGCACTACGGTGATCAGGTTAGTTCACGTAGCCATAACCGCTGCAGGAAAATCTGTCATCTTCGTCGATACAAAACACGACACTAGCATATCGAAGCACCCAAAAGTCAAGCTAGGCCTAACCGACGAGAGATCATCAAAAATACGAGCTGGGTTTACCTGGAGTCCGAATCATCTATATACTGACATAAGGAGAGTCTCTAACACAAACTATCGTAGAGACACTATCTCCTCAAGAAGAAAAAAACCCCTTCGTAAGACATTTTTTCTTGACGAAAGGACCAGCTCTTGAAAAACGTACCCCGCCATTCTTAGCAGTACATCGGAACTCATCACGACTTGTTAAGACAACTCATACTTCCGCTAACAAGAATCTAGTCCCTCATACCCATCCAAAATATACAATATAGGACTGATTCTACTTGTACTAATAATATGTAATACATATGAATTCAGGCCATAAACACAATAAGCAAATTAATATATTTTCTGGCCCTAAAATTAAGTACAAACGCAAGCGTACTATTCTTGCGCTGGATCGATATCCAGACCGATTACTCCTATAATCAAAAGTGTGAATCAAACATGGATTATCTCGCTTTTACAATAAACAGCATTTTCATACACAGATGGATGCATGACTATATTTTTCCCATATTAAATAACCATATCGATTTTTTTTGTAATATGTGCGTCAAAAATATGCACGCAACAGATTACCACACCCCTCGGGAAAAAAAAAAATGGTACTTTTTTTTTTTTTGAAATACATCTAGGAGCAACATACAATAGGCTCACAACGCACCAATAACAATGCGCAGATGATAAGCATAAGTTTTATGACCTTAGAGAAAGCACTTCTCTAAGTATTAATATTTCCAGAGAGGTGTCACCAACGCATACTACAATATTAGCAATGACACAATTTCCACATTAGTTTATACATAAATTCCATCTAAGATATCTTAACATCATGATCATCAAAGACGAAAAACATTGAAAAAATCAGCGGTGAATAAATATCCATGAACCGCTAAGTAGTGTTACAATCAATATATGATATATTACATATGTGTACACATTTCAACATAGAAACAATTGTATCAAAGCTGTATAACAGTTATGAATCATGTGGGCATCTAGACAAAATATCTGCCATCACATTTTCTGACCCACGGATAGCTCGCACCGAAAAATGAAATGGCTGTAGAGCAATCGCGTATCGCGTTGATCTCGCGCTCTTCAGATTTTTACTCTGAATAGCCGTAAGAGCTTTCTGGTCAGTTTCCACAATGAAATGCGCGCCCAGAAGAAATCTTTGTAGTTTAAGGATTGACCAAACCATAGCCAATAATTCACGGTCTAGGACCGAGTAATTCTTCTCTGCGGCATTTAATTTCCGAGAAATATACATCACAGGATGCAGAGTTCCAGAGTACTCTTGCATTAGTGCAGCTCCAATCCCGGTGGATGAAGCGTCACTACGAAGAATAAATGTCTTATCCTTAGAAGGTAATACTAGGATAGGTGAAGTAGAAAACATAGTTTTAACCTTATCCAAAGAGGATTGACATTCTTGAGTCCAATGGACTACATTAGGAGACCCTTTCTTTAGCAAGGAAGAAAGAGGTGACATAATGGAGGACAGATTCGGTATGAATCGTCCATAAAATTGTATTAGACCTAAGAGACTTCGTACTTGCTTTTTAGTCTTAGGAATAGAAATGTTAAGTATCTTACTTGTATTATGGTCTTCTGTTTTTAGGAACCCATGACCAACACGGTGTCCTAAGAAAGATATTTCGCTAAAACCAATACATGCTTTCGATGGTTTCGCTGTCAGGTTATGCTCGCGTAAGATAGACAATAGTTCATTTATACCATTATAGTGATCGTTCCAAGTATCACTGAAAAGACAGATGTCATCAAGATACGCAATGACATCTGAGCGATGAGATAGGATTCGACGCATCATGCGTACAAATGTAGCAGGGGCGTTCATAAGACCGAAAGGCATGAAATTCCATTGGAATAGACCCCTAGGCGTCGAAAAAGCAGTAAACGGTTTGGCGTGTTCGGATAGTGGAACTTGCCAATATCCCTTAGACAAATCGAGTTTAGTAAAGAAGTGAGAATTCGATAGTCTCGTAAGTAGCTCTTCTAGTAAAGGAATAGGTTCAGCATCGAATTTAGTCACTTGATTCAATTTGCGATAATCCACGCAAAGACGTATGTTATTGTCTTTTTTCCGTACTATAACCATCGGCGAAGAATATGCTGATGTTGATGGTTCAATAATTTTTAACTCTATCATCTCATCTAACTCTTTCTCTACCTGTGCTTGGAAATGTATCGGGATAGGATACGGTCTGACTCTTATAGGACTATGGTCAGTAAGAATAATGTCATGTTGAATGACATCCGTTTGACCAGGAATGTCAGTAAGGACATCCTGAAATTGTTCTAACATAGTAGAAACTTGTTTCTGCTCTCCTGGAGATAATTCTGGAGAAATTGCAACATCTTTCCATGATTCATTAGAGTGAAGAGGAATCATTGGAAAAGGTAAATTTACATCCGAGAAACTCGTTTCCTCATCCTGTATTACTGACAGAGATGAGTACTGTCCATGTTGGACTGGAAAATCGTCCGTTGCCTGGAAAACAGGTTGTAAATAATCAGGACGTTCATGGAATTCCGTGAGCATGTTGATGTGGAAGGTTTTACGCTTCCCGTCAATATCGACGATATAGTCAACATCGGAAACCTTTGATATTATATCGTACGGACCTTTCCAAGAAATGAGAAGTCTATTTTCCCTACAAGGTAGCAAGACAAATGCTTTGTCACCTGGACAAAGTTGACGCAAACATCTCTTTTTATTGGCAAATTCCCTTGCCTTCTGTTTCGCAAATTCAGAAGAAGCAGTTGCCAATTTGCATGCTTCAATAATCTTGTGTCTAAGTGCGATGACATATTCATAAGAGGATTTTGTGTCATCGACAATATTATCAGCAGTTATAAGATCATGAAGTAAGGACATAGGACCTCGCGGTTTCGCGCCAAAGACAAGTTCAAAGGGAGAAAATCCTGTATGTTCGTTGGCGACCTCTCTATATGCAAAGAGAGCCGCGGGTAAAACCCTATCCCAATCCTGAGGATGATCTTCTGTTATCTTACCTAGTAGGTTTTTCAGAGTTCTATTCAAACGTTCCACCATCCCATTGGACATAGGATGATAAATACTACTCAGCGATCTCTCTATCTTCAGAGTCGACATTACTTGAGACATGGTATCCGATATAAGTTGGGTACCATGGTCGGATAATATTTCTGCTGGAAACCCCAGACGAGAAAATATTAACCAAAGAGCATCTGCGACATCAGCAGTAGTTATGCTCTTTAGAGGAACAGCCTCCGGCCAACGTGTGCACATATCAACACACGTCAGAATAAATTGGTGTCCTCTAGCAGACTTTATCTTAAATGGACCAATGATGTCTATCGCCATTTTTTGAAATGGCCGAATGGGAATGTCTGCAGCCTGAATAGGTGCATCATGGCGTGGACCTCTGGATTTAATCTCTTGACATACTTTACAAGATCGACAATAGATTCGTATGTCCTTATTCACAGCAGGCCAAAAGAAAGATTGAAGAACTCTAGCTTTAGTACGGGAAAAACCCATATGTCCAGCACACTGCGAATCATGAGCGTGCTGTAAAATTTTAACTCTCATATTTTTAGGCACAAGGATTTGAGAATGAATGGACTTAGCGGAGTCTTGTACCATACGTACAAGTACGCCATTCTTCATCGTAATCCAAGATTTACGATTTGTATCCTTATTTGGATCACCTTTTGTTGCCAGAGTAAAGAATTTCTTTAGAGTAGGATCATCTTCCTGCTGTTTAATAAAGGAATCGTGTGAAATCTCCAAGGGATCATCTTGGATCTGCGCATCATTATCTTCAGAATGTGAAGATTGTGGCATATTGAGAGCTTGAGCCCTAGTGATTACTGCATTAGCAGATTGCATATTAACATTTTCCCAATTAGAGATTTGCTGTGGAGTGCATTCTTTCACTCCATGAATGCGACCGATGATAAGATCAGCGATCGGATTCGGCAAGAGACATGCTTGCACCTCTCCTGTAAAGAACGGTGTAGCAATATTGATAATGGCAGTGGAGTACTTCTCCAATGTGCCACCAAATGTTACACATTTGACTATATTGCCCGTAGCTCGAGAAGGATTTACGAGTGATTGCCTCACTCCAATGGTAGTGCACCCCGAGTCGAAAAGAACTGATACCGGAGTACCATCTATTAGGCCCCTATTAAAGACAAGAGCACCCCTTCCATTATGCGCAATTGACGCATGGAGAGCGGGAAGTGGGTGACCGCAGCTTAAAGTAGAAACTGTGGTTGGATCGAATAATGATTTGCATTGCGAACACTCAGATGCTCTAGCAAAATCGAAAGCGGAATTTGCTACACTATTGGAGTCTTTTTTATCATTATTCTGATTATCGGTGTCGTGGAACTCCTGTTGTGCAGAGTTAGCCTGGTAATAAGATTTACCATGTCTTTTGTGTTGTGATCTACCTCGGTTATAATTGTCTCTATAATTATTATTGCCTCTGTTATAACCCCTATTTGGGTTTGAATCATAATATTCATGATCATAATCATCATGCTCGTTATATTGAGTATCCCTGTAATATTGTTTCTTTTGTCTCCATGAAGCACTTGGGTAGTTCCTATAGCTACTCCCTTTCCGAGAATTTCTAACATTATGGGTACCCCTCGCGTGTCGAGGACTATCAGCCCGATTCCAGTTCTTCGAAGAAGAACCCTGATTTGAGTGGTTATCTTGGTTTTGATACTTATTCCAATTAACCTTTTTATCAAATTTATTTTTAGCTCCTTGGAATTTGTGTGAGTAATTCTGATTATATTCTGTTGCCGAAGCAACTGGCATACTCTCTTTAATGTTAGAGTTACTAAGAATCATGTCAGGGTGTGCCGTGGCATACTGGTCACAATATTCTTCCATTTGCTTTATTGTACTAGGTTTACGCTCATGTAAGAACTCTAGGAATGATTTATTTACAGAAGACATGACCTTGTCTCTTAGCAATAAATCTGTAAGACCATCAAATGTTTTCTCTGTTTTGGATAATTCAATCCATCGTGAAAGTGTAATTCGTGCTTTTGAGATGAAATCTGAGAATTCTACACCTACCTCAGGTCTCATTGTTTTAAACAAAAGACGGTAACCTTCCTCAGACAGCTGATATCTCTTTATCAAAGCTGCCCTAACAGCATCATAATTGTCTTTGTCGGCCTCTTCAACAAAATATAACTTACTCAGAGACTCCCCTTTTAGATTTTCAGACAACTGATTCACATACTGTGATTTGTCAACATTATGAGATCGACAAGCCCGTTCAAATCTAGAAAGCCAAAATGTTATGTCATCACTGGTAGGGTTAAACGCTGGTACTTTGACCTTGTACACAAAGGGTTTACCATTACCACCAGATGCCTGATTAACATTACTCATACATGTCAATTTTAATTTCTCTAATTCAAACTCATGTTCTCTTATTGCTTTTCTCTCTTCAGCTTCTCTATCTAATCTTTTCTGTTCTGCAGCAGCTTCTAGTTTTTTCTGTTCTGCAGCAGCAGCAACTTCTAGTTTTTTCTGTTCTGCAGCAGCTTCTAATTTCTTCTGTTCTGCCTCAAATCTCCTTTCCTCCACTTGCATCTGCAATTTCTTAAGTTCAGCAGCAGTATCAGCTTCTTTTTCTAATCTTTTTTCTTCAGCTAAGGCTTTCCTTTCTTCTGCAGCAGCTTTTTTTTCTTCTATTTGAAGTCTTCTCTCCTCAGCCGCAGCTTTTTTTTCCTCAGCAGCAATTTTTTTTTCTTCAACAGCAGCAGCAATTTTTTTCTCTTCTGCAGCTAATGCTTTGTCATATTGAGCAACAGCCCATTGTTCTAAGTCTTTTCCAGTCTTATCAAAAGATTTTCCTAGTGTAATGAAATAATCTAAGGTAGACATATTGTCTTCTTAAATCAGAAACCTGAAAAAGTAAATAAATTACTCTCTTTGTTAATGGGAGACAAGTCTATACCTTAGACTTAGTCTTAGTCCAAACTTGTATGGTTTACAATAACCAATGATAACTTGAGTACCTGTGGACAACAATAATTGTATCTCAAATACTGTGGGGACAAGCCTTACAAAGGTCTTGTATACCTCACTGTAATCAAAGATCACTTGAGTACCTGTGGAAAAAAATATTTCCCTTTACCAATAACTTTGGGAGACAAGCCTTACAAAGGTCTTGTATATCTCAATGTAATCAAAGATCACTTGAGTACCTGTGGAAAAAAAAATATTTCCCTTTTCCAATAACAATCAGAAAGTACTGATCTGTACTATACTATCAGTGTATACCACTATACGTCATATGTCAACTAAAGACATTACAAATGACAAACAAGAAAAGACAATCTGAAAACATTTGCAGAGATCAAATTAAATTAAATAGGGGAAATGAAAAAAAATGATCACAGAACCTGTGATGATAACTGCCATAAGATAACAAGACAAATAACGCTACAGTGTATAAACATAAGGGTGTAAAAAACTGAAATGAAAGGAAAGATGAGACCTACAATTATACAAACAAATCAAACAAAACTAAGGAACACAAAAAATGTTACAAATACAAATATGAAACAGTCGTCACAACTAACCAAATATTTGCAAACTATGTTGCAAGCAAATTTCAATTAAGAAATTGCTCCCTATCGAACGCCAGAACAAGACCAATATTACTCGGTATTTCCTGTTCTAGTCACACAGAATATAAACTAATTTAATACACAACAAATAACATGTAAGCATAAATAGCATATAGCATACAATATCATTTTATGTCATGAATGGAATGTGTTGCCAGTATAGTGTTGTAAAGTAGGCACAGTTTATTTAAATAATACTAACTTGCCACTTTATTCAGTAATAGACTTAAGTTTAAACTATTACACTGTCAATTTTTTCTCTGTTGAGCATATGAAGATCCCACGATGAACTATGCACTTTATTCAGCAACACTGCGATTCTTCTGTACATTGAGAAATGTCAATAATATTGCTCCAGATATTTTCTACACTTGATACCACTGTCCTGTGTAATACTGTCTGTACAGCGAAAAACTGTCAACAAGTGCTGACCTAGATACAGCATCCTATCGGTAATACAGGTCAAGCTGTCCTACTGGTGTTGATGTGTTCAAACAAATGTTCTTTCAGCTGTAAACTGTGATTCTCAACACAAAACTACGTAAGCTGGACCCAGGAATCTGGCTCGCCACTGTAAAGACGTTATTTCTTACTACACCTGTAGTACACCACTGTAAAGTATCAGTCTGTCTGCTCTGTAAGGAAGAGTGGTGTGTTGTTGAGATCAGGCATGCTCCAGTCTACCCAGCTGTAAATGGGTAACTCACCCTAGTCCTGAGTTAGGGAAGGCAAAGGCTCCAGGGGAAGCAGGCCCTAAACTTGGTCACTTCAGCCGATGCAGGATGGTGTATGTATGAAGTAGTAGTATAGAGTGTGATTACCGCGAATGGTGTACTGTTCGTGTGCTGACCAATATAATCACTCATACACATGTGTCTACAAGGCACCAATGCAGACTGCTGGAATCTTAGTTTACTCAATTTATTCAGACGTACACACTGGGACATACGAGTACATCAGGCTTTGTTGACATAACAATTTGTAGGTATACATAGCAGATCTGAAGTCATGACACATGCAGAAATAATGGGTAGTACATCAAAGTTCAATGTCATGATACATCATCTTATGAAACCACGAAAAGGGGGTTTCTAGCAGGATTGAGATCTCTCTGTCACTGTCCGATAATAAGATAAATAATCTGTTCTCTTGGCAGTGATCAAAACAGACGATGACCGAAATCCAACATGGCTACCTTCCTGAGTTGTCGTTCACTCATTCATAGGAAGAATATCAGCCAAAGTTAATTTACAATGGATATATAAAGGATTTCATGAATGGTTCCATGCAGCACTACGGTGATCAGGTTAGTTCACGTAGCCATAACCGCTGCAGGAAAATCTGTCATCTTCGTCGATACAAAACACGACACTAGCATATCGAAGCACCCAAAAGTCAAGCTAGGCCTAACCGACGAGAGATCATCAAAAATACGAGCTGGGTTTACCTGGAGTCCGAATCATCTATATACTGACATAAGGAGAGTCTCTAACACAAACTATCGTAGAGACACTATCTCCTCCAGAAGAAAAAAACCCCTTCGTAAGACATTTTTTCTTGACGAAAGGACCAGCTCTTGAAAAACGTACCCCGCCATTCTTAGCAGTACATCGGAACTCATCACGACTTGTTAAGACAACTCATACTTCCGCTAACAAGAATCTAGTCCCTCATACCCATCCAAAATATACAATATAGGACTGATTCTACTTGTACTAATAATATGTAATACATATGAATTCAGGCCATAAACACAATAAGCAAATTAATATATTTTCTGGCCCTAAAATTAAGTACAAACGCAAGCGTACTATTCTTGCGCTGGATCGATATCCAGACCGATTACTCCTATAATCAAAAGTGTGAATCAAACATGGATTATCTCGCTTTTACAATAAACAGCATTTTCATACACAGATGGATGCATGACTATATTTTTCCCATATTAAATAACCATATCGATTTTTTTGTAATATGTGCGTCAAAAATATGCACGCAACAATTAGCTTATTTTATATAAATGTTCTTGTATTCTTCGCAGACCTGATCACAAGGGCGGCCAGCGGTCTTTTTTTCTTTTTCTTCGGTTTCCTGTTCCTTTTATGGATTTGTTATTTTCTCCTTTTTTTGGCGGTGCATCACCAATTTCATTCGTGAACGGGCACACGGCAGAGAGTACTGGAGAACAATAAATATTTTTTTAATAACTGGACTTACCAAACCCAAAAAGATATATATATATATATATATATATTATATATATATATATATATATATATATATTATATACATTTTTTTTTTTAAACCAGCCACAAGTTGGCCGATAGAAGAACCATCATCAGCCTATGAACAAAGTTCTAGCAACCAGATGTTTTCCCAATACTGGAAGTATTTTTCCTGCTAAAGAGTGACCCTCAAGAACTCTCTCAGTTTTTTTTAACAAGTTGTAATAACACTTATAGGAGACGCAACCATATTAGGCGTTCACCTCATGAACTAATTTCGGGGGATGGACTGGGGCCAATTTGGAGCTGCGACAACTGGGGTGACAGAATATTAAGTGAATTGAATAATGTTCACGGAGTAATTCTGTTACCAAGGGATATTACAGACCTGCCATATCAGGCAATTAGTAAGAGTGTGAGAGTGGACACTGTTTGCAAGAGTGTGCGAGTATTTTCTTGTTTGAGGGAAAACTATCCATATATCTGATTTGTCTAAAAGTTCGTTTATTTTACTGGGTCTCATAGAGTACCCCTACTGTTCATTCTGTAACAGAGTGCTAACCTTCAACCTTTGGGTTAATAATTTTAGGGTTATTTTCTCCATTTAGGGGAGGGTGCGCGTTTTTTTTCTGTTTTATTCCATATGCATGTAAATGACTCTTTGATCTTTTCCTATAGATATTTTGATGATGTCGAGTTTTAATGATAATAAACTACAAAGAAACTTACCTTTGTGTGTTGGTCAGACCCACACCCATTTATCCTTAGTTTTTCACGTTTGTGTGTCTTGTGTCACATAGCTGTGTGTGTGTGTGTAGATTAACTTATCTATTCTTGATAGGGAGATAAAAGCTGTTTTGCACTAAAAGTACAGTCGTACGGATAGGCTGGAAGAAATTACATAATCACTCCAGATACATATCTTTTTTTCCTCAATTCTAGCACTGTTGAAACAAACATCTATTTCTATACATTCTTGCGTATCTGTCGACATCCACTCTATATTCTCAGACGGGCAAAAATAACACAATTAACCTTCCGTACGACAGAGAGAGAGATAGATAGATAGATAGATAGATAGATAGATAGATAGATAGATAGATAGATAGATAGATAGATAGATAGATAGATAGATAGATAGATAGATAGATAGATAGATAGATAGGTAGGTAGGTAGGTAGGTAGGTAGGTAGGTAGGTAGGTAGGTAGGTAGGTAGGTAAGTAGGTAAGTAGGTAGGTAGGTAGGTAGGTAGGTAGGTAGGTAGGTAGGTAGGTAGGTAGGTAGGTAGGTAGGTAGGTAGGTAGGTAGGTAGGTAGGTAGGTAGGTAGGTAGGTCTTTCTGTAAATGAAAGATTAATTCTTGAATCCTCTTTTTTATGTTAACATGCCAATCAGTCTCAATATAGTAATGTAAATTGATGTTCATTGATGAAAGTGTTGCATAAAAACTTCAAAATAAAACAGAAACATTAAATCTTCGTATAACTGGGCAACATCAGCCTGAAATGAATTAGAGTAAGTCAGGTGAAGTCATTGTCGCGAATACGAATTATATAATTATAATTATATAATTATAATTATATAATAAAATAAATTATTATATATGGAAGGGTAAGTTTCACAATATTTTGTAAGGTTTTTAAATCTATACAAGTCAATATTGTCAATAAATTATTGACTTAAGGTTTTTGTTTCATTACATCACTTTGCTTAATAAAGTGAATAAATGTTCTATTTTTCATATAAATTGAGACTTTTTCAGTGACTTTTTTCATAGCCAAAATTGTGACTTTTTTACTTACTTACTTAGTCGTTCCCCTTCTACCGTGAGCTGTAGAGGTTTGGAAGAGAGAGCGCCAGA
Organism: Oreohelix idahoensis; assembly: GCA_024509875.1. NCBI lineage: Eukaryota > Metazoa > Mollusca > Gastropoda > Stylommatophora > Oreohelicidae > Oreohelix > Oreohelix idahoensis. Next base: position 281,528 of record JAMPIV010001622.1, read on the forward strand.
CTATCATATCGGCTGTCTTCCTCCTGGCCTGGTTCCATTCTAGTCCTCGGTCCTTCAAAGATTGTCTAATGTTGTCCTCCCAGCGGACTCTGGGTCGTCCTCGGGGTCTGGATCATTGGCTCTTTGTTTCCCATGCTTGTCGTGGTATCCGATCTTCTCCCATTCTGCAGACATGGCCAAACCATCTTAATTGGGACTGTTTTATTTGGGTCTTCCGGGGGTAGGATTTAAGGCCTTGACGTATCGTCTGGTTGCGTACCATGTCTCTTCTTGTTACTTCAACCACCTTCCTCAGATACCTCATTTCTGAGGTTTGAATAGGCTTTTATGGGTTGTAGTCATTGTCCATGACTCGCATCCATATGTCAAGACTGGGACATAGGTGGAGCGGTATACAGCCATCTTCGTTTTCTTACCAACCTCTCTCTTGCTGAGGAATCCTCGATTTATGGCCTGAAAAAGTCTCCCAGCTGCTGCTTTTCGAGTGGCCAACTCTTCTTTGATGCCTCCCTTTCGGTCTATAATAGCTCCAAGGTATTTAAAGTGGTCGACCTGCTCCAGGACCTGTTCTCCCAGATTAATCTGATGTCTTCTTTCTTCTCGTGATATCACCATGGATTTTGTTTTAGAGCTGCTTATGACCATCCCTCTCTTCTCCAGCTCTTCCTTCCAGACTTGCAGGTTGGATTGGAGATGTGCCTCTGATTTAGCAATCAGGGCAACATCATCAGCAAATGCCAGCTCCGAAATATAGACCTGTCTCATCTTCCAGTACCCCACTGAATACTTTCTTGTTCTCTCCTTACATGCCTTGATGACATCGTCCATAAGGAGTATGAAGAGGTAAGGTGATAGGATATCACCTTGTCTTACACTAGTGGTGGTCCTGAACTCTTCTGACTTATGGTTTGCTGTCCTCACATAATTTCTGCAAGACTTGTAGAAGCTCTGTATAGCATGAATCAGAGGTGCTGGAATATTCTTCCTTGCCAAACAGTCCCAAAGTTTGCTCCAGGGGACCCTGTCAAACGCCTTTTCCAGATCTATGAAACAAAGATGCATCTCACTCTTATACTCAAGGGCCTTTTCACTCAGCTGTCTGAGTGTGAAGATTAGGTCTTGAGTACTTCGGTTTGCTCGGAATCCGCACTGGACCTCATCCAATTGTGGCTCAGCTAGGCGTCGGAGTCTCTGCTCTAGGATTCTAAGTAGATTTTACCAGGGACACTGAGAAGGGATATGCCTCTATGGTTTCCACACTGTCGATTGTCACCCTTTTTGAAAATTGGTGTTATGATGGCAATCTCCCAATCCTTTGGTATGGTCTTGTTGTACCACGCTGCCTGTAAAACCCTTAAGAGTAATAGGTCACCTGATGCTCCTGAGATGGGGCCGAAAAGGAGACGCCCGCCCCCTACCTGTGGGGTCGAAAAGGAGACGCCCGCCCCCTACCTGTTTCTAGGCAGATTATTTTCGATGTGCGCGAAGCATTCTGGGATGTGAAAAGTTTTCATGAAGATATATTAGTTTAGGCCATAATAAAGCCTGAGAAATTAATTGTGGTGTATAGTTGTGAGTCATATTTGATATTCGTGGGTTATATTAAATAGCTGTAGGTTTTATTTGTGTTTTCGCTATTCCTAAAGCGATAATCGCGTGTGATATTTAAGTAGCCAAGATTAATACGCCTAGCGCGCAGTAAAGTGAGTGATTAGCCTAGTGCCTATAAAAAGAGATAGCGAACCAGCAGCGGGCCTTCTTAAAGTATCAGTCCAGACAAGAGAGAACGAAACGAGGCGCGCTGTGTACCCACACAGAAGAACACAAAGACATGACACGTGAGTTAATTTAAATTAGAATTAGTTTTTTATAATTCGGAAATAATATCGATGTGGCTATTTTAATGTTGAGTGATATAGATAGATGTCTTGAAATGATAGATGAGTGAAAATAATGTTTGATAGGTTTTATTAGGCACGCAAAGCCCAAATCACAGATGTGAGAGTTTAAGAGCAATTATGTCAGTCATCAGACCGGGCAAGAAAGGCAAATTTAGTAGGAGAGTGTTTTATACATGAAACTGGACAGAGAAGCGATTTTTTACTTAAATTTAGATGATATTAGAAAATATCAAGATGGCGGCCACGTGGTCATGAAAGGCGGCGCGTCACCATGCGTGTGTATAAAGAAGACGCCAGTTTTATATTGTGTGAATTGACACGTGGGTGGGAAGCAGATTAAGATAATTTTCCCCAGTAAAGGAAAGAAAGAGTTGTCGTGTTAATTTGCCTTTATATGATGACTAGTTCTAGTTGTTAAAGTCAAGAGTAATTATTTTATTTCTTTAATGTAAAAGTAATTGAGTGTATTTCACGATAGCCTACTTATCATAATTCTACTGTATATATTTAATGGGTTACTGTGAGGTGAGAATATGTATTTAGATTTCTGGAGAGCGCGAGGCCACTCCTTTGTTGAGACATGTGTTTCTCTGGTTGCTCCCGGCGGAGCATGGAAACACCAATGTGGCTGGTGTCTATCACAAGCCGACAAGAAGCATTTTTATGCTATCGCAGTGGTTGTTTCGGTAACGAGGTGTTTCATGTGATGAGATTCCCAGTCGCACCAGTGGTCATATACGACACGCTTGTTGCCAGGCGCACCAGTCGTCACATACGACATGCTTCAGAATGCAGTAACGAATACTGATGTGGATCGGTTACGAGGTAGTAGCTTATTCTCATTACTGAGAGTATTTGTTGTACATGTAGTTGAAGAATATTATTTTATGTCCATTTTATGATTATTTAATTATGGTTATGTGAGGAATGGTTGTGAGAGCACGTGGGCTCACTTCAAGATATATATTTCTCTTCTCCGCTCCTGAGGGAGCATGGGGCCAACAGTGTGGTTTGCCTTCATATTAAGCATTCAGATGCTCGAGCAGTAGTGGTTTTGGTAGCAATCTGTGTTACATGGTGAGGTTGCCAGCCTCATGCACAACACCATACTAGTCTCATTGGACGACATGCATGAGTGTGTGTGTGTGTGTGATAGTTGAGGGTGTGCTCTTGCAGTAGTGTTTTTGGTAGCAACCGATGTTACACGTTGAGGTTGCCAGCCTCATGCACAACACCATACTAGTCGCATTGGACGACACACATGAGTGTGTGTGTGTGTGTGTGTGATAGTTGAGTGTGTCAGGTGGCGGCGTAGGACAGTTTGACGGGTGAGAGCGTGGTGTTTCTCATTCAGTATTATATTATGATTTTAACTATTCTGTGCTTTGTTTGCTTCTTCAGATTAGCATCGGGCACTGTTGGGTGTTTTGTTTAGTTTAGTTTCGTTTTGTTATGTTCGCTAGTTTATTTGTTTAATGTTTGCTTTGTCACTGAATGGGTTGTAAAAATAAATATAGCCCCTGCCTCTAGAATCAAGAGTTTTATTGTTGTTCGGGTCGGTGCGAGTGTGACAAGAGAGTGATCACACATCACAATATAATCATCATCATCATCTCGCCCACCCTATCACAATTGGCGTTGTCGGCAGGATCAGGCAGACAGTGACACCGAGCAAACAGCAAACGAACAAATAGTGTAAACACCCAGCAGTGCGGTCCGGCAGCAAGATGGCCGCGAGGAGCACACGTGCTACGAGCAAGGGGGAGCATGAGGATGCAGATCCAACACAAGTGGTCGGTGCATCAGTGGTGCAAACTGAGGGATCAGTAGCAGGTCCACTGCCCCAGGCAGGACACGGACAGTACATGTTGGTGTCAACCCACAAGAAAGTGAGAACTTTTGGAGAACGCACAGGGCCAAACGCGGAGGACTATGCAAGGGAGGTTAGAGCTGCGTGGAGGTCCGGCTACATGATTACGGACGATCAAACCGATGTGATACTCGACAGTGTGACCCCAGTTGTCCGCAGGGAGCTGCGGATACAAGTAAGAGACAATGACCCGGAGGCAATGCTTCAGGCCATACTCAGGGTGTATGGAGAATCGAGGAGCACCCAAGAACTAATGGCGCTATTTTATTCAGCGTACCAATGGCCACGGGAATCGGTGCGTGAGTTTGCCTATAGGCTGCATGAGATATTTGAGCAGGCAGCAGGGGCGCAGGAGAAAGCCAGTGGTGTCAAGCTTGACGAAACAGTGCTAAGGGACCAGTTTGTTGCCAGTCTGAGGGACGACTTGACGCGGAGAATGATAGAGGACAGGGTCCGGCACGACCCTGCAGTATCATTTGTGTCCATAAGAGATGATGCTCTGAGATGGACTGGGAGTGGTCAAACAGCAAGAGCTGGGATAGCCACAGTCACAGCATCCGACGAAGAAATGGCACCCAGGTCACATGAAGGAAATGCCGAAGTGGAGCAACTCAGAGCAGAGGTCGCACAGCTGAAGCGCCAGATGGCTGAAATGCAAGATAGGCATAGAAGGCCGGCTAGGGCCATCCGATGCTTTCGGTGCAAAAATTTAGGGCACGTCCAGAGGGAATGCCCAGAACAGGCACTAAACTAGACCCCTCTG
>JAMPIV010001623.1:0-26205 GCA_024509875.1 Oreohelix idahoensis
GGTCTGCTGTTTGCAGTCAAGTTAGCAGTATCTTTGACCCCTGGTCTACTTTTGCTGTCCAGTTAACAGGATTTTCGACCTCTGGGCTACTGTTTGCTGTCCAGTTAGCAGGATCTTCTACCTCTGGGCTAATATTTGCTGTCCAGTTAGCAGGATCTTCTACCTCTGGGCTGCTGTTTGCTGTCCAGTTAGCAGGATCTTCGGCCTCTGGGCTACAGTTTGCTGTCCAGTTAGCAGGATCTTCCACCTGTCGACTATTATTTGCTGTCCAGTAAGCAGGATCTTCGACCTCGGGGCTGCACTTTGCTGTCCAGTTAGCAGGATCTTCTACCTCTGGTCTGCTGTTTACTATCCAGTTAGCAGGATCTTCGGCCTCTGGGCTACTGTTTGCTGTCCAGTATACAGGATGTTCGACCTCCGGGCTACTGTTTGCTGTCCAGTTAGCAGGATCTTCCACCTCTTGGCTACTTTTTGATGTTATTTTATCAGCATCTTCGACCTCTGGGCTACGGTTTGCTGTCCAGTTGTGAGCAGGATCTTCGACCTCTGGGCTACTGTTTGCTGTCCAGTTAGCAGGATTTAGACCATGGGACTACTCTTTGCTGTCCAATTAACAGGATCTTCGACCTATGGGCTACTGTTTGCTGTCGAGTTAGCAGGATCTTCGACATCTGGGCTACTGTTTGCTGTCCAGTTAGCAGGATCTTCTACCTCTGGGCTACTGTTTGCTGTCCAGTTAGCAGTATTTTTGACCTCTGGGCTACTGTTTGCTGTCCAGTTAACAGGATCTTCGACATCTGGGCTACTGTTTGCTGTCCAGTTAGCAGGATCATCCACCTTTGGTCAGTTTGATGTCAAGTTAGCAGCATCTTCGACATCTGGGCTACTGTTTGCTGTCCAGTATGCAGGATCTTCAACCACATGGCTACCGTTTGTTTCCATTTAGCAGGATCTTCGACGTATTGGCTACTTTTGCTGTCCACTTAGCAGGATCTTTGACATCTGAGCTACAGTTTGCTCTGCAGTTATCACGATATTCCACCTCTGGGCTATTGTTTGCTGTCCAGATAGCATGATCTTCGACCTGTGGTCTACTGTTTGCTGTCCAGTTAGCAGGATCGTCTACCTCTGGGCTGTTTGCTGTCCAGTTAGCACGATCTTTGACCTCTGGGCTACTATTTGCTGTCAAGTTAGCCATATCTTCGACCTCTTGTCTACTGTTTGCTGTCCAGTTAGCAGGATCGTCGACCTTTGGGCTACTGTTTACTGTCCAGTTAGCAGGATGTTCCACCTCTGGTCTACTGTTTTCTGTGCAGTTAACAGGATCGTCAACCTCTGGTCTACAGTTTGCTGTCCAGTTAACAAGAACGTTGACCTCTGGGTTACTGTTTGCCGTCCAGTTGTTAGAAGGATCTTCCACCTTTGGTCTGCTGTTTGCAGTCAAGTTAGCAGTATCTTCGACCCCTAGTTTACTGTTTGCTGTCCAGTTAACAGGATCTTCGACCTCTTGTCTACTGTTTGCTGTCCAGTTAGCAGGATCTTCTACCTCTGGACTACTATTTGCTGTCCAGTTAGCAGGATCTTCTACCTCTGGGCTGCTGTTTGCTGTCCAGTTATCAGTATCTTCGGCCTCTGGGCTACTGTTTGCTGTCCAGTTAGCAGGATTTGCTGTCCAGTTAGCAGGATCTTCCACCAAGGGGCTGCATTTTGCTGTCCAGTTAGCAAGATCTTCTACCTCTGGGAAACTGTTTGCTGTCCAGTTAGAAGGATCTTCGACATCTTATCTACTTGTTTGCTGTCCAGTATGCAGGATCTTCTACCTCTGGGCTGCTGTTTGCTGTCCAGTTAGCAGGATTTTTGGCCTCTGGGCTACTGTTTGCTGTCCAGTTAGCAGGATCTTCTACATCTGTGCTACTGTTTGCTGTCCAGTTAGTAGGATCGTCGACCTCTGGGCTACTGTTTACTGTCCAGTTAGCAGGATGTTCCACCTCTGGTCTACTGTTTGCTGTCCAGTTAGAAGGATCTTCGACCCCTATGTTTTACTGTTTGCTGTCCAGGGAGCAGGATCTTCCACCTCTGGGCTACTGTTTGCTGTCCAGTTAACAGGATCTTCCACCTCTTATCTAATGTTTGCTGTCCAGTTAGCAGGATCTTCCACCTCTGGGCTACAGTTTGCTGTCCAGTAAGCAGCATCTCCGACAACTGGGATACTGTTTGCTGTCCAGTTTGCAGGATTTTCCACCACGGGCCTACTGTTTGTTTCCAGTTAGCAGTATCTTCGACCTCTGGGCTACTGGTTGCTGTCCAGTTATCAGGATCTTCCACCTCTGGGCTACTGTTTGCTGTCCAGTTAGCAGGATCTTAGACCTCTGGGCTACTGTTTGCTGTCCAGTTAGCAGGATCTTCGACCTCTGGGCTACTGTTTGCTGTCCAGTATGCAGGATCTTCGACCTCTGGGCTACTGTTTGCTGTCCAGTTAGCAGGATCTTCGACCTCTGGGCCACTGCTTGCTGTCCAGTTAGCAGGATCTTCCACCTCTTGGCTACTGTTTGCTGTCCAGTTAGCAGGATCTTCCACCACTGGGCTACTGTTTGCTGCCCATTTAACAGGGCCTTCCACCTCTGCGCTACTGTGTGCTGTGCAGTTATCTGGATCTTCGACCTCTGGTCTACTGTTTGCTGTCCAGTTAGCAGGATCTTCGACCACTGGGCTAGTGTTTGCTCTCCAGTTAGCAGGATCTTCCACTTCTGGTCTACAGTTTGCTTTCCAATTAGCAGGATCTTCCATATCTGATCTACTGTTTGCTGTCCAGTTAGCAGGATCTTCGACCTCTGGGCTACTGTTTGCTGTCCAGTTAGCAGGATCTTCGACCTGTGGGTCTACTGTTTGCTGTCCAGTTAGCAGGATCTTCGACTCTTGGTCTACTACTTTTGCTGTCCAGTTAGCAGGATCTTCGACCTCTGGGCTACTGTTTGTTGTCCAGTTAGCAGGATCTTCGACCTCTGGGCTACTGTTTGCTGTCCAGTTAGCAGGATCTTCGACCCTACTGCTTTGCTGTCCAGTTAGCAGGATCTTCTACTTCTGGGCTACAGTTTGCTGTCCAGTTAGCAGGATCTTCGACCTCTGGGTTACTGTTTGCTGTCCAGTTAACAGGATCTTCGACCTCTCCTCTACTGTTTGCTGTCCAGTTAGCAGCATTTTCGACCTCTGGGCCACTGTTTGCTGTCCAGTTAGCACGACTTTTGACCTCTGGGCTACGTTTTGCTGTGCAGTTAGCAGGACCTTTGACCTCTGGGCTACTGTTTGTTGTCCAGTTAGCAGAATTTTCGACCTCTGGTCTACTGTTTGCTGTCCAGTTAGCAGGATCTTCCACCTCTGGGCTGTTTGCTGTTCAGTTAGCAGGATCTTCGACCTGTGGTCTACTGTTTGCTGTCCAGTTAACAGGATCTTCGACCTCTGGGCTACTGTTTGCTGTCCAGTTAGCAGGATCTTCCACCTCTGGGCTACTGTTTGCTGTCCAGTTAGCAGGATCTTCGACTGGGCTACTGTTTGCTGTCCAGATCTTAGCAGGATCTTCTACCTTGGGCTACTGGTTGCTGTCCAGTTAGCAGGATCTTCGACCTCTGGTCTACTGTTTGCTGTCCAGTTAGCAGGATCTTCGACCTCTTCTCTACTGTTCGCTGTCCAGTTAGCAGGATCTTCGACCTCTGGGCTACTGTTTGCTGTCCTGTTAGCAGGATCTTCCATCTCTGGGCAACCGTTTGCTGTCCATTTAGTAGGATCTTCGACCTCAAGGCTACTGTTTGCTGTCCAGTTATCAGAATCTTTGACCTCTGGGCTACTGTTTTTGTCCAGTAGCAGGATCTTGACATCTGGCTACTGTTGCTGTCCAGTTAGCAGGATCTTCGACCTCAGGGCTAGTGTCTGTTGTCCTGTTAGCAGGCTCTTCGACCTCTGGGCTACTGTTTTCTGTCCCGATAGCACGATCTTCGGCCCCTCGTCTACTGTTTGCTGTCCAGTTAATAGGATCTTCGACCTCTGGTCTACTGTTTGCTGTCCAGTTAGCAGGATCTTCGACCTGCTGTCCAGTTAGCAGGATCTTTCACCACTGGGCTACTGTTTGCTGTCCAGTTTGCTGAATCTTCGACCTCTGGGCTACTGTTTGCGGTCCAGTTAGCAGGATCTTCGACCTCTGGGCTACTGTTTGCTGTTCCATTAACAGTTTGCTGTCCAGTTAGCAGGATCTTCGACCTCTGGCTACTGTTTGCTGTCCAGTTAGCAGGATCTTCGACCTCTGGGCTACTGTTTGCTGTCCAGCAGGATTTACTCAGGATCTACTGTTTCTTCAGTTTACCTCTGTGCTACTGTTTGCTGGCCGGTTAGCAGGATCGTCGACGTCTGTGCTACTGTTTGCGTTCCAGTTAGCAGGATCTTCCACCTCTGGCTACTGTTTGCTGTCCAGTTAGCAGGATCTTCGACCTCTGGGTTTCTGTTTGCTGTCCATTTAGCTGGATCTTCGACCTCTGGTCTACCGTTTGCTGTCCAGTTAGCAGGATCTCGTTGACCTCTGGCTACTGTTTGCTGTCCAGTTAGCAGGATCTTGACCTCTGGGCTACTGTTTGCTGTCCAGTTTAGCAGGATCTTCGACCTCTGGGTCTACTGTTTGCTGTCCAGTTAGCAGGATCTTCGACCTCTGGGCTACTGTTTGCTGTCCAGTTAGCAGGATCTTCGACCTCTGGGCTACTGTTTGCTGTCCAGTTAGCAGGATCTTCGACCTCTGGGCTACTGTTTGCTGTCCAGATTTTAGCAGGATCTTTACCTTCTGGGCTACTGTTTGCTGTCCAGTTAGCAGGATCTTCGACCTCTGGGCTACTACTGTTTGCTGTCCAGTTAGCAGGATTTTAGACAGGATCTTCGACCTCTGGGCTACTGTTTGCTGTCCAGTTAGCAGGATCTTCACACCTACTGTTTCTGGATCTTCGACTATTGTTTGCTGTCCATTTAGCAGGATCTTCTACTTCTGGTCTACTGTTTGCTGTCCAGTTAGCAGGATCTTCCACCTCTGGGCTACTGTTTGCTGTCCATTTAGCAGGATCTTCGACCTATGGGCTACTGTTTGTTGTCCCGTTAGCAGAATCTTCGACCTCTTGTCTACTGTTTGCTGTCCAGTTAGTAGGATCTTTCGACTCTCTGGCTACACCTTTGCTGTCAAGTTATCAGGATCTTTGACCTCTGGGCTACGGTTTGCTGTCCAGTTTTTAGCAGGATCTTCGACCTCTTGTCTACTGTTTGCTGTCCAGTTAGCAGGATCTTCGACCACGGGGCTACTCTTTGCTGTCAAGTTAGCAGGATCTCCGACCTCTTGTCACCTACTTACTGTTAGCAGGATCATCGACATCTGGGCTACTGTTTGCTGTCCAGTTAGCAGGATCTTCAACCTCTGGGCTACTGTTTGCTGTCCAGTTAGCAGGATCTTCCACCTCTGGGCTACTGTTTGCTGTCCAGTTAGCAGGATCTTCGACCTCTTCTCTACTGTTTGCTGTCCAGTTAGCAGAATGTTCGACCTCTGGGCTACTGTTTGCAGTCCATGTAGCAGGATATTCGACCTCTTTTCTACTGTTTGTTTTCCAATTAGCAAGATCTTCGACCTCTGGTCTACTGTTTGCTGTCCAGTTAACAGGATCTTCGACCTCTGGTCTACTGTTTGCTTTTCAGTTAGCAGGATCTTCGACCTGTGGTCTACAGTTTGTTTCCAGTTAGCAGGATCTTCAACCTCTGGGCTACTGTTTGCTGTTCATTTAGCAGGATCTTCGACCGCTGGGCTACTGTTTGCTGTCCAGTTAGCAGGATCTTCCACTTCTGGGCTACTGTTTTCTGTCCAGTTAGCAGGATCTTCGACATCTTGGTTGGGGTACTCTTTGCTGTCTAGTTAACAGGTTCTTCGACCTATGGGCTACATTTGCTGTCCAGTTAGCAGGATCTTCGACATCTTGGCTACTGTTTGCTGTCCAGTTAGCAGGATCTTCGACCGCTGGGTTACTGTTTGCTGTCCAGTTAGCAGGATCTTCGACCTATGGTCTACTGTTTGCTGTCCAGTTAGCAGGATCTTCGACCTCTGGTCTACTGTTTGCTGTCCAGTTAGCAGGATCTTTGACCTCTGGGCTACTGTTTGCTGTCCAGTTAGCAGGATCTTCGACCTATGGTCTACTGTTTGCTGTCCAGTTAGCAGGATCTTCGACCTCTGGGCTACTGTTTGCTGTCCAGTTAGCAGGATCTTCGACCTCTGGTCTACTGTTTGCTGTCCAGTTAGCAGGATGTTTGACTTCTGGGCTACTGTTTGCTGTCCAGTTAGCAGGATCTTCCACTTCTGGGCTACTGTTTAAAGTCCAGTTAGCAGGACCTATGACCTTTGTGCTACTGTTTGCAGTCCAGTTAGCAGGATCTTAGACATCTTCGACATCTGGGCTACTGTTTGCTCTGCAGGATCTACTGGCTTTGCTGTCCAGTTAGCAGGATCTTCGACCTCTGGGCTACTGCTTGCTGTTCAGTTAGCAGGATCTTCGACCTCTGATCTACTGTTTGCTGTCCAGTTAGCAGGATCTTCTACTTCTGGGCTACTATTTTCTGTCCAGTTAGCAGTATCTTTGACTTCTGGGCTACTATTTGCTGTCAAGTTGGCCATATCTTCGACCTTTGCGCTACTGTTTACTGTCCAGTTAGCAGGATGTTCCACCTCTGGTCTACTGTTTTCTGTGCAGTTAACAGGATCGTCAACCTCTGGTCTACAGTTTGCTGTCCAGTTAACAAGAACGTTGACCTTTGGGTTACTGTTTGCCGTCCAGTTGTTAGAAGGATCTTCCACCTTTGGTCTGCTGTTTGCAGTCAAGTTAGCAGTATCTTTGACCCCTAGTTTACTGTTTGCTGTCCAGTTAACAGGATGTTCGACCTCTTGTCTACTGTTTGCTGTCCAGTTAGCAGGATCTTCTACCTCTGGGCTACTATTTGCTGTCCAGTTAGCAGGATCTTCTACCTCTGGGCTGCTGTTTGCTGTCCAGTTAGCAGGATCTTCGGCCTCTGGGCTACTGTTTGCTGTCCAGTTAGCAGGATCTTCCACCTGTGGACTATTGTTTGCTGTCCAGTAAGCAGGATCTTCGACCAAGGGGCTGCACTTTGCTGTCCAGTTAGCAAGATCTTCTACCTCTGGGATACTGTTTGCTGTCCAGTTAGAAGGATCTTCGACATCTGATCTACTGTGTGCCGTTCAGTATGCAGGTTCTTAGATCTCCGGGCTAATGTTTGCAGTCCAGTTAGCAGTATTTTTGACCTCTGGGCTACTGTCTGCTATCCAGTTAGAGTGATCTTCTACATCTGTGCTACTGTTTGCTGTCCAGTTAGCAGGATCTTCTACCTCTGGGCTACTGTTTGCTGTCCAGTTAGCAGTATTTTTGACCTCTGGGCTACTGTTTGCTGTCCAGTTAGCAGGATCTTCGACCCCTAGTTTACTGTTTGCTGTCCAGTTAGCAGTATTTTTGACCTCTGGGCTACTGTTTGCTGTCCAGTTAGCAGGATCTTCCACCTCTGGTCTACTGTTTTCTGTCCAGTTAGCAGGATCATCCAGCTTTGTCTGCAGTTTGATGTCAAGTTAGCAGCATCTTCGACATCTGGGCTACTGTTTGCTGTCCAGTATGCAGGATCTTCAACCACATGGCTACCGTTTGTTTCCATTTAGCAAGATCTTCGACTTATGGGCTACTTTTGCTGTCCACTTAGCAGGATCTTTGACATCTGAGCTACAGTTTGCTCTCCATTTATCAGGATATTCCACCTCTGGGCTATTGTTTGCTGTCCAGATAGCATGATCTTCGACCTGTGGGCTACTGTTTGCTGTACAGTATACAGGATCTTCGACCTCTGTGCTACTGTTTGTTGTCCACTTAGCAGGATCTTTGACTGCTGGGCTACTGTTTGCTGTCCAGTTAGACGGATTTTCCACATCTGGGCTACTGTTTTCTGTCCACTTTGCAGTATCTTAGACCTCTGGGCTACAGTGTGCTGTCCAGTTAGTAGGATCTTCGACCTCTGCACTACTGTTTGCTGTAAATTTAGCAGGGTCTTCGACCTCTGAGTTACTGTTTGCTGTCCAGTTAGCAGGATTTTCCACTTCTGGTCTACTGTTTGCTGTCCAGTTAGCAGTATCTTCGACCCCTAGTTTACTGTTTGCTGTCCAGTTGACAGGATCTTCGACCTCTTATCTACTGTTTGCTTTCCAGTTAGCAGGATCTTCTACCTCTGGGCTAATATTTGCTGTCCATTTAGCAGGATCTTCTACCTCTGGGCTGTTTGCTGTCCAGTTCGCAGGATCTTTGACCTCTGGTCTACTGTTTTCTTTGCAGTTAACAGGATCTTCCACCCCTGGTCTACTGTTTGCTGTCCAGTTAACAGGATCTTATACATCTGGGCTACTGTTTGCTGTTCAGTTAGTATGATCTTCGACCTCCGGGCTACTGTTTGCTGTCCAGTTAACAGGATCTTCTGTTGTCCAGTTAGCAGGATCTTTGACCTCTGGGCTACTATGTGCTGTCAAGTTAGCCGGATCTTCGACCTCTTGCCTACTGTTTGCTGTCCAGTTAGCAGGATCGTCGATCTCTAGGCGACTGTTTACTGTCCAGTTAGCATGATGTTCCACCTCTGGTCTACTGTTTTCTGTGCAGTTAACAGGATCTTCAACCTCTGGTTTAAAGTTTGCTGTCCAGTTAACAAGAACACTGACCTCTTGTCTACTGTTTGCCGTCCAGTTAGCAGGATCTTCTACCTCCGGGCTACTATTTGCTGTCCAGTTAGCAGGATCTTCTACCTCTTCGCTGCTGTTTGCTGCCCAGGTAGCAGGATCTTCGGCCTCTGGGCTACTGTTTGCTGTCCAGTTAGCAGGATCTTCCATCTGTGGACTATTGTTTGCTGTGCAGTAAACAGGATCTTCGACCACGGGGCTGCACTTTGCTGTCCAGTTAGCAGGATCTTCTACCTCTGGGATACTGTTTGCTGTCCAGTTAGAAGGATCTTCGACCTCTGGGCTACTGTTTGCTGTCCAGTTAGAAGGATCTTCCACATCTGGGCTACTGTTGTCTGTCCACTTTGAAGGATCTTCGACCTCTGGGCTACTGTTTGCTGTCCAGTTAGCAGGATCTTCGACCTCTGGTCTACTGTTTGCTGTAAATTTAGAAGGATCTTCGACCACTGGGTTACTGTTTGCTGTCCAGTTAGCAGGATCCTTGACCTCTGGGCTACTGTTTGCTGTCAAGTTAGCAGGATCTTCCACGTCTGAGCTACTGTTTGCTGTCCAGTTAGCAGGATCTTCGACCTCTGGGCTACTGTTTGCTGTCCGGTTAGCAGGATCTTCTACCTCTGGGCTACTGTTTGCTGTCCAGTTAACAGGATCTTCGACCTCTGATCTACAGCTTTCTGTCCAGATAACATGATCTTCGACCTCTGTGCTACTGTTTGATGTCCAGTTAACAAGATCTTCGACCTCTGGGATACCGTTTGCTGTCCAGTTGTTAGCAGGATCTTCCACCTTTGGTGTGCAGTTTTATGTCAAGTTAGCAGTATCTTCGACATCTGGGCTACTGTTTGCTGTCAAGTTTGCAGGATCTTCGACCACATGGCTACTGTTTGTTTCCATTTAGCAGGATCTTTGATCTCTGTGCTAGTGTTTTCTGTCCACTTAGCAGGATCTTCGACCGCTGGGCTACTGTTTGCTGACCATTTAGAAGGATCTTCCACATCTGGGCTACTGTTTTCTGTCCACTTTGAAGGATCTTCGACCTCTAGGCTACTGTTTGCTGTCCAGTTAGCAGGATGTTCCACCTCTGGTTTACTGTTTTCTGTGCAGTTAACAGGATCTTCAACCTCTGGTCTACAGTTTACTGTCCAGTTAACAAGAACGTTGACCTCTAGGTTACTGTTTGCCGTCTAGTTGTTAGAAGGATCTTCCACCTTTGGTCTGCTGTTTGCAGTCAAGTTAGCAGTATCTTCGACCCCTAGTTTACTGTTTGCTGTCCAGTTAACAGGATCTTCGACCTCTTATCTACTGTTTGCTGTCCAGTTAGCAGGATCTTCTACCTCTGGGCTAATATTTGCTGTCCAGTTAGCAGGATCTTCTACCTCTGGGCTGCTGTTTGCTGTCCAGTTAGCAGGATCTTCGGCCTCTGGGCTACAGTTTGCTGTCCAGTTAGCAGGATCTTCCACCTGTCGACTATTATTTGCTGTCCAGTAAGCAGGATCTTCGACCTCGGGGCTGCACTTTGCTGTCCAGTTAGCAGGATCTTCTACCTCTGGTCTGCTGTTTACTATCCAGTTAGCAGGATCTTCGGCCTCTGGGCTACTGTTTGCTGTCCAGTATACAGGATGTTCGACCTCCGGGCTACTGTTTGCTGTCCAGTTAGCAGGATCTTCCACCTCTTGGCTACTTTTTGATGTTATTTTATCAGCATCTTCGACCTCTGGGCTACGGTTTGCTGTCCAGTTGTGAGCAGGATCTTCGACCTCTGGGCTACTGTTTGCTGTCCAGTTAGCAGGATTTAGACCATGGGGCTACTCTTTGCTGTCCAGTTAACAGGATCTTCGACCTATGGGCTACTGTTTGCTGTCGAGTTAGCAGGATCTTCGACATCTGGGCTACTGTTTGCTGTCCAGTTAGCAGGATCTTCTACCTCTGGGCTACTGTTTGCTGTCCAGTTAGCAGTATTTTTGACCTCTGGGCTACTGTTTGCTGTCCAGTTAGCAGGATCTTCGACATCTGGGCTACTGTTTGCTGTCCAGTATGCAGGATCTTCAACCACATGGCTACCGTTTGTTTCCATTTAGCAGGATCTTCGACGTATTGGCTACTGTTTGCTGTCCAGTTAGCAGGATCTTTGACATCTGAGCTACAGTTTGCTGTCCAGTTATCAGGATCTTCCACCTCTGGGCTACTGTTTGCTGTCCAGTTAGCATGATCTTCGACCTCTGGGCTACTGTTTGCTGTCCAGTTAGCAGGATCTTTGACCTCTGGGCTACTGTTTGCTGTCCAGTTCGCAGGATCTTCGACCTCTTGTCTATTCTTTGCTGTCCAGTTAGCAGGATCGTCGACCTTTGGGCTACTTTTTGCTGTCCAGTTAGCAGGAAGTTCCACCTCTGGTCTACTGTTTTCTGTGCAGTTTCAGGATCTTGGACCTCTGGTCTACAGTTTGCTGTCCAGTTAACAAGAACGTTGACCTCTGGGTTACTGTTTGCCGTCCAGTTGTTAGAAGGATCTTCCACCTTTGGTCTGCTGTTTGATGTCAAATTAGCAGCATCTTCGACATCTGGGCTACTGTTTGCTGTCTAGTATGCAGGATCTTTAACCACATGGCTACCGTTTGTTTCCATTTAGCATGATCTTCGACGTATGGGCTACTTTTGATGTCCACTTAGCAGGATCTTTGACATCTGAGCTACAGTTTGCTCTCCAGTTATCAGGATATTCCACCTCTGGGCTATTGTTTGCTGTCCAGATAGCATGATCTTCGACCTGTGGGCTACTGTTTGCTGTACAGTATACAGGATCTTCGACCTCTGTGCTACTGTTTGTTGTCCACTTAGCAGGATCTTTGACTGCTGGGCTACTGTTTGCTGTCCAGTTAGACGGATCTTCCACATCTGGGCTACTGTTTTCTGTCCACTTTGCAGGATCTTCGACGTCTGGGCTACAGTTTGCTGTCCAGTTAGCAGGATCTTCGACCTCTGGGTTACTTTTTACTGTCCAGTTAGCAGAATCGTCCACTTCTGGTCTACTGTTTTCTGTCCAGTTAACAGGATCTTTAACCTCTGGTCTACTGTTTGCTGTCCAGTTAGCAGGATCTTCGGCCTCTGGGCTACTGTTTGCTGTCCAGTATACAGGATGTTCGACCTCCGGGCTACTGTTTGCTGTCCAGTTAGCAGGATCTTCCACCTCTTGGCTACTTTTTGATGTTATTTTATCAGCATCTTCGACCTCTGGGCTACGGTTTGCTGTCCAGTTAGCAGGATCTTCGACCTCTGGACTACTGTTTGCTGTAAATTTAGCAGGATCTTCGACCACTGGGTTACTGTTTGCTGTCCAGTTAGCAGAATCTTCCACTTCTGGTCTACTGTTTTCTGTCCAGTTAACAGGATCTTCGACCTATGGGCTACTGTTTGCTGTCGAGTTAGCCGGATCTTCGACATCTGGGCTACTGTTTGCTGTCCAGTTAGCAGGATCTTCTACCTCTGGGCTACTGTTTGCTGTCGAGTTAGCAGGTATTTGACCTCTGGGCTACTGTTTGCTGTCCAGTTAACAGGATCTTCGACCTATGGGCTACTGTTTGCTGTCGAGTTAGCAGGATCTTCGACATCTGGGCTACTGTTTGCTGTCCAGTAAGCAGGATCATCCACCTTTGGTCAGTTTGATGTCAAGTTAGCAGCATCTTCGACATCTGGGCTACTGTTTGCTGTCCAGTATGCAGGATCTTCAACCACAAGGCTACTGTTTGTTCCATTTAGCAGGATCTTCGACGTATGGGCTACTGTTTGCTGTCCAGTTAGACGGATCTTCCACATCTGGTTATTTTTTTCTGTCCACTTTGCAGGATCTTCGACGTCTGGGCTACAGTTTGCTGTAAATTTAGCAGGATCTTTAACCTCTGGTCTACTGTTTGCTGTCCAGTTAGCAGGATCTTCTACCTCTGGGCTACTGTTTGCTGTCCAGTTAGCAGGATCTTCGACCTCTGGTCTACTGTTTGCTGTCCAGTTAGCAGGAACTTCCAACTCTGGCCTACTGTTTGCTGTCCAGTTTGCAGGATCTTCGACCTCTGGGTTACTGTTTGCTGTCCAGTTAGCAGGATCTTCGACCTCTGGGCTACTGTTTGCTGTCCAGTTAGCAGGATCTTCTACCTCTGGGCTACTGGTTGCTGTCCAGTTAGCAGGATCTTCGACCTCCGGGCTACTGTTTGCTGTCCAGTTAGCAGGATCTTCCTCCTCTGGGCATTTTGCTTTCCAGTTAGCAGGATCTTCGACCTCAGGGCTACTTTGTTCTGTCCAGTTAGCAGGTTTTCGACATCTGGGCTACAGTTTGCTGTCCAGTTAGCAGGATCTTCAACCTCTTGGCTACTGTTTGCTGTCCAGTTAGCAGGATCTTCCACCTGTGGACTATTGTTTGCTGTCCAGTAAGCAGGATCTTCGACCACGGGGCTGCACTTTGCTGTCCAGTTAGCAGGATCTTCTACCTCTGGGATACTGTTTGCTGTCCAGTTAGAAGGATCTTCGACCTCTGATCTACTGTGTGCCGTTCAGTATGCAGGTTCTTAGATCTCCGGGCTAATGTTTGCAGTCCAGTTAGCAGTATTTTTTACCTCTGGGCTACTGTCTGCTATCCAGTTAGAGTGATCTTCTACATCATTGCTACTGTTTGCTGTCCAGTTAGCAGGATCGTCGACCTCTGGGCTACTGTTTACTGTCCAGTTAGCAGGATGTTCCACCTCTGGTCTACTGTTTTCTGTGCAGTTAACAGGATCTTCAACCTCTGGTCTACAGTTTGCTGTCCAGTTAACAAGAACGTTGACCTTTGGGTTACTGTTTGCCGTCCAGTTGTTAGAAGGATCTTCCACCTTTGGTCTGCTGTTTGCAGTCAAGTTAGCAGTATCTTCGACCCCTAGTTTACTGTTTGCTGTCCAGTTAACAGGATCTTCGACCTCTTGTCTACTGTTTGCTGTCCAGTTAGCAGGATCTTCTACCTCTGGGCTACTGTTTGCTGTCCAGTTAGCAGGATCTTCGACCTCTGGGCTACTGTTTGCTGTCCAGTTAGCAGGATCTTCTACCTCTGGGCTGTTTGCTGTCCAGTTAGCAGGATCTTCGACTTCTGTTCTACTGATTGCTGTCCAGTTAGCAGGATCTTCCACCTCTTGGCTACTTTTTGATGTTATTTTATCAGCATCTTCGACCTCTGGGCTACAGTTTGCTGTCCAGTTGTTAGCAGGATCTTCGACCTCTGGGCTACTGTTTGCTGTCCAGTTAGCAGGATTTACACCATGGGGCTACTCTTTGCTGTCCAGTTAACAGGATCTTCGACCTATGGGCTACTGTTTGCTGTCCAGTTAGCAGGATCTTCGACATCTGGGCTACTGTTTGCTGTCCAGTTAGCAGGATCTTCTACCTCTGGGCTACTGTTTGCTGTCCAGTTAGCAGTATTTTTGACCTCTGGGCTACTGTTTGCTGTCCAGTTAGCAGGATCTTCCACCTCTTAACTACTGCTTGCTATCAAGTTAGCATGATGTTCGACATCTGGGCTACTGTTTGCTTTCCAGTTAGCAGGATCGTTGACCTCTGGGGTACTGTTTACTGTCCAGTTAGCAGGATGTTCCACCTCTGGTCTACTGTTTTCTGTTCAGTTAGCAGGATCATCCACCTTTGGTCTGCAGTTTGATGTCAAGTTAGCAGCATCTTCGACATCTGGGCTACTGTTTGCTGTCCAGTATGCAGGATCTTCAACCACATGGCTACCGTTTGTTTCCATTTAGCAGGATCTTCGACGTATGGGCTACTTTTGATGTCCACTTAGCAGGATCTTTGACATCTGAGCTACAGTTTGCTCTCCAGTTATCAGGATATTCCACCTCTGGGCTATTGTTTGCTGTCCAGATAGCATGATCTTCGACCTGTGGGCTACTGTTTGCTGTACAGTATACAGGATCTTCGACCTCTGTGCTACTGTTTGTTGTCCACTTAGCAGGATCTTTGACTGCTGGGCTACTGTTTGCTGTCCAGTTAGACGGATCTTCCACATCTGGGCTACTGTTTTCTGTCCACTTTGCAGGATCTTCGACGTCTGGGCTACAGTTTGCTGTCCAGTTAGCAGGATCTTCGACCTCTGGACTACTGTTTGCTGTAAATTTAGCAGGATCTTCGACCTCTGGGTTACTGTTTGCTGTCCAGTTAGCAGAATCTTCCACTTCTGGTCTACTGTTTTCTGTCCAGTTAACAGGATCTTTAACCTCTGGTCTACTGTTTGCTGTCCAGTTAGCAGGATCTTCTACCTCTGGGCTACTGTTTACTGTCCAGTTAGCAGGATGTTCCACCTCTGGTCTACTGTTTTCTGTGCAGTTAACAGGATCTTCAACCTCTGGTCTACAGTTTGCTGTCCAGTTAACAAGAACGTTGACCTCTAGGTTACTGTTTGCCGTCCAGTTGTTAGAAGGATCTTCCACCTTTGGTCTGCTGTTTGCAGTCAAGTTAGCAGTATCTTCGACCCCTAGTTTACTGTTTGCTGTCCAGTTAACAGGATCTTCGACCTCTTGTCTACTGTTTGCTGTCCAGTTAACAGGATCTTCGACCTCTTATCTACTGTTTGCTGTCCAGTTAGCAGGATCTTCTACCTCTGGGCTGCTGTTTGCTGTCCAGTTAGCAGGATCTTCGGCCTCTGGGCTACAGTTTGCTGTCCAGTTAGCAGGATCTTCCACCTGTCGACTATTATTTGCTGTCCAGTAAGCAGGATCTTCGACCTCGGGGCTGCACTTTGCTGTCCAGTTAGCAGGATCTTCTACCTCTGGTCTGCTGTTTACTATCCAGTTAGCAGGATCTTCGGCCTCTGGGCTACTGTTTGCTGTCCAGTATACAGGATGTTCGACCTCCGGGCTACTGTTTGCTGTCCAGTTAGCAGGATCTTCCACCTCTTGGCTACTTTTTGATGTTATTTTATCAGCATCTTCGACCTCTGGGCTACGGTTTGCTGTCCAGTTGTGAGCAGGATCTTCGACCTCTGGGCTACTGTTTGCTGTCCAGTTAGCAGGATTTAGACCATGGGGCTACTCTTTGCTGTCCAGTTAACAGGATCTTCGACCTATGGGCTACTGTTTGCTGTCGAGTTAGCAGGATCTTCTACCTCTGGGCTACTGTTTGCTGTCCAGTTAGCAGGATCTTCTACCTCTGGGCTACTGTTTGCTGTCCAGTTAGCAGTATTTTTGACCTCTGGGCTACTGTTTGCTGTCCAGTTAACAGGATCTTCGACATCTGGGCTACTGTTTGCTGTCCAGTTAGCAGGATCATCCACCTTTGGTCAGTTTGATGTCAAGTTAGCAGCATCTTCGACATCTGGGCTACTGTTTGCTGTCCAGTATGCAGGATCTTCAACCACATGGCTACCGTTTGTTTCCATTTAGCAGGATCTTCGACGTATTGGCTACTTTTGCTGTCCACTTAGCAGGATCTTTGACATCTGAGCTACAGTTAGCTCTGCAGTTATCAGGATATTCCACCTCTGGGCTATTGTTTGCTGTCCAGATAGCATGATCTTCGAAGTGTGGTCTACTGTTTGCTGTCCAGTTAGCAAGATCTTCTACCTCTGGGCTGTTTGCTGTCCAGTTAGCAGGATCTTTGACCTCTGGGCTACTATTTGCTGTCAAGTTAGCCGGATCTTCGACCTCTTGTCTACTGTTTGCTGTCCAGTTAGCAGGATCGTCGACCTCCGGGCTACTGTTTACTGTCCAGTTAGCAGGATGTTCCACCTCTGGTCTACTGTTTTCTGTGCAGTTAACATGATCTTCAACCTCTGGTCTACAGTTTGCTGTCCAGTTAACAAGAACGTTGACCTCTAGGTTATTGTTTGCCGTCCAGTTGTTAGAAGGATCTTCCACCTTTGGTCTGCTGTTTGCATTCAAGTTAGCAGTATCTTCGACCCCTAGTTTACTGTTTGCTGTCCAGTTAACAGGATCTTCGACCTCTTGTCTACTGTTTGCAGTCCAGTTAGCAGGATCTTCTACCTCTGGGCTACTATTTGCTGTCCAGTTAGCAGGATCTTCTACCTCTGGGCTGCTGTTTGCTGTCCAGTTAGCAGGATCTTCGGCCTCTGGGCTACTGTTTGCTGTCCAGTTAGCAGGATCTTCCATCTGTGGACTATTGTTTGCTGTCCAGTAAGCAGGATCTTCGACCACGGGGCTGCACTTTGCTGTCCAGTTAGCAAGATCTTCTACCTCTGGGATACTGTTTGCTGTCCAGTTAGAAGGATCTTCGACCTCTGATCTACTGTGTGCCGTTCAGTATGCAGGTTCTTAGATCTCCGGGCTAATGTTTGCAGTCCAGTTAGCAGTATTTTTGACCTATGGGCTACTGTCTGCTATCCAGTTAGAGTGATCTTCTACATCTGTGCTACTTTTTGCTGTCCAGTTAGCAGGATCGTCGACCTCTGGGCTACTGTTTACTGTCCAGTTAGCAGGATGTTCCACCTCTGGTCTACTGTTTTCTGTGCAGTTAACAGGATCTTGGACCTCTGGTCTACAGTTTGCTGTCCAGTTAACAAGAACGTTGACCTTTGGGTTACTGTTTGCCGTCCAGTTGTTAGAAGGATCTTCCACCTTTGGTCTGCTGTTTGCAATCAAGTTAGCAGTATCTTCGACCCCTAGTTTACTGTTTGCTGTCCAGTTAACAGGATCTTCGACCTCTTGTCTACTGTTTGCTGTCCAGTTAGACGGATCTTCCACATCTGGGCTACTGTTTTCTGTCCACTTTGCAGGATGTTCGACGTCTGGGCTACAGTTTGCTGTCCAGTTAGCAGGATCTTCGACCTCTGGACTACTGTTTGCTGTAAATTTAGCAGGATCTTCGACCTCTGGGTTACTGTTTGCTGTCCAGTTAGCAGAATCTTCCACTTCTGGTCTACTGTTTTCTGTCCAGTTAACAGGATCTTTAACCTCTGGTCTACTGTTTGATGTCCAGTTAGCAGGATCTTCTACCTCTGGGCTACTGTTTACTGTCCAGTTAGCAGGATGTTCCACCTCTGGTCTACTGTTTTCTGTGCAGTTAACAGGATCGTCAACCTCTGGTCTACAGTTTACTGTCCAGTTAACAAGAACGTTGACCTCTAGGTTACTGTTTGCCGTCTAGTTGTTAGAAGGATCTTCCACCTTTGGTCTGCTGTTTGCAGTCAAGTTAGCAGTATCTTCGACCCCTAGTTTACTGTTTGCTGTCCAGTTAACAGGATCTTCGACCTCTTATCTACTGTTTGCTGTCCAGTTAGCAGGATCTTCGACCTCTTGTCTACTGTTTGCTGTCCAGTTAGCAGGATCTTCTACCTCTGGGCTGTTGTTTGCTGTCCAGTTAGCAGGATCTTTGGCCTCTGGGCTACAGTTTGCTGTCCAGTTAGCAGGATCTTCCACCTGTCGACTATTATTTGCTGTCCAGTAAGCAGGATCTTCGACCTCGGGGCTGCACTTTGCTGTCCAGTTAGCAGGATCTTCTACCTCTGGTCTGCTGTTTACTATCCAGTTAGCAGGATCTTCGGCCTCTGGGCTACTGTTTGCTGTCCAGTATACAGGATGTTCGACCTCCGGGCTACTGTTTGCTGTCCAGTTAGCAGGATCTTCCACCTCTTGGCTACTTTTTGATGTTATTTTATCAGCATCTTCGACCTCTGGGCTACGGTTTGCTGTCCAGTTGTGAGCAGGATCTTCGACCTCTGGGCTACTGTTTGCTGTCCAGTTAGCAGGATTTAGACCATGGGGCTACTCTTTGCTGTCCAGTTAACAGGATCTTCGACCTATGGGCTACTGTTTGCTGTCGAGTTAGCAGGATCTTCGACATCTGGGCTACTGTTTGCTGTCCAGTTAGCAGGATCTTCTACCTCTGGGCTACTGTTTGCTGTCCAGTTAGCAGTATTTTTGACCTCTGGGCTACTGTTTGCTGTCCAGTTAACAGGATCTTCGACATCTGGGCTACTGTTTGCTGTCCAGTATGCAGGATCTTCAACCACATTAAAAGTTTATATTCTTCAGTTGATTGTTTGTGCTCGTTTTTACACTGTGTCTAGGTTTATATAGCATAGGTCCACAAGATTCAGGACAGCCACAATAGTTCATTAACGATACTTTCTATGACTCGAAGATTCCACACAACGATCAATATAACAGCTGGATATTTTAGTAACATTCCATTTATTATTCACGTAGACAATACATCATTCACACACAAGTCGCCCATTCAGGGTCAAAACACGCTCTGTCCATTTTTCCTCCACACTGCTCACGTCATGTGCGCAATACACATATCGACAAATTACTATCGTGCTGCGCTCATCAGCACCAAAATCCTATATATTTTCTAGCGTGTGGCGTGCAATAGCCAGCGCCACATTACCCCCCCCCTCGAACAACTGAAAACTTAGTTTTCAGTCAGGCAATTATAATGTGAAGCGAGATTAAATGATATCTATCTAGATTTTAAAGGAAAAAAAATAATGTCAGTAATAACAATATGAATAAATAAGTAATTATTGTCCACTTCCGTATTCGAGTTATTACATAACTCTAGAGAGGGTGTCAGCTAGGACATTGTCCTTTCCTGCTATTGGTAAAACGTCAAAATCATACCCTTGCATTTGTAGCGCCCATCGGGTGAGACGTGCATTAGTCGATTTAAAAGTCTGTAAATATGTGAGGGCTTTTTGATCAGTGTATAATGGGGGGGGGGGGGGGGGGGGGTTAAAATGTGTACCCACCAGTAACTTCTGTAGTTTATGTAATGTCCATACCAATGACAAAAGTTCCCTTTCCACAATTGGATATCTGGATTCTGTCTCTGAAAGTTTTCTGCTGAGGTAGAATATCGGGTGGCACTCGCCATCAAAGCTCTGCATTAAACATCCGCCGATTCCTTTCAGAGATGCGTCTGTAACCACGAGAAAAGGTCGTCGTAAGTCTGGTAGTCTTAGTATTGGACTTTTTGAAAATTGTGTTTTGATGTTCTGTAAGGCATGGTCACACTCTTTGTTCCATATTATTTTGTCAGGCATACCCTTTTTTGTCAGAGCAGATAGAACAGAAGTTAAAAGGGAAAATCATGGTATAAACCTGTGGTAAAAGTTTATGAGTCCCAGCAAAACTACGAACTTGTTTCTTAGTAGTTGGTATGGCAAGATCCAGTACCCTTTTTAGTGTAGACTCATCAGGTTGTATTGTATGTCGGCCAATCTTATGACCCAGAAATGAAATCTCAGTAAACCCAATTTCGACTTTGGAAGGTCGAGCTGTGAGGTTATGTACTCTGAGAGTTTGGAGCAACGACTGTATCCCAGCGATATGCTGTTCCCAAGTATCATGAAAAATGCAAATATCGTCCATATACGAAATGAGATCGGTGCGATTACCTAAAACGCGACGCATCATGCGTACAAAGGTCGCTGGAGCATTCCGTAAACCAAAACACATGACATTGTAATGAAACAATCCACGAGAAGTGGCAAAAGCAGTCAAAGGTTTTGATACATCAGCCAGAGGAATCTGCCAGTAACCTTTAGATAGGTCAAACTTGCTGAAGAAAGTGGCGGAAAATAATACCCAGTTTTAACATACCATCTACTTCACTTTCCACCTGATCTCTAACATGTAGAGGAACGGCGTATGGTCGTAATGAAATCGGGGTGTAATCTGACAATTTGATTTCGTGTGTGATAATGTTAGTACGTCCCGGAAGATCAGACAAAACATCCTGAAAGGATACTAACATAGAACGAATTTGATCCCCATGATCTGCAGGTAAATCAGTACAAATTATAACATCATTCCATGTTTCCGAAGACTTAATAGGTGCTACCGGAAACGTGGAAGGTACATCAGCGAAATTGGTTTGCACCTCATCCACCAACGCTATAGATGCATGATGGGTAGGTTGGTTCATGATAGCATCACAAATGAATTGTAACTGAGGAGGACGAGTGATGTATGGTAGGAGCATGTTAACATGGAATGTTTTTTCTTTACCCCGCATATTGATGACGTAGTCCACGTCCGTTCTCTTTGCAACCACTTTAAACGGACCTTGCCATGTTACTAACAAGTGATCTACTTTGAGTGGCAGGAGAACAAAAACATCGTCATTGATTGAGAAAGACGTTAGTCGTCTATCTCTGTTAATGCGAGATCTGGTCTTATATTTTGCCATCTCAGATGCTTCAGTCGCCACCTGACATGCATCCACAAGATGTTGGCGTAAATCTGTAACGTATTGATAAGTGGATTTATTCTTATTATTATTATTCACATCAGATTCCATCAACAAATCATGTAAGAGAGACATTGGACCTCTTGGGTTCGCACCAAATACTAACTGAAAAGGCGAAAAACCAGTATGATTAGGAACCTCTCTGTATGCAAACAGTACAGCAGGATTAAAACGATCCCATTCTTGAGGAAATGATGTAGTCACCTTCCCCAACAATTGTTTTAATGTCCCATTCCAACGTTCCACGACCCCGTTAGAGCTAGGGTGAAATATAGCACTAAGAGAGTGACGGATACGAAGTGTGTTGAAAACATCTGACATCATACCTGACACGAACTGAGATCCATGATCAGAAAGGATTTCTTCCGGAAACCCGATGCGTGAAAATATAGACAGCAACGCATCTGTTACCGACACTGTGGTAATATTGTTTAAATGAATGGCTTCTGGCCATCTCGTACACAGGTCAATACATGTTAATATGTATTGAAAACCTCTGGCAGACCTCACAGACTGTGGTCCCATGATATCAACAGCCAACCTGAAAAAAGGGCGCAAAGCAATATCCGTGACCTGCAAAGGCGCCGACCGATGTGCACCCCCACGTGCAACACCTCGAAATTCAGCGCAAGACCCACAATAAGTTGAAATGTCTTTATTTACCCCAGGCCAATAAAAGTGTTTCAGTAATCTATAAGCCGCACGGGAAATTCCCACATGTCCAGCAAAGGGCACGTCATGCGCATCCGACAAGACTAGTGCGCGAAACGACGTAGGTACCTGTTACGGTATATGTTATTAACGCCGTCTGCTAAAGGTTAGCAGACGTGCAATTGTAAAGGTTAAGACATTTAATATATTGCGATAGATGTTTCAATTATTGAACGCTCCATACACGATCGATTATGACGTGTCTAGCGTTGTTTGGGTCACAGTCGGTAACTAGGAGACGCTACCCTTTGTTACTTGACCGCCAAGCTGAATAGCTGCGTTTTCTAACCTTCCAATTCAATGGCATGATATAACCATTTATATGTGCATTTATGATGGACCAGGGTCAGTCCTAGAACTCTATATGAGAGAAAACTTACGGAAATAGTGTTTAACTAGAATCCTCAGAAGGAGGAGAATAATCGTCCAATTCGTATGAAATATTCAGACTCGCAGTCTCACTGTCGGCAGGTAGCCATGTCTATCTGCGCGTGCATATAGCTGTGATGTTCTGACGACAATACTGCACCGTACACTTAAACAACTACTACATAAGGTTACTGTTAAGCACCCTCATGACTGGGACAGAGCACTCCCAGCTGTTCTATTTGCTTATCGGGAGGTACCGCATGAACAAACTGGCTTCTCTCCCTTTGAATTAGTTTTTGGTGCTCCCCCAAGAGGTCCTATGGGACTAATAAAAGACTTATTAATTGACGCGGAGATAACTCAGGACACTCAGTCATCTTACGAGTATGTGATTAATCTTCGGAAGAACATTATTGAGTCTTGCCAGTTGGCAACAGCTTCTTCTGAGGCTGCAAAAGCTAAGGCTCGATCTCTACAAAATAGGTCTCGACGATTACGCCAATTATTCCCAGGCGATGAGGCTTATGTGTTACTTCCTCACAATAACAATAAATTATTGATATCTAGGAATGGTCCTTACAAAGTCATTGATAAAATTTCCGACGTTGATTACGTCTTAGATATCAAGGGACACAAAAAGATATTTCATATTAACATGCTCAAGCAATTTCATAAACGTCCTGAACACTTACAGTCAATT
Source organism: Oreohelix idahoensis (assembly GCA_024509875.1). Lineage (NCBI taxonomy): Eukaryota > Metazoa > Mollusca > Gastropoda > Stylommatophora > Oreohelicidae > Oreohelix > Oreohelix idahoensis. The sequence goes on from JAMPIV010001623.1 coordinate 22,799, forward strand.
TTTCATGAACTAGATGACAACACAGTATCTACTTGTTATTATTCCAACTTATCCGTCATCCAGGAAGAAGAATCTTCTTTTCCTGAGGTACAGTTACCGTTACCGGTACCAGTAGTTCAACCTACTGAATCTTGGCGGGATGTAACCATCTCTTCAACGGTTACACCGCAACAGCGTCTACAGATTGCTAATCTCTTACAATCTTATCCAGATGTGTTGACCGACGTCCCGGGTCGCACATCGGCTATCAGTCATGACATTACTCTCAATGACGATACACCTATTCGTGTACATCCCTATTCGGTTCCTTTACATTTCCTTGCTAAAACTACTAAGGAACTTGAACAGATGTTGTCTCTGGGAATCATTGAGACTAGTAATTCGCCATTCTCTTCTCCATTAGTGATTGTCCGGAAGAAGGACAATAACATCAGACTATGTGTTGACAATAGAAAATTAAATGCTAAGACTATAGTTGACAGCGAACCACATCCACTTATCGACGACTTACTGCCACGTCTATCCAACGCAACTATATTTAGTAAGATAGACTTAACTAAAGGTTATTGGCAGATACCACTGACCGAAAAGGCTAAGTACTACACCGCATTTTCCACTCCACAAGGTCTATACCAGTGGAATGTGATGCCTTTTGGGCTTGTTAATGCGCCAGCTACCTTCATTCGCCTGATGCGACAAATTTTATCAGGTAGACCAAACGTTATTACATATATTGACGACATATGCTTGTTTAGTTCGTCGTTTGAGGAACATGTTTCGGGACTTAGATATGTTTTCGACACCCTAAGGAATTATCATCTAACTGCTAAACCTACAAAGGTTCAGATCGCGTGTAATGAGATAACCTTTTTGGGACATATCATTGGATCGGGATATATCCGAACGTTACCTAGTACAGTCTCCAAAATTCTAAACATAGCAGTTCCTCAGACGAAGAAACAGGTCAGGAGTTTGTTAGGACTTGTTCAATATTACAGTAGATTCATACCAAACTTGTCATCCATCACGGCTGTATTGTCTTCATTGTTAAAAAAAGACATGCCGGTGAAGGTGACATGGACTGGTATATGCAATGAAACTTTCAACAAAATTATAAATTTGTTTTCGCATGAACCAATTTTAAGACTTCCCGATGCTTCCAAAAGATTTTTCTTACGAACAGATGCTAGTAACTACGGCATCGGTGCATGCCTGCTCCAGAACCATGATGGCGTTCTACATCCTACATTATATATTTCAAGAAAGCTAAAGCCGGCAGAAACAAAGTATTCCACAGTGGACAAGGAACTTTTGTCAGTTATATGGGCAATCACAAAACTGGAAAAGTTCTTGCTTGGTGCTCCATTCACCATTCAGACTGACCAGCGTGCTGTAGCATCTTTGCGTAGATCAAACCACAAAAGCCCCCAAAACTCGCCAGATACGCGATCATCCTGCAGCCATTTGAATTCTCCATTGAACATATTCCTGGCACTGAAAACATTGTGGCGGATGCGTTGTCACGTAATCCTATTGACGACGAATAATCAACATTGACATTCCTAAAATACGTCAATCATCACTACATTGGATAGAACGGAGTATCAACTATAAGGGAACTAACCTTGACTTCAAGTTAATAATTATAAACACTATATGCATCACAGAATTGAACTAAAGACAATCAAGGTATACATATTGACATTGAAACTTCGTCTAACGTCCATACACAATATATGAATATTCGTTGAACAATCATGGAACAATATCTGACGACAAGTCGAACTTATTATCCTATGTGCACTTAATTCTTGGATCCTAGGATAATTGACATTTCTGTCCGACGGAAACGTTTCAACACTTTGTCTAAAAGAATTCATCAGGATCAGGACTACGGATGGATCATCATATCCTATACTAATTAATTAGTTAACTTAACTTCTTAATTGAATTAATATCAATAAAATGAAATGTGAGAAAAAAATGAAATGAAAAAAAACAAAAAAAAAGAGAACGAAATATAAAAAGAAGAAATTATGAAAAGAGAAAATAAATCTCACACAAGTATTAGATTAATATTTTTTTTTTAATGTACCTATACGTTATTTAGTTAGTTAAATTAGATAGTTATTATTCACTAACACTTAACACACACAATTAAGTTAAACTTATATTCGAATTTCTTTCTATTTCTTCTCACTTATTTTGTCTTTTCTTCTCTCATAACATCGTGTTACATTAGAATCTTAATAATTTAACTCTTAGTTTAATTAATTAATTTAATTTTAATTAGTCAAATTAATTCCTATATGACATACTAATACGACAGACCTTACTTTAATTTAATTCTATCATTCACTATTGACATTACACATTTTATTTAGTTGATATAATAATATGCATAATATTGATATATAATATGATTAATGTTAGATGACTATGACAAATAGTTAGTTGACATGACCGCGACACGGTTCTACTCAGAACATCGTCGGCCATATGTCACAATTGTGTTAAATTTTTTGAAAAATTGTTAAGTCGGATAGATCTTGAAAAAAAATCTATCGATTTTTTTTTCCCCGGTGTACAGGGAATTGTTACGGTATATGTTATTAACGCCGTCTGCTAAAGGTTAGCAGACGTGCAATTGTAAAGGTTAAGACATTTAATATATATTGCGATAGATGTTTCAATTATTGAACGCTCCATACACGATCGATTATGACGTGTCTAGCGTTGTTTGGGTCACAGTCGGTAACTAGGAGACGCTACCCTTTGTTACTTGACCGCCAAGCTGAATAGCTGCGTTTTCTAACCTTCCAATTCAATGGCATGATATAGCCATTTATATGTGCATTTATGATGGACCAGGGTCAGTCCTAGAACTCTATATGAGAGGAAACTTACGGAGGTTAGTGTTTAACTAGAATCCTCAGAAGGAGGAGAATAATCGTCCAATTCGTATGAAATATTCAGACTCGCAGTCTCACTGTCGGCAGGTAGCCATGTCTATCTGCGCGTGCATATAGCTGTGATGTTCTGACGACAATACTGCATTGTATCCTTAAACGGACATTGACACGTAAACCAGCAGTCTACGTTATTGATTAATTTATGCATGACTTATACGGACTTATGTTCTGCTCATATTTGAAATGATCATCCTGTGTGTACATGTGATTAAATATTACGGACTCAACCTGAAGGCATTAATTACTTCATTAATGTTGCTGAGTTCAAGTATTACATGTTACTTCTTCATATCATGCTACTGAGTTGTATGAACGCTTCACCCTAATTCGCGTAATGATAAAACAAGCACGATCAACAAGAAATCATTAAAATAAACTATACTCTCAGCAACATGAAATTAAAATAGAGTCATACATTGGGGGCTGCAATTACAC
>JAMPIV010001624.1:0-65000 GCA_024509875.1 Oreohelix idahoensis
AATGGCATGTAGTACATCGCTATGAAGCATCCAACAATAATCGGCAAGCATGGTCACACTCCACCGTCCTTGATAACGTGACTCCATTACGGCGATATCTTGATGGAATCGTTCTCCATGTTCATCGCTGACTTCGCCAAGGTTGTCAGGGGAAAAGTCAAGATGCGAATCGAGCAAATGGATTTTGAGGGACATGTTACAGCCCATAATTCTGTATGCATCTATGCACTGCTTAACAATATGCACATAGTCGACAGATTTGTGATTTCCCAGAAAGTTATCGACGATCGATTTGAATGCCATCCATGCGCGAAGTTCACTACCATGTAACAAGTTCTCGAATTGTTTGCCTGCAATAACTTTCCTAATCTGAGGTCCTACAAAGATACCTTCCTTTATCTTTGCATCGCTAATTTGCGGAAACTTTTGTCGAAGATAAGTGAAAGCTTTGCTCGTTTTATCTAACGCTTTTACGAAATTCTTCATGAGCCCCAACTTTATATGTAACGGTGGTAACAGGATGCTGTCTTTGTTAACTAGTGGCTCGAGTATTACATTTTTATGCCCGAGCTGCATACGATCCCTGATAGGCCACACCTTTCTTGCATAATGTTCCTGTCTGTTGCGGCTGTCCCACTCACATAGGAAGCAACAAAATTTAGTATACCCAGTCTGCATGCCCGTGAGAATTGCAATGACCTTTAGGTCTCCACAAATCCGCCATTGGTAGTCATTGTACTTTATTTTTGCCAAAAGTATAGCCATATTGTCATAAGTTTCTTTCATATGAACAGAGTAGGCGACTGGAAAATAAATTTCCATTATGCAATAACACGGCTTTTAGACTAGTCTTGGAAGAGTCGATGAAAAGTCGCCATTCGTTGACTATGTGCTCATGACCGAGGTGCACCATTAGACCTTTTACATCTTTGCAATAGCAAATGTCATCATCATCCATCTCAAAGTATTGAACAAGTTCTCTGTGTCTATGACGAAATTTAGATATCGGAGTATTGGGCGCTAAAAGATTCCATTCTTTGAGTCGCGAACCGAGTAATTCCGCTTGTCCTTTGGTGAGAGCGAGAACACGTATTAGATCTGAAAGTTCTGAATGGTTAATTAAGTGAACACCATCCTTCACCGGTACATAATCCGAGTCAGAATTAGTTTTTAAAGCAGGTAAACTATCACTTTCTGATGGTTCATTCGCGTCCAACGGATATTGTTCTGGTGGAACTGGGATCGGACACGTGATTGGATCATGAGGCACTGGTTTCGAAACCGATTCAATATTTGGATAAACCACAGACTTTCTAGTTTTAAAAGTGAAACCATAGATATTTGTCAAGCAGAAGTAACAATCAGTAGCGTGATTTGTCGGTTCACGCCATATTACTGGCACTCCAAAAGGCATCGACTTATGCTTCGGCGATTTTCGTAACCAACCTGCCAATGTATTTGCACAAGTCGAACAAACTGCATTTGGCTTCCAAGATTTATGTGCATCATCAACTTTCGGATCGAAATAAAGTTCATATGCTTTCTTTAGCAATGGTGTAAAGTTTTTCTGGTGAACACGATCGGTAAAATATCCGCACACGTAACAGAACAGATCAGCCGAATTTCTACAAATTCTAGAAGCCATATTTCACTCAGAATTATTTCAAAATACAGTAACTATTTGAAATATAACGTAACATATGTCATGCATCTTTTAGCAGTATAAAAAGTAGAATTATTTTGCATTTTATTAATTTTTAAAACGTTATATAGTAAAATTGAAACGGAGCAAATAACGGTTTCCCAAAAATATATTTATTCACAAATATCTTAAGAACCCGACGTGATAGAGATAAACGGATTTCAAATTTGAAATCAGCGCAAGAAACTGACCTAAGAACACTTATTCTTATATAAGAAAGAAAAATGTTGTTTGTCAGTGTTATTAAACATGTAACTTTAAATCTATAGCTGAATTAATCACTATTGAGTGAATATTCGATCTGCACTTGTATGACTCATAATGTGTTAAATATATAAAACATATAAAGCTATAAACTTAGTAGGTGCTGAATCACATTTAGCTGGGGGCTCAAAAACCATGAGTCAAAATTTCCTCATAGATGGGGCGGGAGAAAAGAAGTTCATGACAGCTTAGACGATCTAAGTTGTTATGCTTGCTTTTCTTTAACATCCTATGAGGTCGCCTTAAATAGATGCATTATTCTTCTATTTATATCTCTGCCACGAGTAATCTTGACACCACTGAAAACACTCATCATTATATTCTGAGTTTGGCCTTTGTTTGACCACTACTGAGATACGATACACGCCACAAGAGTGGATGATTCAAGTACCTCTCCAGACATTCTTTAAGTTTAAATGTTAGCTCGTAGAAGGGGAAATGATATTTCTGGCAGAAGATTATAGAAAAAGTAATAGACACCGCGACTGTCGCAGGCGAATAAAGAATGAATGCTTTGGTCAATTACCGCGCCCATGAAATAATTATCAAATGAGGCATGGATCAGATCTGACAAATTGAACTGATATGACAAGGCGAAGAGCGATGCCTCTCACCTGAAGTTTAGTCGAGGAATAGTGTAGATTCAAATAATAGTAATAATGGAGAAATAATCGAGAATGGAGAGTGTTGTGTATGCTTTTGCACACAGGTGTATGCCCGTTCTTTATTGGAGATACGACTGTCTGCATTAGCTAGTTTTTGTGCTTCAAAGCACTTGTATTGAACGCCGCGATATTATTACATAATTGGTAACTATGTGACGTTTGCGTCGTCTGCTATTATAGCCCAACGGCCAATTATCTGGGCCTTTCTTTATTGTACGTCGACCAGTGAGGACGTCTTTTTTATGCTCCTGATCCGTGGAGACTTTATTTCAAGTGGCCATGTTTGAGAGGCCGCCACTAAGTTATTATTGGCCATAACGGTTCACTATCTTAACAGAGAAGTATAGTAACCAGTTTATTGAAGTATTTTTTCGTAACGATGTCGTCAGTAACTAATGATGCCGCAGAACTTGGGTCATGTCGTGTCCGAACTGACCTCTAGTCACAACGGCCAGAATTGATATGCATTCCTCCATTGTATGCTATAATATATGCTTCTACAATCGACGGACACTAGACGTCTGAATGCAACATATGATTATTATTACTACATGTTTGAAAGATATGGAGCCCAATAAATGTTTCGTTGGACTTGACCTGATTCGGATTATCGTCGACTGTGTTGAAATTTTCTCATTGCATACATGCACACGCCAGTTGTGTTGAATGAATCCATCTACTAAGCCTACGACATTCCCGTTTCAAGCACGATAAGCTTTATTCTGCAGTCACTGCATTCAAATGATGACACATAACTCTTTTCGCAACAGATAGTATAGAAACTAATGGATAACAAAAATCGGACATGTGACGTTACAACATCAACTATTAACAAGTCAAAACTTTTCTATTCTATTATATAATTATACACAAAAATATTTATTACATTTAGTCTCAATGAACAAGTTGAAATATCAACAACGAATGAAAATTAGAGTACATATTTTAGGTACATACACCTATGTGTGTGTGTGTGTTCGTGCGTGTGTATGTGTGTTTGGTCTTTATTTTTATTTTACAGACAAAGATGTCATTATGTGACAAGTAGTAGCCCTGTTCTTTCTTTGCCTCAACACAGACCCTCTGGAACTACAAGGGCACCATGCTAGAAGACAATATGTGTGTCCTTTACGCCACTGACATAATTTCAATAAAGGCTGTTATGGTTCAACTCATACATGCAAAACAGACAGTCTGTAGCTCCCTTAACTTGTCATTCAAATGCTTTACAAAGTTCGTTTCCGGTCCGTTTCATTGTTGTTTGAACATCTGTTACCCACATTTTAATCCATTGTTCCTTCTCCAAATCCACAAGTCCGTTCTCTTGAATGTATTTTTTCACATCACTAGAGGCATAGCTTTCATTAAGAGAACGGCATGTCTGCCACATCGTTTTTGATAACTCTGCCACCTGACCCACGCCAAATTTCTTTGCCGAAGCTAGTCTTCTGTTTTCATTATGGCATCCGTTTGAATCTGTATAATATACATTTATACAATTGTTATTGTTCACATGGGTGTTACACTCGGTATTTCTACTCTGAGCAATCTTTTGCTCCAAAATTCTAATGAAGTCAGTGTCTTCTGCGTATTGTGGATTGTGTGACGTCTTTGTAAACGATTCATTTTCGGAATTCTTATTTACTCCGGGTATTTCCAGGTTGTCTCTATATTGCTCCTTGTGCCGCTTTCTATACTGTTCAATATTTTTCCGAATGGAAAAAGGTTTCTCCAGAGCAGAGAGTTTTAAGATCGGCCTAGAAGACGATAGCCGAGACCTTCTCATCGTGTGCTCTGTTCTATCTGACAACGATCTGTTTGCAGCTCCTAATGTCGACACGAGATTAGAAAAAACAAAAACTCGTTAAATTTGCAAATTACAAGTGGCTTTCAACTTTCATACATTGCTGCCTCAATCAATCTACACATTCGGTTTGTGAAAGATATATATACAAGTATATGTATGTATGTATGTATGTATGTGTATGTGTGTGTATGTGTGTGAGTGCGTGCGTGCGTGCGTGCGTGCGTGCGTGCGTGCGTGCGTGCGTGCGTGCGTGCGTGCGTGCGTGCGTGCGTGCGTGCGTGCGTGCGTGCGTGCGTGCGTGCGTGCGTGTGTGTGTGTGTGTGTGTGTGTGTGTGTGTGTGTGTGTGTGTGTGTGTGTGTGTGTGTGTGTGTGTGTGTGTGTGTGTGTGTGTGTGTGTGTGTGTGTGTGTGTGTGTGTGTGTGCATGTTATGGGAAGAAGAAAGCTGGAGTATATCATGACAACAGGAAAGATCGATTACAAAGAGAGAGAGGACAGCAAAGAGAGAAGATTCTGGACAGTTTGACATCATGGCACGGAATGAGGTCAACAACAGAATTGATCAATAATACTGTAAACAGGAAGGAAGTTCTGTTATATAAAGTTACGTCTCACAGTTGAAACAAATACCGGATTAATATTTAAAAAAGAATTTCAGCTTCGGTGACTTTTTCTACTCAATTTCTTAGTTGTTCCTTTTCTACACTGGGGTGCAGAGGTTTGCCAGAGAGAACACCATAATGTCCAATCGCCGGTCTTCCTCCTGGCCTGGTCCCAATCTAGTCCTTCAGGTAGTGGGGTTTCCTCTTTATGGATCCCCCCTTGCTTCACCCTAGGCCTAGTGAACTATTTTTCATAAAAGGACCATCCACTGTGTTGTCAGCCTCTTAGTCTAGCATAACCTCTCAAACCCAAAGATTGTTGTATGTGGTGAAGAGCCACACCCTCCTCGAGGTGGCACTGGTCACTGAAGTGTGAATTCCCAGGTTGAACACAACGGATCTAGAGGAGCAAACCTCTATAATAAACCTGGTGCACTAACACCATACACACCCGTCCGTAGTTAGAAGGGAGCCAGAGCTATACTGAACAGACTCGGGGGATTGGGAACTAGTAGGCACTGCTCTCTGATAAATGGAACCCATCGTAAAGACACACATCTTAGGACGTGAGGAACCTTTCGCCTTGAACTTTTCTTCACATGCCTAGAGCCCAAGAGAACTCGACATAACCAGCAGGCGACTTGGTGGCAGGGATTGAGCAGTGTGAACCCTACCTTGGCTACATATCTCAGAGAGATGCAGAAACACTCCTCTTACCCTCCTGTGACGTACGTCTAGTTCGACAAGTGAATTTTCCCTGATTTGATGGATGATTAAAGAAACATTTAGCTTTTCATAACATTAGAACCCCTGAACATTTGTTGTAACTTTGTTGTTTCGCCAGAGCGAACCGATTCCACCGGGGCTCATTAAGTATGCGGCATGAGATCTAAAGACACTGAGACGATCCCCAGAACAGAGAAGCCAGTTTCTCGCAGGAATTTCTCATCTCCGTGCGAACACTGAACCGCTCGCAAGATGGACCAGAGCGCTCAGAAGAAAGCGGAGGCAGCGAACAGAGCAACGTCTCGCAGGAAGATGACACGGCAGTGCGAACCAGAGTAGACGAAGAAAGCTTCTTGCAGACCTCGCACTTCTGTGGCAACCGGCAGACTTGCCCGAAAGACTGAGAAACAGGAGAGACGGAGATCGGAAGCCAGGGGGCAATCGCGGTTAACACGACGGCTAGAAACCTAGACTTTTCCTGGGTTCTAAAGAGGCGCTAGAATCTAACAGGTCCCACTCATCTTGAATTCCATTTAGATATATACTGACCCTGAAGAATTCAACTTTATCACTCGTTTCGCCTGACCCTGACAGAAGCACTAGCATAGTGAAATCCTGTTTGATTCACTCTGGATACTCAACTTATTTGCAGTGAATTCTATTCTGTGCTAAACGGTATAATATATTTGTTTTAAAGTGATCAGTGGTCTAGTTCATTCATTCATTTTATTTCACTGGATTTTGTGATTAACTTAAAGCTATTAAATTAAACTTATCTCAAATAGTTCCAGTAGAATAGGTAATGAAATATCTATTATATTATTTCCCAAAATGATAGATACTTAAATGCTTAAAGTAACATTTAAAGACGCGAGGGAATTTATAACTAAATTTAATTGAGTTTAGTTCTAGTTTTTACGTATGTTTTAACTATTAAATTCGCGTGGAGTTCTTCCTGAATTTTATAAAAATTATAGACGCGAGTGTATAAATAGTTAACTGTAAATTTATCGCGCTTTGGAAATGATACTTGATTTTCGGTATGAATTACATGTTTTCTATCTTTTATCTAGAGTGATCGTTACCTTAGCGATCCCAGCAAGAAGAAGTACAACCTGGTAAAGAGTCCTCAGACTCAGTTCTTAAACCCCCTTCCAGAATCTGATGAGACTGTGTATTAAATTTTAAATCTTTGAGGCGATCCTATGTTTGGGATCCAGCTATCTAAATTAATAGAAAGAAAGCACCCCCATTGACAAATTTAAACACCTCACCAAGTATATTCAGTTGTAACTGGAAGAAGAACAATCGCCAGAGTTTTTTATTAAAATTACTGCTACAGAGAGAGAGAGAGAGTACATATTTACCTGAACTGTGACGGTACCTAGTTTTTCCTCACTGGAGTTAAAACCTACCTCACTGGACAGTTGTAGTCACCTCGGGTTTTTTAAAAGCAGAAGGTTCACCACCAGCGGTGAAATCTAAGAAGCCACACCCCATTCTCACCAGTATCTAACTGCGACGGTGCCATCCCATAGACTCTTTTTATATCAGAAAAATAAACCACAAGAACATTTAGTCTTCACGACCGGCGATAAGCGGGAATATTTGCTACCAGCCAAACCTCGCTAAATCTGGGGCCGGACATTGAAGTAACAGACACTCTCAATATGTCAAGTGTTAATTGATGAGTTTTTTTGTATAATTCTATGGATTGCCTGCTTCTAAGATCGGTAAGTCTGTGTGTGAGATTGTGTGTTGGCCAGCACGTGCGTGCATGACTAAAAGGAGATTTATGTGCAACTATTTTAATTGCTGTACCTGGTAGACACTTTGTTAGTTATTCCTTACATGGTTCACTTTATAAGTGGGATTTCTTAACCTCTGTTATTTCCCCTTTCTAGTCTGCTTAGTAGAAGGGAAAACAGTTAAAGATAATAGGACTAGTTTCCTAATCCCTCTTTTCAGGATAGATTAATTGACCGTTGGGTTAACTTATCTACTTCTGTTAACTACCTGTCATTTGGACCGGGTTCCTTTTTCCATTTTTCTGTACAAGAGGGAAGGGCATATTGAACACTACTCTTCAACAACCCCCCACCCTCCTTGTTTTTTTTTTTTTGTTGAAACTTCAGTTTCTGCATGTAAATGTTTGTGACTTGATTTTTTTAAATGCTAAATAAAAGGAATAAAACTTTTAGCATTTGTGTTGGCAGGCCCAAACCCAAACTTTCCCATATTCGTTATCGTAGTTTGTATTCACGTGCGTCTGTGTGTCTGAAGCACCAAATCGGTGCGAACGCAGTTGTGAGTCTGGAAACTGGCAAATAATTGTTTGTCCAGAAGAGTTTTTTTTTTTTTTTTTGGAGTAGAATTGAGAGGCAAATTGTCGTAAAATAGTCTGTCCTTACACTTCCCAGCACTCTGTGAATCAACTATTTACTTCTAAAACCCTTACTATCACATAGCCTTTTCCATTATTCTCCACTCTAAACAGGACCACTATTTCCAAGACTCTTCCTCTCAAATAAATTTACGACACCTCCCAAGCGCTAAGACAGTGCATATCTAGCTCCTTTCTGGGGTATGCAGGAAACCCACAGGCACGCCAGCATTACAACTGAGGAGATGCATAGTAGCCTACCCAGGACCCTAAAGCTGCATTAAATTGGTCCAGAATCACAATTCCTCCTGTGGTGCGGCATGTTGAGAACCCAGCATTGCACACTAAGCTTGGGGGAATCACATGAGCACCAGACTTAATACTGGCTCTTGACTGGATGGCTGCATGCAAGAGGATTCTACAATGGAAAGATGGCAGGGGACGGGTGCTGGGAAACGGCTCTGTGCAGGTCATGAGGATTTCTTGGGAGATCCCAGAACTAGAGTACAGACTCTTGTAAGCTGTGCATATTTGGAGAGCCTCCCCTGGATGACGGGGAATGCACAGTATTCCACCCCACCTATCCTCCAACTGCTAACTTAAAACCAGATGAAGGTGTCCTGTGGATGCATGGCAGGCCAGGATAAAATGCCTGGGAAAGAGACTGGAGCTCAGGACTCCCAACTCAAGATGTTGTGGAATGGCAGAAAAGCCACGGGAAAGACCTACGTCTATTTTGAAGATAATGCCAAGTAAAACCATATTTTCACCATACAAGCTCGGACGCCGCCTCGGTAAACAAGGTCCGCACAGAGCAGTGACACCCCAGGCTGCTTGCGAAAAGTCTACTACTGGGAACATAAACATATTACAAATCAACATTGCAGGCATACAAAACAAGAAAGAAGAGCTGCTCAAAACATTAAATGACAACAAGATCCATATTGCAGTACTCCAGGAAATCATTCCACCCAGAAAAACCTGTAACATCCCTAGATACACCCAGTATCGCTGCACATGCAAGAAATGTCAAGGCCTTATGACACTCATAAGAAATAACATTCAAGCAGATGTACGAAACATCCCCAGTATTGGTGACATAGACTTGTAGCAAGTTCACTGCTGGTTCAGAGGAAACAAATACACCATCTATAATGTTTGCTGCCCCAGCATCTGCAGGAAACATCAATATCCAGTACACCATTTATCAGAGAACTATAATAGCTGGAGACTTCAACGCCCATTCACCATCAAGGGGATTTAAAACATACAATAAAAGAGGCAGGGAAGTAGAAGAAATCTGCAACACATCCAACCTGATCCTGCAACAGAACACAAGGTCAGAACCCACTCTTTTGCACAGAGCTTCAGGCACGGCCAGCAAACCTGATCTTACCATGGTTTTGGCTGACATTGCAGACACTTGCACTAACACAGTCCTGAAAGATATTGGAAGTGACCACAGGCCAATACTAATTACTATTGACAGACAGAATAAATTCAGAGAAAAAGAGAAAGACCTACTGGAATTACAAAAAGGCTAACTGGACAACATACGCAACACTTTCAGATAGCAGATTCAGCAGCATTGACATATTAGATACAGTAGAGAATACATACAACAATATCACAAAGACTATACTTGAAACAGCGAATATAACAATACCAAAAGGCAGCCACAAACGTTTCAGCCATTTCTGGACTCCAGATCTAGAAAAGATTGTTAAAGAGCGCAGACAAGACAGAAGAAAGGTGGAAAAAACCCAGCAGAGTCAACAAAATAATTTATAACAAACTCACAGCACAGGTAAGATATCACATTAAGAAAGCAAAGAAAGAAGCATGGGCAAAAACATGTGAACGCATGGACTTAAAGAATGAAGGGCACAAACCATGGAAGCTCCTGCACTGTCTTGATGGAAAAGGAAAGAAGAGCAACCCAAAACCACTAAGAACTAGATCAAACATCTTAACAAACAGAAAGAAAGAAAGCAGAAAAGTTTAACAAATGCTATGCTAAAGTCAGCAAAACAAATCACATAAAACAACTAGACAAAACAATTAAGAACATAAGAAAAATAGAACAGAGAGCTGCTAAAGCAAGCATTGCACTATTTGAAACTGAGTACACCATCCAAGAAATGAATAGCGCACTACAAAAATTAAAGACCATGAAAGCTCCAGGACTAGACAAGATTACCAATAAAATGATACTAAACCTAGGCGCAGTTGAAAATTTAGTACTCTTAAACTTCATTTACAGAACATGGAAAGAAAGCACACTCCCTAAAGCTTGGCTGCAAATATCAAACCACTTCTAAAGAAAAACAAGCCAGCTGAAGAACCTGGAAGCTACAAACCAGTCTCCCTGACCTCGGCCATTGGAAAACGTGCAGAAAAGATGGTTTATCACAGGCTCTACTGGTGGCTGGACAGTAACAAAGCCATTAATGATAGTCAGGCAGGCTTCAGAAAAGGTTGCAGAACAGACGACCAACTCTTTCATTTTGTGTAAAAACCTTAGATGCATTCCAAGAGGGTAAGCACACAACAGCTGTATTCGCTGATCTGCAGCAAGCATACGACCAATATGTGTCACGGATTGCCGCTCCTTAGCAGAAGTGGTCTAACAGTGGCCAAAACTCAAGAGTATCTAATTTGGGCCTACAAAGGTGTCTCCCTTCGCACAAGATTACTCTTGGCAGAGTTGTAGATAGAAAGAAAATGATGCTTCTATCTGTGACGTATAATGGAAATATAGCCTACAGTATCCGGCAGTCTTTCGGGACCTCGTGGCGTTCTATGATTCGCTAGCAAAGCCATGCATCGACAGCCTGCGTTTACTCATTTTTAATCCACGCCTCTTTTCCTTGAGACATAAACAACCGAAAAGTTTACCAACTTCGGTGACCTGCCAGTCATAACAGGGAGCGAATCAAGTTTGTTTACCTGAGTTTCTCACGCGAGCTGATCTGTCAATCATCGGATATCAGACAGATGCACGTGGAATGACGCCGGACCTTCTGACGTGAGTCGCTCGGGCAAAAATATTTTCCCCGAGTACCCTTTTATGTTCGTACATACAGGGGGAGATAACTCTGTGATCTCCAGAAGCGGGCCAAATCTACGGGAACCCGTTACACGGTCCAAGTCTCTGTTGTTGAGTATCAACGCCGACAGAGCGACCGTGGAAACCTTTTATCTTGGGAATTTAGGTTTCTGATTTCTCTGCTATGCAAGAGTGTGAAAATTAACATCCTCTAGAGATCATAATAACCGGGATGGTATATAAACTGTGGCTTCCCAAAACAGTTATCAGTTGTCGCTCAGAATTTTTCGGATAGTCTAAACACGTAGTCTAGAACCATTGTGGAAGGTGTGTTAAAAGCCTTCGTGGGAATTTCATTCTGATTTTCTGGTAATATAAATTTGTGCTTAAGCGTGTTAAAGTTTACCATTATAATTCACTTAAAGTCTAGCTGTTAAAGACCAGTGGAAAATAACGCGTAGCTATTTGTTTACCAGTTGTTCAGTTTAATGTTAATTTACCACCCGCTCTATCACACAAGAAGAAACGTTCTAGTTGACTAATTAATACACTAGGCGCGATTGATAAGTGACAGAATAGAATTCACGATATATTTCATTTTGTGTAATTTTAGTAAGTGACTGTTATCTAATACCATACGACGACCCACAGACGCCGACAATCTAATAGCTATTAATGACAGGCGATATTTGTTAAGAGCGAGTATGGATAATTAAATAATAATTGACATTGTGCGCTGATCGTGACCGGGGCAAGAGGGGAAAGACTGCATACCTCAACCAAACCTGCACCCGCTAAGCGACGCGCGATAGGATAGGCTAGAGACACCGTGTGCCTTTTAACTTTAATCAGGATAGACGGAGAGGATAAGAGATCGTCTTGTCCCCTTCCGTGTACATATATGTAGCTATCTATATTAGTAGATAAATGTTTCTCTATTCTTAGGCATGACCTGATCAAGGGCTACCAGCGGTCTATTTTGGTCCTTTTCTTAATTTACTGATTGGTGAATGTTATCTTCTTCTTGGCTTACCCGTCCCCAAGTTCATCTGTGAACAGGATTGGCCAAAGAGACACCTTAACATTTTAAATAGTAAAGTTAACTGGACTTACCAATACCTAGATATTCATTTAATTTTTATCAGCCCACTGTGGCGTAACACAAATAACATTACCATCTGACTTTTGACAGTCGTATCAGCGGATTTATCCAGCAAGTTACGCTGTTTCAAAAGCGGCACTCACCCCAGAGCCAGCCGATAGGATTTACCATCACCATCATAAATAACAGTGTTTTTTTGGAACCAGATGTTTCCCTGTACTGGAAGTATTTTCTACTGTTTACTGTGAACACAAGATCTCGGTTTTTCTACATTAACTATTCGAGGTGACATTTGTCTATCCAGGAAACGACCACCAAATTAGGCGTCCCTTCTTATAAAATTTAATTATCAGAGGAGGGACTGGGGCCAATATGGAAGATAAAAACACTGGAAATTAAATATTCAGGAATTGTATGTCCAAGAGATTTTTTTTTCACCAAGAGTAGGTAAGAAGAGCGAGTGAGTGGCCACGTATGTCAGAGAGAGTGAATTTTCTTTGTTACAGGAAAATTGTATTATCTGGATTCCGCTTAAATGTTGTTTACTTTACTGGATAGCTTTTAGTAGGAACTTTGTTCTTTTCTTTACTGTCTATACTGTAACATAGTTACTTACTTAGTCGTTCCCCTTCTACCGTGAGGTGTAGATGTTTGGAAGAGAGAGCGCCAGACTATTCTATCAGCTGTCTTCTTCCTAGCCTGGTTCCATTCCAGTCATCGGTCCTTCAAAGATTGTCTAATGTTGACTTCCCAGCGGACTCTGGGTCGTCCTGGAGGTCTGGATCCCTGGCTCTTTGTTTCCCATGCTTGTCGTGGTAGCCGATCTTCTCCCATTCTGCAGACATGGCCGAACCATTTTAGTTGGGACTGTTCTATTTGGGTCTGCAGCGGGTGGGATTTTAGGCCTTGACGTATCGTCTGGTTGCGGACCATGTCTCTTCTTGTTACTTCAACCACCTTCCTCAGATACCTCATTTCTGAGGTTTGGATCTGGCTTTTGTGGGTTGTAGTCATTGCCCATGACTCGCATCCATATGTCAAGACTGGGACATAGGTGGAGCGGTATACAGCCATCTTCGTTTTCTTACCAACCTCTTTCATGCTGAGGAATCCTCGATTTATGGCCTGATAAAGTCTCCCAGCCGCTGCTTTTCGAGTGGCCAACTCTTCTTTGATGCCCCCCTTTCGGTCTATAATAGCTCCGAGATATTTAAAGTGGTCGACCTGCTCCAGGACCTGTTCTCCCAACTTAATCTGATGTTTTCTTTCTTCTTGTGATATCACCATGGATTTTGTTTTAGAGCTGCTTATGACCATCCCTCTCTTCTCCAGCTCTTCCTTCCAGACTTGCAGGTTGGATTGGAGATGTGTCTCTGATTTAGCAATCAGGACAATATCATCAGCAAATGCTAGCTCTTAAATACAGACCTGTCTCATCTTCCAGTACCCCACTGAATATTTTCTTGTTCTCTCCTTACATGCCTTGATGACATCGTCCATGAGGAGTATGAAAAGATAAGGTGACAGGATATCGCATTGTCTTACACCAGTGGTGGTCCTGAACTCTTCTGACTTATAGTTTGCTGTCCTCACATAATTTCTGCAAGACTTGTAGAAGCTCTGTATAGCATGAATCAGAGGTGTTGGAATGTTCTTCCTTGCCAAACAGTCCCAAAGTTTGCTCCAGGGGACCCTGTCAAACGCCTTTTCCAGATCTATGAAACAAAGATGGATCTCACTCTTGTACTCAAGGGCCTTTTCACTCAGCTGCCTGTGTGTGAAGATTAGCTCTTGAGTACTTCGGTTTTCTCGGAATCCGCACTGGGCTTCATCCAACTGTGGCTCAGCTAGGCATCGGAGTCTCTGCTCTAGGATTCTAGAGTAGATTTTACCAGGGACACTGAGAAGGGATATGCCTCTGAGGTTTCCACATTGTCGATTGTCACCCTTTTTGAAAATCGGTGTTATGATGGTGTTACGTACATTTATTACCTACGGGGGTAGTCTTCGGTCCTGCCAAATGTACGCACCAGTTTTATATAGTTATATTATTTGTGCGTTCGATTGATTCACGCACTGACGTGCACAATGCAGGGTGAGTTGCTTGGGACGCACGTGTAACCTAGTTGGGTAGTTTCTGACGTCATGTAAGGGGCAGCTCGGACCATATTTATGTCCGCTGTGTTATCCTTTGATTTTGGCAAATGTGAAATAGCCATCAGTTGTATTCGTATCTATTGATCTTCATGGCGAAGTCAATAGTGGAAGTATAAAGTAAGTGTCGCCCCATTTCTTATGGCATGTTTATTTATGTACATTAAAGTATCAGGCCGCTCCTATTAATGGTCTAGCGGGAATTCATCGTAGATGACATTCCTAGAATTGGACACACGGAGTCGATAGCCTTTGAATCTTTTCGTAGAGGGAGAATACCTACAAGAAATCAAGTTAATGAATTTATATGCTTCACATGTTTAATATGCTGTTACTACAATGCCAGAAGCGTGGCATAGAATGGGAGAGGTTAGTCAACTGGAATCTCTAACCTGTTCGTATTATCATGTATGACTTTGTTTGAAAACTATATACTATATATAACGGGATGTATGGAGAAAGTCTGGGATTATGAAGTATGATATGGAAGAATTTTATCCTGGAGTATGAATACGTTACCATGATGTACGTCCTTGAAGGAAGGTCAATGGACTTGAATGAGCGGAATAGTATATGGTAACAGTTTTGTGATCCTCAGTCACTTGAGTCAGAGGACTTTATTAGTAGAGAATCTTCAGGAACTTTAAAAGTAATTATCAACATGTTGACGTATGATTTCTGCGCCTGTGACGATGTTAGTCTTGTCCACTCCGTATGTGCTGTGTTGAATAAAATCTATGTACAGTCACCACCGACTTCTGTACTGCCAGTACTTGCCCAGTTCACCCAGTTCAATACTACTTGTTGAAGTTCGTTTGAAGAATATTGTTGACATTCGTTCATTTTAACCATTCGCGTTTTAAGCTACCACTTCACCAGTATAAACTGAACTCAACGATAAAACGGAGTCAACAATAATTGGTATGCCAGTGTGGTATGGAAATATCTAACTTCCAAAGAACGTACTCAATACTTTTCTGTGAAAAGAAGATTTTAACTTTCAAGTCACCAACATCTCGAACTTGGAACCCAGTGGGATGAGAAATCAGATTCAACTTACGTTTACCAAGGTCAAGGTCTTCAATCAACCTCCACGTCAAGTTTCACAGTGACTGATTACTTGGAGATCATCTCTTCATCATTATTGCGTGCGAGCTGTAATCTAGAGAAGCAGAACGAAGTATTTTATCTGTAGACGTACATCCACGGAGACGAGGCACATTGATTTTTTACCTGCACGCGAGATGAGTATAACGTGTTTCCGTTGTACACTTTATTACGCTTAGTTGTGCCTTCCGTGATATGTCCACATTCATATTTTTCGTGTTAAGTGTTATATGTTGTGTATTCTTCGTGGGAGGGTGGGAATGGCGATTTAGGACGGGAAAATTCCATTTCGAACCAATTCGGGTCCGTCTTAAGTGTTCTGTAGGACATTATTTTGCAGACTTCCCGCAGTGGAATGTTCCTACGCGTGAGCGTAGAAGGATTCTAGGTCCACTGTGTCTGGTAGTCTGTGACACCTGACTGTTTTAGCTGTTTCGTCAAGTTTTAATTGTTGTTTTTGGTAGTTATTTTTACTTGTACCTTATTTTCATGATGTATTTTGTATGTGATTATTGTCCATCTTACCTGACTGTCGTTCAGTTTTTTACAAAGCATATGTTTTTACACTGTGTTGTCAATTGTCTTGTGCATTATTGGATCGTAGATGTCATCGTAATTTTTTACGACATTCTATTTTAGTTCCACATTTTATTTTATTTGATTTCTACGACTGTAGTCATTTGTCTTGATTATCGTGTCGTGTCAGTATTGTGCTATTGTCTGTCACTTTATTGCTTTCACACCATTTCATGTTATAAATTACATTATTAATTATTAATATTATTGCCTATTATATAAATTAATTATACCGTTCTAAGGACAGGAACGAAGAACACTTGTTACAATAACAAGGTTAATTAATTCACATTGATTAATTATCATTTTAAATATCTAGAGTACTGTGACTACTTATAAAGCATAATGTATTCACTAGATTACTTTATTAAGCAGGCAAAGCCCTTAATATGACTCCTAAATAGATTAATATATTAGAAATCACTTGAAAACATTCTTTTAGTGTTACACACAAAACTATGACGTAGTAATTGTGACGTCATATGTAGACTCCATTTTGTTTTTGTGTACACATTTTCTAAAACTTTCTGGTGTTCCGACCTATATTTAATCTTAACATTTTATGAGAATTGAGAAAGTATTCGTTTAGACAGGAAAACACTTAGATAATTTTCTTACTAGTTGATTGACTGAGTGAGATACATATATATTTATCATGCTTAAGATAGATGACTATTTGGATATTGGACGAAAGTGTGGGATGAAAGGTAATGTGTTAAAATCATATGTCTTGGACACTTTGGCTAAAGATAATTTATGGAAAAGTGGGAAGTGGTTCCCGAATAAGGAAGAAATTGAAACTGAAGCAAGACGTATTGGAGAATCAGAAGAAACTAAAAGAATATTTGCATTAGACCAACATAACTTGCAATCTGATTTAGTGGAGGTACAGAATAAGTTACGAGATTCTGATAATCCAAAACAGATTATTGATTTAGATAATTTTTCGAAAGAACATGTACCTGTTCAGAACAAGGTACCCGTTGAAAACAAGGTTATCGATGTGAAAAAAGTAGAAAAAAAGCCTAGATCGGGCATAATGTCTACTCTGAGGGATATTCTTCAGGAGGCTAAGAATGATGGTTTTCAAGGCCCAGACCATGATGATTTTATACTAGACAATTTTTTATGTCGAACAGCGTCAGATTTGACGAAGTTTGCTGACCTTAATTTTCAGTCTGTACCACATATGATTATGGCAAGGGACATGGCAGAATTATTGGGTGGAGTATTTCGTACATTTGTGGAACGTTACGTACACGTCCATCGTGGTTCTATAATGAATAGCATTCGTAACGCTATTCTCTGTGATGACGATTATGAGAAACAAATGAAGTACGAACAAGGAAATGACACGGGAAGGACCAATTTTTTTGGATGATATTGCTGAAGAGAGCAAAATAGAGGAATTGTCGGAACTCCTGGAAGATAAGGAGCTAGTGATTAATAATTTAAACGAAAGAGTAAGGACTCTTACATTACAAGCCGAGGTTACCAATACAAACTTCACGTCCTTACAGTTGGAGCTAGAAAATTCTAGGAAATTGTTGGTAGATGCATTGAAGCAGAATAATACACATTTTAATGGTAAAATTCATGAGGAAGATTCTGTTTTTACTAAGAAGATTGATGAACTTATGACTAGTCATCATAGTGCTATCGAAGCACTCAAACTTGAACTTAGGCAGGAGAGAGCTGAGGCTTTAGATACTATCAAAACTCTCAAACAAGAAATTAGTAACCTTAAATTAGAAACTACTTCTCAGATAAAAAAATTGAGGTTGGATTTTAAAGATATAAAAATTAGAAAGGGAAATAATAAGAATGACAATATTTACAAGGGGAAACAATTCAAACAAACTGCTTCACTTATTAGTTCTTCGGGCCAATCTTCTAGATCAAAAGATTTTGATAACAATAATCTTAAATATAATGAAGAAAACCGCAATAAAC
The DNA here is from genome assembly GCA_024509875.1 of Oreohelix idahoensis. NCBI lineage: Eukaryota > Metazoa > Mollusca > Gastropoda > Stylommatophora > Oreohelicidae > Oreohelix > Oreohelix idahoensis. The sequence continues at coordinate 18,090 of JAMPIV010001624.1, forward strand.
AAAATTTGCAATCAAGATCTCAGGGTCCGCAAAACAAACAATTTTTTGGAAATAAACCATTTTACCAACATCATAACGATCATTATACAAATTATCGGACTCATCCAAATTTTAACTCTAGCAGAAACTACAATTATGGCAATTTTAATGACAAAAATCAAAATCGATCGCGTCGACGAGATAGATCGTTGAGTAATACGAATAGACATTCTAATGTCGCTTTTAGTGATACACAGGCTAACATTGAACAGGGTAAAGGAGTTGAAACTCATAATGCTTTATCTTGTTCTCTTGATTGTAACCAGGTGAAAGATTGTTCAGAATGCTCGACTCTTTTCCAGCCCAAGGCGATCACGACGCTGCGCTGCGGACAGGTTTTGCCAAGTCTTCCGGCTGTGTGTACGGCCATTTCAGCTACACACGATCGACCGGGATGCCTTCAATTAAATCATGGATTTTTAAATGGCATTCCATGCTCTCTTTTATTTGACTCAGGTTGTAGCACAATCGGTGTACGGACTTCGCTGGTCGACCCCGCCTGTGCAACCGGAGAGACCATCCAATGTGTTACTTTTAGTGGGACAGTGGAAACATTTCCCACAGCTATTATTGATCTTAACACACCATTTTTTTCAGGAAAGATCCACGCCTGTCTCCTTCCGAATCCAATTTGTGATGTCATCCTGGGTCGCATACATGATATAAAGGAGTGTACACCTCAGCAAATTGCTGAATGGGAAAAGCAGCATATACAGGATGCCTATGCATTTAAGTCTATACCTAGAGTTGTGTCACATACACATACTACTAACCTGTTATGTAATGCTAAGGTATTGGAATCTAGCATGGAGAACGATTCCATTGTTCATTACGCCACTGTTGCTAATTCGTTGCAACCTTTACGACATGCTTCTAGTCTTAAGAAGGAAAATAAGATTGCAACGCAACCTGTAAAGACTAGTAAGTCATATACCTTCCCTCGAATTGATCAGCAGTCAACTGATCGTAAGAAAAAGGTTAAGTTTGTAAAAAAAGGAAAGGATGTTCCTAATAAAAATAATAGTTGTAACTCAGGTGAGAAAACTAAAACCAATAAGGTTGTCAGTAAGGTTTTAACTTTGCCTAGCAAGCAGGTGTCTACGACATACCGTACACCTACACCTTTGTCTGGCATAAGTAATAATACTCAATTACAGGGGTATGGTACATTTAAGAACAATAATTCTACATGTAGAAATAATAAATATTATAATTTACCTCAAAGGACTAAGGTTACTCATCAACCTTACTCCCACTCTTGTGATAATGGTACCACTTATATTGGTAGAGGTGCATCTTCTCGCACCATCCTTGTGCAAAATCTGCCACAACGAACTACTTGGCAGGCACTAGGAGATTTTCTCAACCACACGGCGGACGTTAGGTTCGTGCGTCTGTTACCTCATACCAATAACAGGTATGGTGACGCCGTGGTAACTTTTAGGACCAATAGAGATGCTCGCATGGCTATCGAGCGGGACAATGGTGTGTATTTTCACCACCATTCCCTCAGGTTACGATTAGTACCTGATTCTGCGTCACGCAGATAGTAACCTACTATATTGAATTTTGATATCACATTCTTTGATGACTCAGCCTATGCAGTCATCATTTCTTTCTTGTAATAGTCATTTGTTCTTTTTCTAGTTCTCATGATCTTTTTTTTTCAATGGAATTTTATGCCATTCGGTCTAATGAATGCGCCAGCTACCTTTGTACGCATGATGCGCCGCATATTGTCTCATCGTCCCGATGTCATTACTTATATAGATGACATCTGTCTTTTCAGTGACTCTTGGGATGAACATATTCAGGGTTTAAAATCTTTACTTTCTACCTTACGGGATTATAACTTAACAGCGAAACCTTCAAAGGCTTTTGTCGGTTTTCATGACATCTCATTTCTTGGTCACCGTATAGGTCGCGGTTTAATGTATACAGAAGACAGTAACGTCTCTAAAATTTTAAACATCTCAGCACCTAAGACAAAAAAACAAGTGAGGTCGCTCTTAGGACTAATACAGTTCTATTCTAAATTCATCCCTCATTTGTCTACTATAACTGCACCTCTTTCTTCGTTACTGAAGAAAGGCACATCTAATGTAATAAAGTGGTCGCAGGATCATCAAACGGCTTTAGATTATATAAAACAATTTTTTTCAAATAAGCCTTTTTTAAGGTTGCCTAACAAAGATCTCACCTTTGTTCTTCGCAGTGATGCTTCTTCCTACGCTATCGCGGCAGTTTTGATGCAGGAATACGGAGGCACCTTATTTCCGGTTATGTACGTATCCAGAAAGCTTACGACGAGCGAGATGAAGTATTCCGTTCTGGATAAAGAGCTCCTCGCTCTTGTCTGGTCCATCAATAAACTGGATCGTTATCTCCTCGGATCACACTTTGTGGTGGAATCCGACCAGAAAGCTCTTACAGCACTGAACACAGGGAACGTGAAGTCATCAAAGTCAGCGCGTTACGCTATTGCGCTTCAACCGTTCCATTTTGAGATACGAGCTATTCCTGGAGTACAGAATGTGTTTGCAGACTGTCTTTCAAGATGCCCTAGTGAACATGTCGAAATTAAACCACTTCCAGATGGTGAAACGTCCTCACAGAAACATGAATAACTTTGTACATGGTCACTGATTATACATCTGTGGAGACTATGTGTAGTTCTGCAGTATTCGTATATATATAACTTTCAGAATATACTTACGTATGGATTATAACATTATTTCTTGTGAAGTAACGTTTTGTTAGAACGGGAACAGTGATATTAAAGTAACATTTTTTTTTTAGTATGGAAACATTGGTAATAGTGACAAATAGACATTCACTATTGTTATGGAACAGATTACACTACATATCGTGTTCGTAAACGTATTTCAGACATGGTACATTTAGAACATATTCTTGTCGATTTAACTAGTTCTAAAAGAATATTAACAATGAGTGAAATTGAAATCACTTAGAATAAATTAGTAATTAGTTATTTGTTCATAAATTAAGTACTATTAATTATTATAATTCAATTTAATCAATTTGATTGATTATAAATCACACATCTACTAACTTTATTAGTGTTTCGCAATACGTGTATTCACGTATCCCACTACATGATATCTCACTTTTAGATAACTAGTCAAACTTACTAGTGTTAGGAAATAGTAAGTGCGTTGCTTCTTAAAGTGTTTAATTATGCTTTGTTTCATTTTGCATGTTGTATTTTAAAATTTTCTGTTTTATTGATTCTTTTATCATTGATCATCATCAGTGTTGCTGTTCATTTTCATTTTTGAAATCATATGTTTCAAATTTCTTTTAAAAAAATTTGGTTGAATTTTATTATCATCTTTTTTTTTTTATGGTTTATTTCATTTTCATTTTCAACTTCTTTTTTACTTCGAATATTACCACATCGTTCCAAAGTAGGTCGATGGTGGATGTGTGCTTTAATGCATACTATCATTTAGTTATATTGTTTTCATTTAATATTCTTTTCTTAATATGATATAATTTTATGCATGTCATAAATCTTGTTGTAGTTTTGACTCACCTCTCTCGAGTAATTAGTTCGAAAAAAATTAATAGAATTAATTTTTTTAAGGGGAGGTGATAAGGGAGCTGTTACGTACATTTATTACCTACGGGGGTAGTCTTCGGTCCTGCCAAATGTACGCACCAGTTTTATATAGTTATATTATTTGTGCGTTCGATTGATTCACGCACTGACGTGCACAATGCAGGGTGAGTTGCTTTGGACGCACGTGTAACCTAGTGGAGTAGTTTCTGACGTCATGTAAGGGGCAGCTCGGACCATATTTATGTCCGCTGTGTTATCCTTTGATTTTGGCAAATGTGAAGTAGCCATCAGTTGTATTCGTATCTATTGATCTTCATGGCGAAGTCAATAGTGGAAGTATAAAGTAAGTGTCGCCCCATTTCTTATGGCATGTTTATTTATGTACATTAAAGTATCAGGCCGCTCCTATTAATGGTCTAGCGGGAATTCATCGTAGATGACATTCCTAGAATTGGACACACGGAGTCGATAGCCTTTGAATCTTTTCGTAGAGGGAGAATACCTACAAGAAATCAAGTTAATGAATTTATATGCTTCACATGTTTAATATGCTGTTACTACAATGCCAGAAGCGTGGCATAGAATGGGAGAGGTTAGTCAACTGGAATCTCTAACCTGTTCGTATTATCATGTATGACTTTGTTTGAAAACTATATATACTATATATAACGGGATGTATGGAGAAAGTCTGGGATTGTGAAGTATGATATGGAAGAATTTTATCCTGGAGTATGAATACGTTACCATGATGGACGTCCTTGAAGGAAGGTCAATGGACTTGAATGAGCGGAATATTATATGGTAACAGTTTTGTGATCCTCAGTCACTTGAGTCAGAGGACTTTATTAGTAGAGAATCTTCAGGAACTTTAAAAGTAATTATCAACATGTTGACGTATGATTTCTGCGCCTGTGACGATGTTAGTCTTGTCCACTCCGTATGTGCTGTGTTGAATAAAATCTATGTACAGTCACCACCGACTTCTGTACTGCCAGTACTTGCCCAGTTCACCCAGTTCAATACTACTTGTTGAAGTTCGTTTGAAGAATATTGTTGACATTCGTTCATTTTAACCATTCGCGTTTTAAGCTACCACTTCACCAGTATAAACTGAACTCAACGATAAAACGGAGTCAACAGAAATATTCTTTCCATCTTTCCATTACTTCCTTCGGGGCAGTAAGCAATTTGCCTTGCTTGTCCTTTATAAATTTAAGAGGGCATTGTTTTTCCTTCCTCATGTTCTTTAGGGTCTTATAGAACAATTTCTGGTTTTCTTGCGCATCCTTTTCTAGCTTTTCTCCAAATTCTTCCCAGGACTTCTGTTTTGCTGCTAGCACCTTGTTCTTTGCTTCTGTTCTGAGTATCACATATTCTCTATATTTCTCTATTTGTCCTGCTGTGTTTTTAGCTCCTAAGTATTGTTTCCATGCCATTTTCTTCTCTCTTATTTTCTCTTTGACTTCTTCTGTCCACCAAGGTGTCCTCTTTCTCTTGTTCCCAAGTCGGACTTCACCACATGCTTATGCAGTAGTTGTCTTTATGATGTCCTTGAATTTAAGCCACAGGGTTTCCAAGTCATCAGGTTGTTCTTCTGTGTTTCTCACTGCTGTAGCAATAAGCCCCTGATATCTGGTCTTAATTTCTGGCTCTTTCAGCTTGTAGGTCTTAATGCTCATTTCTTCCGTTTGTTTACTTGGTTTCTTGCGTGGTGCTGGGCAGTTCCTAGGCTGATCAACTCTTTCAGTTGTTCTTTTGATTGTAAGCAGGTAATGATCACTTCCAATCTCTGGCCCCCTCCAGACTCTAGCATCCCGGACATATTTGAATGAGCTCCTCCTAACAATGGCATAGTCGATCACTGACTTCTCATTCTTTGTTGGTTCACATCTAGTGTATGCATGTATGCGCTTATGGGGGAACTTTGTGTTGGTAATAATCAGATTCTGCTCACTGCAGAATCTAAGGAGTCGCTTTCCATTGTCGTTGAGAGTATCTTCTCCATATCTTCCGATAACTCCACCTCATCTAGCATGGTCATTTCCAACTCTGGCATTGAAATCTCCGAGCATGATAATTTCATCTAGGCTGTAACATAGTGCTAACCTTTAACCTTTGGGGTTATTAACTTGTTGGGTTCTTTTTCTCAATAAGGGGAGGGCACATGTATTCTGTTAATTTTTTATGCATGTAATTCTGATTTTATTTGATCTTTCTTTAGATATTTGGTGTTGTCAAGTTTAATGATAATAAACAACAAAAGAACTTAACTTTGTGTGTTGGTCAGACCCATACCCAATTAACCATAGTTTTTCATGTTTGTGTATCGTGTTGTCACATAATTGTGTGTGGGTGTAGTTAAACTTATATTTCTTGGTATAAGGAGGGGCAAGATTGTCTTGTACCAAAAGATAGTCGTATAGATAGGCTGGACTAGAGAAACTTCTCTTTCCAGAGACAGATCTTCTCCTTAAACTATTCTCTCGTGAAATCTATTTATCACACCTTTATTTCTCACGTACTTATCACCATCCACTCTACTCAGTCGGGACCATAAATAACTTTCAAACCTATCTAATTACGACACTATCTCAAGGGAGTTTTCATAAGATATTTCCGAAGTCAGGAACAATGCTGCATTGGCAGGGCAACTGTTAACTTGTATCGGTCCGCAGCCTTTTATAAAGAATTAAGCAATTGTTTTAGCCCGTTCAAGCCCCCAGCTGGTGTAAATCCAGCGAAATTCTTTTCTAAGAATTAGCTCTATATATGTAAATAAATGTCTAAGTGTATATATATATATTAAAGAGTCTTGCTCATACGTTTGATTTCATACTGATAATAACTGAATAAACAATGACTGTTTAGTTTTAAAATAACATGTAACAAATTTAATAATCAATTAGTTTTAACAGGTTAAAATAACGATGAAATGATGGTGAATTTTAGGTGTAATTAAAATTGTCTTACTGAGACTGTCACGGATTGCTCCCTTGCTTTGCAGTAGTGGTCCAACAGTGGCCAAAACTCAAGAGTATCTAAATGGGTCGTCAAATGTGTTTACCTTTGCATAAGATTACTCTTTTCAGAGATGTAGATAGAAGTGTAATGGCGCTTCTATCCGAAGGGAGTCTTCACAAGATAATTCAGAAGTCAAGAACCATGCGGGTTAGCGCTGAGCAATGGTTAACTTATATCTGTCCGTCACCTTTTGTGAAGGATTTAAGCAATGGTTTTAGCCCGTTCAAGCCCCCAGCTGAGTTAATTCAGCGAATTCCTTTTATAATGGTATAGCTCTGTTTAGAGGTAAATATATGTCTAGGTATATATATATATATATATATATATATATATGTTTATATATATAAATATATATATATATATATATATATATATATATATATATATATATATATTTATATATATATATATATATATATATATATATATATAATGTTGCTGTCATTTTCGACGGAGTCATCTGTCAAGTTATTTGCTTATGTTTGTATCATAAGTATAATTGTGTCTTTACCTGCGATGTCAGGTTGATTAGGGGTTGTCTTCCCTTGTTTATTCATTCATTGTGTTTGACCTTTAGGGTCAGAGGTTGACAGTTCGGCGTGGGCCTATGGGAAGGTTTTTTAAGCGGGAGTGAGATATACTTCCGGGAAGCCGGGAGGTCCTGTTTTTCTGAAGGGACCAAGAGTCCATTGTTTTTCGGGGAGAATCTTCGAAGTAACTGCTATGGCAGTTTTCCCCAGTGAATCTCTGTGCGTCGGGATGACGACAGAATTCCTTGTTTTGTTCTGAGGATTCATTTGCCAGGTAATACCGACCTTTATGCATTATTACGCTTTTCGGTGGCAGAACATGTAAAGGATTACCTAGGGTGAACAGCAGCTCACTGATCCGCCATTTCAGAACTTATATATTTGTGCTCGAGGTAGCCATCCAAGACTGTTAGTCTTATATTGTCCAGAAATCCAGTGACGACGATATATTGTGGGAGCCGCAGATTGGCGGAGTTCATATCTACAATAAGTATTACTGCAGGGTTGATGATAACCTATTTAACAGAAGTACACGGCCGACGTCAGAACGAGGCCTGTGCTTTCGGCTGTTATACTACAGCCTGATATGTGCAATTGGCGGGAGTGCCAAGTTGCACCTGTGTGTCAAAGTGACTAAGGCATCTGACGCGTTTAGTCAGAGACGCCAAGGGCGACGCTACGAACTGTCATTATTGAAGAACTTTGCTATTGACCATGCACGTCTATTCTGATGTTTACCTTTTTGAATGCCAAATGTATACCTATCGATGTCAGGTCAGCATGACCTTGTTACACTGACTGTTCCTGTTGATATTATGTGTGTTCCCGTCAATAAATGTCTTGAAACATGCCTGCAGTGTCAAAGCATCCTTGATTACTGCATGTGAGAGTATGGGTTGCAGGATCTACATCTATACGAGCCTAAACACATTCGCGTCTTCATTCGCACCCACACTCAATTCATCATACGCTCGCACTACACATCTGACAACATGTATACTGTCTTGGGCCAGTGATCACATCAACAAGAGAAAAAAAGACAGTTACATTTTTCTGGTGGACCAGTTACGTGGGCTCTTATGATACATTTCTTGTCGCCAATGTGGCCTAGAAACTTACATTTCTGATGGACCAGACCTGTGGGTTTAAAAAGAACAGAGCGAGCATTTGACATTATTGTTGACATTTATGGATTCAGAAATTTACATTCCTGGTTGGCTGTTACATGTATGATGTCTCCAGTTTTGTCGAGAAAGTTACAAGAAGGACAAGTACACATTACACTTCTGATCTGTGGGTCTAAGCTACACACGGGACAGCCGTAACACACAGCGCTAATTCTACACTTGCAAGTTTTGGCTACAACAGGACAGATATAGGTCATCAACGGTTGACCCAAATAAACAGTACGAGCATTTATGTTATAATGCTACATAAACCATAACAAGACATGTACTGAAGTTAACTGCTAGGCATTTGCTACGTGGACCATAACTGCATAGAAGGCGGGTTCCTATTGTAAACAGTACTGCTGGTTGTTACACGTTTCATTCAACAACAGACTTTTCTAGGTCAGAGCATTCAAGCTACATTGTTGGAGGTCAAGTGTTTGTAAACAGTACGTGGAAATGGTAAACATTCAATGTGCAAGCCCTAATTTGAGAAGGTCATAGTAACTTTGGTTCGTGAATACCACTTTATGTTACAGTGGATTTGACGTTCAGTGCGCGTTTGACATTTCGTTTCTGTGTTCGCAAGGAGCAAGGAATTTATTTTAGTTTCAGCTGTGACTGAACTTGTTCTGCAACACATTGAAATTGATTGCTATATTATGTTACTTCTGCTGTTTTTGTGTATTTTTCTGCGGGTTTTTCGGTTGGTGGGTCTTACGGTAAATATGCCACTTGATCGAGGCTTACTGTAAGCGTTTTGTAGGTGCAAATTTTCTTAATTTGGAAATTTGCTAGTGACAATTGGTCGCTATTGATGTTAGCTGTGATGTAATTGTACTTAACGTTGTTTTTTTTTGTAATATTTTGTCTGTTTTTCAGTTTTGATTTTCGATTTGTTTTGTTTGTATTCTGTAGGTCTCTCCTTTCTTGTGTATTTCTCTACACATTTTTGGTTAAAACAGTGTTGCCATTTGTATTGTTTTGTATTTTTGTCTTTGTATTTTTTTTTTGGTTGTACTACATTACTGTCATGCACAGTCTACATACACATACTTGGTCATGTTTTGATATTATTGATAAGGTAGACTCTTCATATAGAGTTTGTTAAATAATATTATATAAGATATTTATACAAGTTCTTTGATAAAAGACTTGTTATCTACAAAGATTGAGACAAGGTGAAATACATATTCAAGTTCTTTATAAAAAAGACTTGTGCCCATATTGAGTGGGATATAAAGGGAATTTTTTTTTCCACAGGTACTCAGGTGATTTTTTGGGTACATTATAAACAAGACTAAGAGTGTGAAAGAAAGTGAAGTGAGTATACAAGTCTAGCATTTCAGACTTGTCTCCCATTGAAGTGGGATAAGGTAATTTATTTAATTTTTTTTTCAAGTTACTGATCTCAGTAGACAAGATGTCTACATTGGACTACTTTATTACACAAGGGAGAGCCCTTGATAAGACTGGTCAACAGTTAGAACAATTTGTTGCTCAGTATGACAAAAGCATTAGCTGCAGAAGAAAAAAAGCTCAGGCTGAAGAGAAAAGATTAGAAAGAGAAAGCTGCGGCGGAACAAAAAAGGCTAGACTGAGAAGCTAATAGCTGCTGCTGAACAAAAGAAATTGCAGATGCAGGTGGAGGAAAGGAGATTTGAAGCTGAACAAAAGAGATTAGACAAAGAAGCTGAACAGAAGAGATTAGACAAAGAAGCTGCTGCAGAGGAGAGGAAAGCTCAAGCTGCTGCAGAGGAGAGGAAAGCTGAGGCTGAAATCAGAAAAATGGAACATGAGGAAAGAAAACAGAAGATGGAACACGAGGAAAGACTCGCAACTTTGGAGTTAGAGAAATTGAAATTGGCGAGTACGGGTGCTCAGCAAACAACTTCGAGTACGACAAAGGAGTTTGTTAGTAGGATTAAATTGCCTCATTTCAATCCTTTAAAGGATGACGTAGCAGATTATCTAGATAGATTCCAATTTTTGTGCGATACGCATAACATAAAAAAAGGAAAAATATGTTGAACAACTGATGCCATTTTTTACAGGTGACACAGTGACTACTCTTATGACAATAGACGAACATGAGAGGACTAATTATGATGTTGTCAGGGCAGCATTACTAAAAAAATATCAACTAAAACAAGAAGACTATCGTCTTCGTTTTAGGACAATGTTGCCAGAAAATGGAGTAGATTTCTCTGATTTTGTTACAAAGATACGTCGTACATTTACACGATGGGTTGAGTTGTCTCAGATTGAGAAAACATATGAAGGTCTAATGGACTTATTATTGCGAGATAAGGTTTTGTCATCTGTTAATGATTCTTTTCTTGCATTCCTTCATGAGCGTAAGCCTAAAAAAACTTAAAAGAAATGGAGGAATACTGTTGTCAGTATGCCACAGCACATCCCCATGCTACAGTTAGCAATTCTAAAGTGAAAGAAGGGTTGCCAGCTGCTTCGGCAACACCATATGGCCCTAATTTCAAAAAAAATTTCAGGGTGCTCAACAAAATTGGAATAGGGGAAGTAATCAAAATTACACTCAGAAGCGGAATAATCCAACACATGATGGTTCTTCGTCTATGCAGTGGAGACAAGATGGTAGTTCTCGTAATTTTAGTGGTAATAATTTGAGACACTTTCGCAAAGGCTATCCAAATAATAACTATTCAAATTTTCGAGGTAATCATTCTCGACGTCAAGATTATGACGATGGTGAATTTAGAAACCGGGATTCAAACCGGAATGATGATTACAATAGGCAAAATGATAACAATTACAGGGGAAATGATAGTCGAAATAATTACAGGGGAAATGATAATCGAGGTAGACCTAGGTTTAACAAGAAAAGACCTTACCAACAGGCAAACTCTGCGCAACAAGAGTTTGATGGAGCCTGTAATACAGCAAATGATAGTGGTAACTCTAGGGCTATCACTGGTTGTGCTTTCGATTTTGGGAGAGCAACTGAATGCCCCCAATGCTTAACATTGTTTGACTCATCAACTGTATCTACGCTAAGTTGTGGTCACCCTCTTCCTGCTCTACCTGCTACAGTTGCGCATGATGGGAGAGGATCTCTCATCTTAGATAAAGGTCTAATAAATGATAGGCTAGTCTCAGTACTTTTCGATTCGGGATGTACTACCGTCGGGGTTAAGGAGTCTCTGATAGATCCTTGCTGTGCCACTGGAAAAACAATCAAATGTGTTACATTTGGTGGTACTATGGAAAGTTATCCTACTGCTATTATTAGGATTGACACTCCTTTCTTCACAGGAGATGTCCATGCATGTCTTCTTCCTAATCCTATTGCGGATCTTATAATCGGTCGTATTCATGGGGTTAAGGAATGCACCCCGCAACAAATTTCTAGTTGGGAAGAAAGAAAATAACATTCAAACGGTCAATGCAGTGGTGACAAGAGCTCAAGCTCTTAATTCCCCAACTTCATCTGATAATAGTAATGAAGTTGATAGCCAAGACGAGCACTTGGTGATTTCCCATGACTCGTTTGTTAAACGTCAAGAAGAGGATCCTTCTTTGAAGAAATACTTCCTTCTTCTGGCAAAGAAAGGGGATCCCAATCAAAATACGAATCACAAATCGTATATTACTATGAAGAATGGTATATTGGTACGAATGGTACAACACTCGGACAAGTCTATGCATTCGCAAATTCTTGTGCCTAAGTGTATGAGAGCCTTAATTCTTCGGCATGCACACGATTCTCAGTGTGCTGGACACATGGGTTTTTCCAGAACTAAAACTAGAGTCCTTGCGTCTTTTTTTTTGGCCATTCGTGAATAAAGACATCCGAATTTATTGCCGATCTTGCAAAATTTGTCAAGAGGTCAAGTCTAGGGGTCCGAGACATGCTGCTCCTATTCAGGCTGCAGATATTCCGATTCGGCCGTTTCAGAAAATGGCTATAGACATCATTGGTCCGTTCAAAATTAAGTCAGCCAGAGGACACCAATTTATCCTCACTTGCGTGGACATGTGCACGCGTTGGCCAGAGGCTATTCCTCTGAAGAGCATATCAACTGTCGATATCGCTGATGCTCTTTGGCTCGTATTTTCTCGTCTGGGATTCCCCGGAGAAATACTGTCGGATCACGGCACTCAGTTAATTTCGGACGTTATGTCTCAGGTAATGGCTACGCTAGACATTAAAAGGTCTCTCAGTAGTATTTATCATCCAATGTCCAATGGATTGGTAGAACGTCTTAACAGGACACTAAAGAACTTACTTGGCAAGATAACGGAGGATCATCCTGAAGATTGGGACAGGGTTTTACCTGCAGTCCTCTTTGCCTATAGAGAGGTTCCCAACGAGCATACAGGGTTTTCTCCTTTCGAACTTGTCTTTGGCGCGCAACCGCGCGGGCCGATGTCCTTGTTACACGATTTGATAACTTCCGATAATATTGACGATGATACACAATCGTCATATGAATATGTTATAGCTCTTAGAGAAAAGATTATCGAATCGTGCAGGTTAGCAACTTCATCTTCCGAATTTGCGAAAGAAAAAGCTAGGCGATTTGCTAATAAGAAAAGACGCCTACGTCAACTTTGTCCTGGAGACAAAGCATATGTCTTACTGCCCTCAAGAGAGAATAGACTTCTCATTTCTTGGAAGGGTCCATACACTATAGTCTCGAAAATTTCTGATGTCGACTATATTGTCGATGTGGATGGAAGGCATAAAACCTTCCATATAAATATGCTAACAGAGTTTATTGAACGTCCAGACTATTTACAGCCTATTTTCCAGGCGACGGACGACTCTCCAGTCCAACATGGTCACATCTCATCCCTGTCTGTTATACAGGATGAGGAAACTATTTTTTCTGACGTGAACTTACCTCTTCCTACGATTCCACTTACTTCAACGGAATCGTGGAGAGACGTTACAGTCTCTTCCAACTTGTCTTTTGAGGAACAACGTCAAGTATCCTCTACGTTACAATCATATCAGGATGTCCTTACCGACATTCCTGGACACACAGATGTCATAGAACATGACATCATACTTACTGATCGTAATCCGATCAGAGTAAGACCATACCCAATACCTATTCATTTTCAAGCACAAGTCGAGAAAGAATTGGATGAAATGATTCAACTACAAATAATTGAACCATCCACTTCAGCTTATTCTTCGTCAATAGTTATTGTTCGAAAGAAAGACAATAACATACGTCTTTGCGTTGATTATCGCAAATTAAATCAAGTTACGAAGTTCGATGCTGAACCTATGCCGTTATTAGATGATCTACTTATTAGACTTTCTAAAGCTAAATTCTTTACTAAACTAGACTTGTCGAAAGGTTATTGGCAAGTCCCACTGACGGAACACGCCAAACCTCTCACTGCTTTTTCGACACCTAGGGGTCTGTTTCAATGGAATTTTATGCCTTTCGGGCTTATGAACGCCCCAGCGACTTTCGTACGCATGATGCGACGAATTCTATCAGATCGTGCAGATGTCATTGCATATTTAGACGACATCTGTCTTTTCAGCGATACTTGGGAAGAACACTATGTGGGTCTAAAGGAATTGCTATCTACTCTACGTGAGCATAGTTTGACTGCTAAACCCTCTAAAGCTTTTGTTGGGTTTAGTGAAATTTCTTTCCTAGGTCATCGAGTTGGTCATGGTCTGTTGAAGACAGAGGACCAAAACATTTCAAAGATATTAAATATCTCGGTTCCGAAGACAAAAAAAGCAAGTGCGTAGTCTCTTGGGATTGATACAATTCTATGGAAGATTCATTGAGAATCTGTCCTCCATTATGGCACCACTTTCAACGTTATTGAAAAAAGGTTCTCCTAATATGGTGCGTTGGTCCCAAGAATGCCAATCTTCATTGGATCAGGTTAAGAATTTGTTCTCATCTCATCCTATCTTAAGACTACCGACGATTGATAAGACTTTTGTCCTTCGTAGTGATGCCTCTTCCACTGGCATTGGAGCGGCACTAATGCAGGAATATTCAGGAACTCTGCATCCTGTAATGTATATTTCTAGGAAGCTGAATGCGGCAGAAAGGAATTACTCGGTTTTGGACCGTGAATTGTTGGCTATGGTTTGGTCCATTCTTAAGCTACAAAGGTTCCTTCTGGGCGCGCATTTCTTTATGGAAACCGACCAAAAAGCTCTTACGGCTATGCAAAGTAAGGATTTGAAGAGCTCGAGATCTACTCGTTATGCTATTGCTCTTCAGCCTTTCCATTTCACGGTGCGAGCTATCCGTGGTTCGGATAATGTGATGGCGGACATATTGTCTAGATGCCCACATGATTCCAGTTAAATCTTGTGTCCTAGTTTTTCCTGATATATTTTCAGACTTAGGTCTGTCCTTAATATCATAATATGTTGTAATACAAATGTATTTGGATGATGTTTAGATAATTTAACAAATTTCATTTTGTCCATCCATCAGTGATATGTTGCTAAATAGCATTGACATTTGTATATTGCTATGGTTATATTATTTAGTAATGTTTGATATATGATTGGTATTGCCAGCAACTTAGGTTTCTTGAATGGTATCCCTTAGTTTGTTTGGCTTAAAGGAAATATTTTCTCCTATGTTGGGAGATGATTTGTACCCTCTTCTATTGTACCTGATATTAGGTTCATTGTTTGCATGAGCACAGAAGTGATACTGGTGCTATCTTGCTCATGAACATATTAAAAAAAAAAAATTGCATTTTTTTTTTTTACAGGGGGGTGGTAGTAATGTTGCTGTCATTTTCGACGGAGTCATCTGTCAAGTTATTTGCTTATGTTTGTATCATAAGTATAATTGTGTCTTTACCTGCGATGTCAGGTTGATTAGGGGTTGTCTTCCCTTGTTTATTCATTCATTGTGTTTGACCTTTAGGGTCAGAGGTTGACATTTCGGCGTGGGCCTATGGGAAGGTTTTTTAAGCGGGAGTGAGATATACTTCCGGGAAGCCGGGAGGTCCTGTTTTTCTGAAGGGACCAAGAGTCCATTGTTTTTTCGGGGAGAATCTTCGAAGTAACTGCTATGGCAGTTTTCCCCAGTGAATCTCTGTGCGTCGGGATGACGACAGAATTCCTTGTTTTGTTCTGAGGATTCATTTGCCAGGTAATACCGACCTTTATGCATTATTACGCTTTTCGGTGGCAGAACATGTAAAGGATTACCTAGGGTGAACAGCAGCTCACTGATCCGCCATTTCAGAACTTATATATTTGTGCTCGAGGTAGCCATCCAAGACTGTTAGTCTTATATTGTCCAGAAATCCAGTGACGAAGATATATTGTGGGAGCCGCAGATTGGCGGACTTCTATCTACAATAAGTATTACTGCAGGGTTGATGATAACCTATTTAACAGAAGTACACGGCCGACGTCAGAACGAGGCCTGTGCTTTCGGCTGTTATACTACAGCCTGATATGTGCAATTGGCGGGGAGTGCCAAGTTGCACCTATGTGTCCAAGTGACTAAGGCATCTGACGCGTTTAGTCAAAGACGCCAAGGGCGACGCTACGAACTGTCATTATTGAAGAACTTTGCTATTGACCATGCACGTCTATTCTGATGTTTACCTTTTTGAATGCCAAATGTATACCTATCGATGTCAGGTCAGCATGACCTTGTTACACTGACTGTTCCTGTTGATAATTCCATGTGATTTAATCCCGTCCAATAAATGTCTTGAAACATGCCTGCAGTGTCAAAGCATCCTTGATTACTGCATGTGAGAGTATGGGTTGCAGGATCTACATCTATACGAGCCTAAACACATTCGCGCCTTCATTCGCACCCACACTCAATTCATATACGCTCGCATACACATCTGACAACATGTATACTGTCTTGGGCCAGTGATCACATCAACAGGAGAAAAAAGACAGTTACATATAAATAAATAATAGCTCATATATATATATATATATATATATATAATATATATATATTATATATAAATATACATATATATATATATATGATATATATATATTTATGTCTATATATTTATATATATACATAATATATATATATATATATATATATATATATATATATATAATATTATATATATATATATCATATATTATAATAATTAATTAATATTTCTGGCTCATACTTACAAATAAAAAAACTGAAGCGACTATGATTGTTTAGTTTTAAAACAACATATAACAATTTTAATAATTAATTAGTCTTTAACAGTTAACATAAATGTGGAAAGATTGGTGAAATTTTGCTGTAAATACAAGTTTTCGTCACTGAGACGTAGGTAAGGATTTATTTTAAAAAGTCAGTTTTGCTGGTGTCTTTTTATAAGCACTTAACTTTTATAAGGGAGTCCTGCAGCTGTGGTTTTCGTCACTTCTTGGTGATGAGTGTACTTCTCTCACACGAGTGGCGTAGTAACTTCAGTACCTTGAACAGTCAGATAGCTTGTAACCACGTACTTTTTTAGAAAAAAATAGAAAGACAAATGCCTCGGTTAAGTATATTGAGTTGGAAGCTTAACAGGCGCATCCTCTCGCTGTCCACCCACCAATGCTAATCTCTCAGAAGAAATAAATTCTTGAGTACACAACGTAGCTCAAGAAAGATGATTAAAATCCACCAATATTCCTCTGGGTATTAACTGGGGAAATGTGTCTGGACAGCACGAATAATGATTTGTGCCTGAACTAACAGTAACAAGCTACATATATCTCACAAAATTATATGCTACGCTTGAGGCACATATGATGTAATCATCACTCATCTGTGCTCCAGTCGGAATCTGGGGTCACCTCTGCTGTCGGATTTCCGCACGACTAGCCAGAAACAATCACCAGCGCTTGCTGTAGCGGTTTATGATTACACTATTTTCGTATGTTGAGGTTGCCAGTCTCATATATAACCACTTAACAAGAAAACAAGTTAATTCACATTTGTAAAAGAAATGTTCACAACTTACCCCAACTTGGGTTATACACAATCTCCTCGCACAGTTTTCGGATTTACACGAGCAATTTAGGTTATATGCTCTCGAATCACTTGATCTGGGAAAGTATAGTAATTCCTTCTTATGACGGATTTTCTGTGATACACTTGGTCTGGGACACCGTAATAATTCCTCTTTGACAAGTGATCCAATTCCTTTAGGTGTCCAGACTCTGTATTTAAAGTCCTGGACCCTCAAGTTTTTAGTCCCTGTATTTATAAAGGCGGGCTTACTTTTTTAAGGTTTTAAGTTTCCCAAATACTTCGATCTGTCACTTATAAATATGGAATTCTAGGTCCGAGCCTTCTCTTTCTGGCTTTTTGTGAGTTGCTCGTTTGAAGTTGTGAAGCTGTCTGTTCTGTGTCTCTGAGTTCGCTAGATTTTATTTTCAGTTTCCAGTTCAAATCACAGATTGTCCTACCCGGCAAACTTGTCAATGAGATTCATTGTATATTCCGGCTCTCACTTCAATCCAATCGTAAGCTCCTTTCGCACTACGTGGGTTGGGGTGTTTAAATTCATGATTTCCCCCGCGTGTTTAAAATATTAAATTTAATTTTCATACGCGTGACCTCTTTATAATAAGACGTAATATTTCCGGTGACATCTTGTGCACTCTCACAAACAAATACGTGAACTGATTAGCTGTCTAAGAGCCTTCCGTCAAGATTGTTTACCCAGACAAATTATCTGTGATAATGATCCAGACAGGGGCCAGCGGAAGCGATAATCTAATTATCACCCATTCTTCAGACGGCTTTTTTTGCGTGTTCGTGCGCTATACCGTCTTGGGTTAACACCGTCATCAGCTTTTCACCTGGGGTCAAGTGTTGGACCGACACATTTCAAAGGGTGGTCAGACTGAGAGAATAAGATAAACGATTGCCGCTGACCGGTGATAATGACCGGGTATTGTTACGATTATACCCCAGTTCAACTGGCGGAACGTAAATAAGCCTGAGGAGTGGTAAAGCTTTTTGCTTTTGTAAGAGATAAAGATAGTCCCATAGGGGAGTGGAGTGTTAGAGACTTCACCCTACTAGATTCAGCATAGAGCAAAATAATGAATGAAGGGGCAAAACATTGCCAAATAATAAGCGATTGGAGAGAAAAATGAAGAAATTATACTGCTGAAGGTCTGAAGGTGTGACAGATCACAAAAAAGAGCATGCTCAGACGTTCTGTGACACAGACTTTGGTTTTAGGATTGATATTTAAAAACATTTTGTCCTTTTGCTGTTTCCTTGTACAAAACAACTTAGCTGATCTAAGTGAGTCCTGCAGCCGTGGTTTCGTCAATTCTTCTGTGATTAAGGTACTTCTACACACAACTTGTCCAATTTAGGCGGTTAGTGTTGAGTCCCTGTTTTTTCTTCAAAACTAGTGACGTCGAACTTTCGTCTTGCGGCTTCTTACCACGAACTGTCTGATAGCTTCGTTCCACAAACTTTAGACAAAATAAAAAGAACAAATGCCCCTGCTAAGTACACTTGGTTGGAAGATTAACATGCGCATTGTCTCGCTGTCCACCCACCAATGTTAGCCTCTCTGAATAATTATATTCTTGAGTATACACAGCGTAGCTCAGGGAAGATGATTAGAAATCACCAGTATTCTTCTGAGTATTAAACTGGAAAAATATGTGCTTGGACAGCGCGAAATGCCATGATTTGCCTGAATTACATTTAACAAGGTACATATATCTCACAAAATGATATTGTACACTTGATGCACATGTGATGTAATAATCACTTATTACTGCTCCATGAGGAGTCTGGGGTTGTTGCTGCTTTCGCGTTTCTGACCGAATTAGCATAAAACAAACACCAGCGCTTGCTGTAGTGGTTTATGAACATACTATTTTCATATGTTGAGGTTACCAGTCTCATATATAACCACTTAGCAAGGAAAACATGTCAAATTCACATTTGTAAAATAAATGTTTACACTTACCCCAAAGTAAGTTTTCGGAACACAATCTCCTAGCAAAGTTTGAATGGACACAGCACGTTGATGCTTTCTAATCACTTGGTCTGTGAAATTTCAGTATTCCTCTTATGACGGGTGATCTTATTCCTTAGGTCTCCAACCTTTGTATTTAAAAATGCGGGTTTACTTTAAAGTTTTAAAGTTGCCCAAATACTTCGTTCAGTCACTTATAAATTTGGAATTCTTAGTCCGATCCTTCTCTGGCTCTGGTGAATTGCTAGCTTGACGTGGCAATGCAGTCTGTTTTTGTGACTCAGATTTCGCTAGATTATATTTCCAATTCTCAGTTCAAATCCCAGATTGTGCTTCCGACGAATTTGCCAATGGAAGTCAGTCTGTTCCGGCTCTTAAATTAATCCAATGGTAAGCTCTTTAGACTATATGAGTCGGGGTGTTAAATCATAATATCTCCCGCGTGTTTTAAAATATTACATTTTAAAATTTCAACGCGTGACCTCTTTCTAATAAGGCTGTAATACTTCCGCTTGCATCTTTATGCAAACTCACAAAAAAATATGTGAACTCATTCTACCCCAACTTCATCTCCCCAGACAGGTTATCGGTAATATTGATACCAAGACGGGCCAGTGGAAGCGATTATCAAATTATCACCTGTATTGGCGTATATCCCCCAGACGGATCTCTCAGACAGACAATTTGGCTTTCTTTTTCTCGATCGTGCGCGGCCACATTGGATAAACACAGACCGTCTCAATCAAAGGTGGCTAGATGCCTAAGGTGATAAACGTACGAGTATTATCCGCTGACTGGTCTAATCAACCTCGATAATAATACAGTTCACCTGGTCAAACGTAAACAAGTCTGGGAGCTCTTTAGAGCAAAAACGTAGGGCATAAAATATGCCGAATAATAAGGCGATGAATGAAGAAATGAAGTGATACTGCCAGAGAGAACGACAGTTTAAAAAAGTGCAACTAATTAATAGGATGATGAAAGAGAGAAAGAAGGGCGCCAAAGCACATGCACAAACCGTTTTGACACAGTATGGAGACAGGGGCTTTTCGTCAAAACGACAAAAATGGGCAAACATGGACAAATGTATCTCTGGATTAAACCCTTCCTAAGTAACAGAACAATACAAAAACAGTAGAAGGCACTAAATCATCCCAGAAAACACTAGAGGAGGGATTTCCACAAGGGTCAGCACTAAGTTGCACCCTCTTCCATATCTTCATAAATGACCTTCCTCCTTTCTTGAAGGTATCAAAAACACTGTATGCAGATGATCTGCTCATTTGGAAAGTTGAAAAATACAAAGAACTGACGCAAGCAAAACTAAACAGAGCCCTAGCCATAATAGCCGTGTATTGCAAGATCTGGAAGCTAAAAATAAACACCCAGAAAACTGTATACACAATTTTCACCAGGAGCACCAAGGAAAGCAAGAAGAAGTACCAACTAAAACTCGATGGACAACTACTGTCCAGAGAAGACAATCCAGCTTACTTAGGAGTGGAGCTTGACAGACAGCTACTCCTCAATACCTTCATGCACAAAGGCCAGTAGACGCCTGAACCTAGTTAAACATCTTGCAAGCACTAGTTGGGGAGCAGAAAAAGGAAATCTCAGACAGCTGTATCTGGGATTTGTCAGATCAGTCATTGATAACAACCTATTGCTGCAGTCGGCAATGAGCAAAACCACTCGCGCAGAGTTGGACAAAGTTCAAAACTAAGCTCTAAGGTTCATATGCGGGGGATTGATAACCACACCAACAGCTGCTTGAGAAATTGATGCAAACGTAGAATCTATGGACCTACGACGTAAACGTGCTGTTCTGGAAGCTACAGAGCGCTATAGAAGAATGAGAAAAGACCACCCAAACAGACAACTAGTTGAAAACTGGAAGCCCATTAGCAGACTAAAACAAAAATTACTACTACAAGTAGCAAGAACTATAGCAGAACAACACCGACTGCCACAGGCACGAGAAATAATTGAACAATACCAAGTCATTTATCCCGGAAAGGAGTTAAAACTTCCAATAATAAAAACCATACTCACAGATAGCACACTAACAAGAGACACGAACCCAACAATACTTCAAACATCTACTTTAGAGACTATAGACAGCTACCCTAGCACAGCAATACATGCATACACAGATGACTCGGCATTCAAGGCCACCATACATGACTTGGAGCGTATATGAAATACCCAAATTGCAGCATACTAGAAATATACGAACCATGCGGAGAATTATGTACTAATTACCAAGCAGAGATTACAGCAATAAACACCACCCTCACAGCAATAGACAGCCAGTTCAAACAAGAAATCTATATGCCCTCAGATATCATAATCTTGACTGATTCAAAACCAACACTTCAGGCTTTAGAAAAATACCTCCAAAACGAGAATAAAGAAATAATACAGCTGACCGAGACAATTGACAACTTGCTAACAAAATAGGACATCAGAGTCAACCCTCCAGTGGATACCAGGGCATACAGACATACCAGGCAACGATAACGCAGAAAGACTAGCAAAACTAGGAGCAAGCATGGTTCAAACACACACTCCAGCAAACATGCAGACAGCTAAACGAATGCTCCAAAACAAATTCAAAGAAGAATGGCTGACCCGATGGGCAAAAGGGTCTACTGGACGTGCCTTTTAGAAAGAAATGGCCCATCCCAACAAAAATGACAATATTAATAACCTACGACGTATGGAGCAGAGCACAATCTTCCAACTAAGAACAGAACACACCAGACTCAACAAGCACTTATACAAATTAAACCCCACACATGAGCCTAATTGCCGCAACTGTACCCATCCGAATGAGACAGTTCAGCATGTGCTGATTTCTTGCCTTGGACTTTCCGCATACGGACGACAGCTATTGCCGGACTCCCCAACAATCACAAACACTCTATACAACACCACTCAACAGCTGCAGAACACAAGTAAATTCTTCAGTGTCACAAAGTGGCTTTAATTAGAGTATGTCTGAGTACAGAGACAAGATACCAGTTTTGAGGAAAGTCTGAGAAGATAGATTAAAATGAGAATTACAGTGAGTGTATATCCACAGACACCACTATACAGTCAAAGCATATAAGTACAGTATAGTTAAAGATAAACTGATCCAGTGTACATTTTATAGTTTATTAAACAACAAATCAATACCACAGCAAACAACAATAACGAGCGAGTTGCACAACCTGAAAAAAAGAACAAATCAAGTGAAAGACACAATATAAAAATTACCACGCTCTGTTTCCCACCTGCACGAAAACAACTAAGGATAAAGAAATATACTTGGTGGGGTCTCTAAGTAAGAGCCACCACTCCTGACTACACTACGATTACCAACTAAACACACTGTCCCGCTGAAGATGAATAAACTAAATGACTACACTGTCTCAAATGCGCTCTAGGCAGTCCTGCACACCTAACTAATACACCATCAAGAAATGCTACGCTAATGGATTCTGCAGCGCTAACTCAGAGGCTGTCCTCTAAGTATTTCTATCTAACCCTACTGTTCCTCGCTAAACTCCTCTCTCTCTCTCCTCTGTTTCTGTTCAGTGCCTCTCTGACGCTATCGTCTTCGTCTGAGGCTCCGATGAGTTGCTTTTCGTCAGGCACCTCCTCCCGTTAGCATTTAGAAAGGCATGTTTTCCTCTCTTCTTTCCCGAATACTGATGAATTGGTAATTAGATAGATATTTAATTGCCTAAGGCTGCAGATTTTATCACTGCTGATGACACTCAATTCTTCAAACAGCCGAGTTAACCCGCTTCGGGTTTAGGCCTACTGCATTATTGTGGCAGTATGTAAACAACACCAGGCAACGTAGCCTGTTTTGGTATGGGGCCTTTACGAGCTAGGAGCTCCTATTTAGACGCAAGTCCCCCGTTGAGGTATAGGTTTCCTCACGTCAAGAGAACTTCTAATTCCTCTCAGTGTTGCAGACGTAACTGGGCGCCAGGTACAAGCGCGTACCAAGATTTCTTCAATTACACTGATGTCTCATGCCTCCTTCTCCTGAGAAGGCAAAGTCCGTGGTAGGCTTAGGGTTATCTACAACCTCCTCACCGTGAATCGCCAACTTTATCGAATTTCCCGGACCG
Source organism: Oreohelix idahoensis (assembly GCA_024509875.1). Taxonomy (NCBI): domain Eukaryota; kingdom Metazoa; phylum Mollusca; class Gastropoda; order Stylommatophora; family Oreohelicidae; genus Oreohelix; species Oreohelix idahoensis. The sequence continues at coordinate 41,521 of JAMPIV010001624.1, forward strand.
GGAAGACTGCAATGGTGCGTATTCACGGCACATCATTCTTGGACTAGTGAGCGATAACTACTTTTGGCACTCACTATATATATATTGCTAATAGCCTGATGCAAGACAGACGCGGTGAGTCATCGCGTCTGGCATCATCTCCCAGGAACCGCTTTTACCCAACTGTTGACATACTATCATGCCTGCACATAAATTAAATCTAAATCCCACCAATCATATCATAATCTTAACCTCTGACTCATCGTTGACCAAGCAATCGCGATTGCTTGGTCAACGATGAGTCAGAAGTTACGATTATGATATGATTGGTGGGATTTAGATTTAATCTGCCAACTCGCCGAAATTATACGTAATATTCTGTAACGTTCCTGGCCTCCTATCTACCAGAATGAATCACTGATTCCGCGTTACAACCTGGGTCGTGCTTTCCCCCATCCCCACAAATAAAAGGTTGGTGAAGGTTGTCTGATTAATCCAACCGCCATAAAATAACCCAGAATTAATTAATAACAAACTCGAACGCCTAAGAATAATTAAAGAACAAAAAATAAATAAATGGAACCAAAAAAAAATGGGGCGAGTTGAAAATAAAATAACAGTACCTCATCACATTCAGCTTGGCATTGACTGCTAAAGAGTGACGAGCTCAGCAGTCCTAGTTAATCAACAACAACAACAACGTCATGCCTTGATAAGCTAGCTTGCTAATCACTGTCCCTCTAGGACGATCTAACGTTAAACAGAAGCTAAAACAATAGAGATAAATCTTACAATTTGAAGAAATGAAGCAGCGACAGATAAAATGAGAAGAGAAGAAGTAGAAATAGCAACAATACTTTTTAAAAAGTTATGAAAGAGATCAATTCTGATGCAGATTTTGGTTTCAGCGAAAATTTACGTGCTTCTGAAGGCCAATTTCACATTCATTTAAATTGTCCACACAGTTCTGACAATATTATTGCCAATAGGCAGTCAGAAAAGTTTGACAAAGCTATTCGATATTTACATATCTAAAATATATAAGAAGATTCAATCTAAACATGTTAATACTTTAGAATTACATTACGCCAGAACACTCACACTAAACATCTACTATAAGCACGTTTCACTAGCTTTGCCCTCAAACAAATGTAATTATCTGATTAACCGTCCAACGTATTAATGTCATTTTTTGCATACGATGTTATATTGGGTTAGACCCAACAAATATATACTTTATATTTGTGCATCTTGTCTAGTTCCCATAAACGAATGAAATCCTTTGATCTTTGTCGGCATAATAATTATTGTGTATCGAGAAAAGAAATTTTACCACTTCAGTCACAGATTCTGTGAATTGATTAGGCATAGGCGTGTCTACTATTACAATAATGTGGCCATCACGTTTGCATATGAATACCTGTTGAAGATGATTTCTTAAATGATCTGCAAGCGAGATACTCGTGACATTGTTTGTCATTGACATTAGTGCCATACCAAACTGGACCTTCCTTGATCTAATTATTTCAATAGGTATCACCACTTTGCGGTTCATAAATATCATAATGGAACGTTGCTCCTCTACTGTGCTTGTAAATAACGGTAAGGTCATCTTTAAAGAAATTAAACTTCATCCGAATCATAATCAGATGTCTCTGAGAAATTGATAATCAATCTCGGCTGAATGAAGGACAAACCATCATTCGTCCAATATTCCTCTTCCTCTTGTAACACATGATTCTGACATTTCTTCCAATAATCCCTGGCTATATTGGAGATGGCGGCTTTTGTAAGTATTTCAACATCTTTTAATTTGAACGTTCTATTTTCTGTTGCTACCTGTTCCTTAATTTTAGCCCAGACTAATTCTATTGGGTTTAAGTGAGAATGGTAAGGAGGCAATCTTAAACATCTGTGACCATGTTCATGGATTGCCTTGTTTATGTGAAATATCTTTGTATGCTGTGTCTTTTTTACAATTCCAAGTAATTCAGGCTTCAGGGACATTTCGTTGAATGGAATGTTGTTTTTGGTCAGCCAAATCTTTATTAGATCTATTTGTGATTTGCTGTAATGTCATGAAATGTACTCGCAGACTCATTTTTCCTACTTAACCACACAATACTTCTGGTAGACACACCTTTGATTGACAATGTGTGCGTAACACCGGATATAAACTGTTTTATGTTCAAGAAGTGCAATTTCACGCAATTTCAAGCTAAAATCATGCCAATTGTTTGATAAAAAAATCATGTGCAAATGAGGTCGTATAATTTACTGTAGACATTTCAATATATGTGTGTGTGATGTGTGTTGGCAAGTAGGATTTTGATATTATATCGCAAAGAAACGAAAATTGAAACCATTGGCCGCATTTTAATGAAAAATTTAATTCATAGGGTCCATACCATTTCAAATTCACACACAAAAAAAAATTTCACTTATGTGCGTTATTTATTTGCTGAGATATAGCATTTTGAAGTTGGGCCAAGCTAGTGAAACGTGCTATAATTCTACAATTGCGGTACATAAGAACACTCACAGTAGACCGTCTACAAATCCTATACAATTGCAGTACCTGTTGTTTCACGCTGAACGTTTTTGTTGTGGGTGAGTCGACAGTACTGCTGCCGTGATCTTGCATTGTATTCTGTTCTGGTCACACGTGTCCGTCGAGGTTCAAATGTTAGTTAATACCGTTAATTCTGCTGTTGGCTGGACTTGTGTGTTTTTGACGAAGCCAAGGTCTGGCCAAAAACTCAGTTTTAAATAATTGCAGACGTCGTGTATCGGGCCGTCATGTTGCTTGTCCGACCTTCAGCGACGTTCGTTCCTGTCATAATTTCCAGAACGTTCCTTCTCTACATGGGAACTTCAGTTTAACACTTCAGAGTTTGGTAGATGTTTGCCTCCATGTACTCTAAGACACACCTAGGAGTAGCGTAACACATTATTATAATACTTTATTATGCTTTAATATACAATGTTCATAACACTTAGCTGAAGAGCGGCCTATTTAGTTTACTAGTCACAGCTTACCAGATTAAGACATCTACCTGCATGATGGTCTAATGAGGGCGACCCTTACACAAGGTAGCGTAAATCAAAAACTTTAATACTGTTACATGATAACCATCGAACTGGAAAACTAACTATAGAAGAAATATCATTAAGTGATACACATAGGAATATTACCGTTTAATTAACGGTATCTTTCTATTGTAAACCTGACCTAAGTGCTAGGTTGCCTATGACTCATTCTGAAATGTTACAACAAAATGTGTTCGATCTTAGTCATTGAGCATGATTTACGACCAAGCACAGCTCTCGAGTTTTTCCCCCTACTTTACTCTTTCATTCTGTAAGTGGAAAGCAAATACACGAGTGAAGAGCCGTCAATTTCCTAAGTTGTATGATAACGACCCGTCCCAGACCGGATCGTTTGTAGCGCCCTAGTTTGATACAGTTTATTTCAATCATAAAAACCGGTATTTCTAACTGATAGGCCTATATCTTTCTTTCAATATTCTATGAACATATTAACCAAGTAACCAAATAACCGACTACCTGCGTGCGTGTGTCTTCTTACCTGCCTATCTATGTAATGTGTGAGTGTGCGTATGTGTGCTCAATTACTAAATGCAATGTTAATATTTTTTACTTATTATTGAAGTTAAGAATGTTTTAATTTGAAAACATTTTGATAATTGTATTATTGCAGAGCAGATATGTTTTAAAAAAGACAATAATGCCTATTTATTTTTACCCTGATGAAATAAAGATTTTATTCGTTCGTTCCATCTCTATATCCATCTATATGTCTGTTGTATTTGTGCATGTCCGTATGTCTGCCGGCTTGACTGTCTGATTATCTATCTATCCGTCCATCCGCCAGTCAGTCCGTATATTAGTCTGTCTGTCTATGCAATCAAATTAGTTTATATGGTTTTTAAAAATATATAAGGAAGCTGTCGTCAGTCTGTCTTATTTATATAAATGTCTATTTGACTTTCTGTCTGTTATGAGTCCATGTGTCTGCATGTCTGTATTTCTGTCAAATTGTGAAAAAGTAACTTTCTTTGAGATTCTACAACTTCATGCCATTGCCTATTTGATAGTGATCACATGCTTGTCCTCAAGTGTAACTCTCCTTCCTTTCCGTCCACCCTTGCCGTCAAGTGTAGTTTAAAGCTGAAGTTTGCGTTCTTGGGCCAAGTGTGTCTCATTGGCTGCTGTGAGCCCGTCATGTTGGATTTCTGTCCATCCATCTGCCTGTTGGTCTTCCCTGTGCCCTAACCAGATCTTCTGCTGTTGTCGGCGCGTTGTGGTTATTGGTCGGGCTTCATAATCATGAGTTGGCTAGAACCACTTAATTTTCTGTTTTTCTGCCTGCTTGGTAATGGATGTACTTCCTACAATTTTTCTGATGCCATCATTTATCATTTTGTCTCTCCTGGTAAATTAAAAGCTTTTGTCTAAAAAGATGTGATTCTCGCCTCCTGTGCCGTGGTCACGGACAATGATTAACACTGATAGGAAAAATGTGGTAAGAATATACAATTTATCCGTTGTTGTTTAGTTTTCATACTAAAATTTAGATGTTTGAGCAGTGGTAACAGTTCGCAAGTTACTGCACTGGCTTTTTGATATATTGTTCCAATTTCTTAATCAAGTCTTCTATTTTCTGTGAAAATGCTTCCTAGATATTAGTATAATACCCATTATTAGTGGCAGTGTCAGGTTGTGCAAGAACCTAGGCAAGCATGAACTTGCTAAGCCCCTTTTAAATAAAAGCAGATATATGAACAAATGGGATGTAGAGCATCCAGGCCACACACAAAATGATGCGTATTACCAGCTCAGCAGATGCGAACAAGTGGTAATTTTAGTACTCCGCACGGTCCACAACAGACTGGGATACCATCTATTCAACAAGCTTGTACTATAGTAGGTCTATCTGTATCACTCTCTATCTTTTACAACATCTTTCTTATTTTATTTTCTCCCACATTTTGCTCTTTCATCGTGGTTAAAGTAATCTTTCTTAATCACGACTTGTATCTAAAGTGACTCTTTACACGCCTTTGATTTAATCCCCCAACATTGAGTTATCTTGCGGAACACACCTGGCTCCATCAAAATCTTGTGCAACACACATGGCTTTAGAACGAATTCCTTTGATAGCTAATTCTTATTGTAAACATCACGAGACATGCCACATTGAGTATTGTTTGACTTTGGGAAACGCCCGGCTGGGCAATAGATAGAATTCTTTTCATCGCTAATCCCCTGTTTAAACAAACCCGAGTCGTACCACCTTGAAACAATGGCGCTATCGCGACCGATGAACAACAAAGGGCTTGTGACATGCAGTAAGTGGATAATGAATAGAGAGATTAAAAGATTGCGCGCAGAGAATGACACGGGAAGCAACCAAAAGACAGCAAGCTTTTTGACAGAGGAGGCATGGGTTTCTGCATTAGCCGGCCAATCATCATACACCTGTTTGTCTTGCAAAACGGATATGCAGCACGGCATTGAAAGTTTGCTGTGAGAGCCCATCCCCCTTTATCCAGTGACACGCACTGATAGGGGACAAGAGAGAGCCAAGGCCTACCCCACAATATGGAGGCCTAGCGATTGGTTTGTAGGCGGAGTTATACGTCACACATCCAAGGTCGGAACACATTGGCACCCAGAGATATAATCAGAGGGCGCGATGAAATCGGTACGAAGTTTTCCAACACCGTGGGTCACAAGATTTTCTCAGAGCTTAGCCTGGGTAAACTTGTTCATTACTGTGTGGATAATTAATTCATATCTGTGGTATTTATAGTTTTCTTACGGAATTTGCGAAGTAAAAAGGAATCTAACAGAAGTTTGAGTCTACACAATACGTGTGTGGCGTGGAAGGAAGCTAGTAAAGTGTACGTCCGGAGAGCAGACTTCACAAAATAGGACATCTTTGACTTCCTAAGGGAAGATTTATCGCCCACATTTTTTTAAACGATGGATACGCAGCCATTTTATTCCCCTGCTTATCAAGTGCTCAGAAGTTGATTCTCATATTTACATCAAGTTCAATTCACTCAATAACGTATTCCCTGAGTCAAGAGTACATACTCCCACGCGGATTCTCATTATTATATCAAGTTCAACTCACTCCAAAGCATATTTTATTAATCAAGATTTTATATTTATAAGTTGAGTCGCATATACAGCTAGCAAGTTCAACTCACTCTAACGCATATTGTATGAATCAATGGTACACACTCCAGTAGATGAGCCTACATCATCATCATCATCAGGTGCCATCTCCACAACGAAGGTTGGCTGTAATGGATCTCCAACGTTTTCTGTCCCTTGTCTTGGTGGTGCACTCTGATAGACTCTTTCCTGTCCATCTCTTGATGTTATCTTCCCACTTATAGCGCTGTCTTCCCCTTGCACGTTTGCCTTCAACTCTCCCTTCTGTTATGGTCTTCTGCAAGGTGTTATGCCTTTTTATGTGGCCAAAGTATTTTAGCTGCCGAACTTTGACCTCCCTCATTAGTTCTCTTTTCATACCTAGATTTTCTAGGACCTCCTTATTTGTTTTCATCTCTTTCCATGAGATACGCCCCATTCTTCTATATATCCACATTTCAAGAGCCTCAATTCTTTCTTCCAAATGCTTATTCATCGTCCATGTTTCTGCACCATACAGAAATGCAGAATATATATAACACTTTATGATTCTCAGTTTTAATTTGTGAGATAACTGCTTGGATGTCAGTGTCGTAGATTTCTGATAGGGGAATTAAGACTTGGGTTGGTCCCTTCTGAATAGATTTGAATAAGTGATAGTCACAGTGAGAGATAGTAATAGCAATAGATTTCCACGAGTGAGATGGTAGACTGTGATAGAGGCTGTCTCTGAAATCGAGAAATCTTCTCTCTTTCACCTATCTTCTACGACAGATTTAGAGGAATCAGACAGTCTAAACACATTTATATATATATATATATATATATATATATATATATATATATATATATATATATATATATATATATATATATATAATATATAGTTCTATCCACTCACGTGCACGCACATACAAGACGACAGTTAGACGTACAGACGTGGGAAACCTATAACAAATGATTAAATGGATATTCTAGAACGAGCTGACCCGACACACTGATTAAGTTCAAGGAAATTTTTAATTATCAGAAAAAATTCCATCACAACACATAAAATTACATCAAAGCATATACAAATAGTCATAAAAATCAAGGAATTGCTACAAGAAATGATAGACCCACAGTTATGATCTTCCCTCGATGTTTAGCTTACAGTCCCGTTAGGAGAAAGATGATAGCCCAAAGAGTCACAGATACATATGATTTGGGTCTAATATTTTCCCTTTTTAAGGTATGGACAGACTTGATATCTCTGCTCTATTTTAAGGGACATATGGTTAGCAATACTTGCATAAAGAAAGTTAAGACAGCAAAATGGGTGCCAAATTACAACAATAAAGAAATCACTCAGGCCTGCATTCACTCTATTCATTCAGCCGTGATCACGTGCATTTGTTCATACTCACAGCTTTGATAGCCACTTCTGGAAACACAATTTTTAGGACATTCACATACAGAATCGTCAATGGCAGTCTTTGACCAAGAAATCCCCAGTTCCAAAAAGACAGGATGAATTCTCTGCTTCAGGGAACGATTCCTTGGGTGTTCTTATTTTTCGGATGTCTGTTTAGGTCACATTAAAATTGTCCAGGCACGAACATTAACAACGAGCACAGTGTCAATAGCTTAAGTTTCTAGAATTGAGGAATGTCAGATCGGTGTCTACTTTCAGGAAAGGACTATATTTGGTCACCACACCACTAGTCAAAACTCCATCGGAATGTTACTGACGTTAATATGTTACTTGCCACACAGGCTAAAAAGTGTACTTGAGTTGTTTCTCAGGAAGAATTAAATATGGCGCGATAGGCCTGTTACTTCATTTAGCCTTTAGAGTATTTGTAAAGATTATGCACCAAGGCTTTTAAGGAAAATGTTTTAGTTCTTCACAGATATCACTCATGAGTACTTAACGCTGGCAAAGTTTGGGTTAACCCCAGTATTCACTGAATAAAGGAAAAAAACACATATAAAATAATTATACATACTAGGTACTCGTTGTAACTTACATTTTTAAACTGCAAGCGTGCAGCTTGACTTATCATTTAAAACTTCCCGTAAAATAAGTTATATACATAAAATCAATCATCATGAATTAGAAATACATACGTATCCCGTCAATACTCACTGATGTAGCATTACAGTTATAAGTTAGTTTTTAAAAAAAAATATTCTCGTCTGATTATTTAGTAGTTAAATTTAATTCCTTATAGCGGAGCCGCGCTAGCGTAGTGGTTACAACACCGCTCTGGCGACCGGGTGATACAGGATCAAACCCGGGCGACGGCATTTGAGGATTTTTCGTCGACCGGGATTTGGACTGGATTAACTCGAGACCTGGCGAAGACATTTGAAGGAGTGTCGTCGACCAGGGACTGGCGGCTCCTGAGCCGACCCAGCTGCAATGGGTACCTCCGAAATCGGCGAGTATTTGCCTGAATGGCGAGGGACACCTGTCTCTGTACAAGAAATAAAGGGATACTCACGTAAAATCAATGTCAGGTTAGACATAAAATAATAACCTGAGATTTCGCCTCGAGTATTAGCGGGCGAACGCAAAAAAAAAAAGAAAGAAAAAAAAAAAAAAAAAAAAAAAAAAAAAAAAAAAAAAAAAAATTCCTTATAGCTACCTGGTTTTAAGCTAGAAGTTATAATTTATTCTGCTTTCCACTGAAACACGTCTGCTAGAGAATATAATAGACTTATAAATGAAGCACTCTGCACAAAAATCTAACTAGTGAAATAAGCGATTTAACACTTTAAACACTTCACACAATACTAGATATCTAATATATAATATTTACCTCCGCACAGAACTACAGATTAATACCACGAACTAGAATCATTCAATATAGTAGTCTAGAACTCGGCAAAATGTTGCCCAGAAACTAAAGACTTTTCAATACACAAGATATTTCTTCTAGCCTGGCAATCTGTCTACTGCAGATTTAGGAGTACGAATGAAATCTAGTTTCAAACTCTGGTTAATATCTTAAACCAGACAAAGGATCCCACTATTTCGCAAAATCCCGATCTCTCCCCTTCTCATTAACACCTACGTTAACTAGGAGACTACCATGAACTGTCACTCGTGCGTCTTGACACCTCACGCTAAGAAATTGGCCCTTCTGAGCGAATGCGTGAGTGTCATATCACACTTATCGCCGAGACCAAACCGTATAAGCTACGCGTTAGATGGAAATTTCCAGACAAAGTATCTGCTCTGAGCGAGCATGTCTGGCGCGATTCACACCTCCGTCTAACTGTCGGACAGTGAGCGCTCATGTCAGATGCGAATGCCAGACAACCCGTCTCCACTGCAGAGGCAATTTTCACACTTCGCCGGGAGCTAGCCTGACGAAACGCCCGTGTCATGAGAAAAGTACAGACGCATGTCTGCTATCTCTGTCTGAGTTAGACGAATATTCACAGTTTCGTCCACTGACATCTACGTAATAGAATGCGTATCAGTATGAGAAAGAAAACGGTAAAGCGAGAATGGGAAAGAAAATATTTTTCGCAAACGAACGAATGCGAAAAATACAGGAAAAGGATAAAAGAGCGATAATAAAATAGAGGACACGGGTGGGGAAAAAAAGAGAATATAGAAAATTTATTGATCATAAAACTCTCTGTGACAGTCAGTATACGTTTCATGTTGTTGAATGTAGCTTTGGTCATTCCTATTCTCTTCTTGATTTCTGTTTCACATCTGCCATCTTCTGTTATTATATGACAAAGATATACGTAGCTCTTGACTTGTTCCAGGATTTTCCCATTTACGCTTATCTTTAATGTGGGTTTATCGTCTGTTTTGCTAATTATCATAGTTTTTGTTTTCTCAATATTAATGTCGAGTACATATTCATGACTTATACTGTTCACTTGTGTAAAAGGACGTTTCTTGACCATAGTCCATACTGGACATCACTGTAGACGTCGATGATACCGGCCAGTACTGTTGAAGTTTTTTTTTTAATTATTATATTTGGAGAACGAGATGGTTAGCTGTAGAAGGATGTGAAATTCGAGAGTACAGCCATGATAACACACACACCAATCCACGTATATAAGTCAGGAAAGGTTGTAACGACTGTGGTACGGTTATTCACAGTTTATTACCACAGTAACAAGGACATCATCACATTCAAGACACACTGTCAATAGCACAAGATTGCACTTCATGTAAGTAACATTGATCTACTACCAAGTAGTGTAGGGTAAATAATATCTCTGTGACTTCTCTTCAACGAGCTGCAAGTAGTGCAGTGTAAATAATATCTCTATGACTTCTTTATCACCTCTGACCAAACTAGCCAAGTATATCTCTGGCAAAACAGGCCGCATACATGGCGGGCTTCCTTATATAAATAATGTTAATCTTCTGTATCACTTCTGACCAAACTAGTCAGGTATATCTCTGGCAAAAATGGGCCGCATAGATGGCGGGCTTCCTTATATAAATAATGTTAATCTTCTTCATCCCATCTGACCAAACTAGTCAGGTATATCTCTGGCAAAAATAGGCCGCATAGGTGGCGGGCTTCCTTATTTAAATAATGTTAATCTTCTTCATCACATCTGACCAAACTAGTCAGGTATATATCTGGCAAAAATAGGCCGCATAGATGGCGGGCTTCCTTATATAAATAATGTTAATCTTCTCTATCTCTACTTCTCGTGCCGGGAGTAAGTCACCTCAAAATGTAAAGTTCGTAGCTACCACAAATAGCTTCAAAAGTATTGTTACCTGCTCTGCACTCCAGGAAACAAACACACAAGAAACACTGGCCTTTCCTATGCTTTACCGAATTATGCCAGAATCACAATCAAGGGGAATCTTAAATATATTTAATACACAAAGAACTCTGATCCCCTTCTACACTGCCAGAAAACATGGCGGGACACCTTCTCCGCTTAAACCGCCGAGCCAGACTCTCTCAAACGAAGCAGTCTTCCAGACCCGCCAAAACCTTGGCGCATGCGCGGATCATCGCGTGACTTGAGTTAGTTCACAAACTGGAACGTATTGGGACTGTTCTACGAAAATCTACGAACAGAACCTTATATGGGCATATAGCTAGACAATAGCAAGCCCAAAGGGAGATAACAACTAAATCTAACTTATTCCCGAAAATATTACAGCTGGTAAACTCCCTTAGACCCCAAATATAAAAAAGAAATATAAAAAAGGTCACATTCCTAACTTACAACAAACTGACTCTTAACACTTGCTTCACTAGTTCTTGTAACTCCTGTTCGCTTTCAGCTAACAACACGGTATCATCTGCATATCTAAGGTTGTTTATTGACCTTCCACTGATGTTCAGTCCTGGTATTTCCTGTTTCTGTTTGAAAAAATTTTTCGGTGTATAAATTAAATAGGCAGGGGGACAGCACACAACCTTGTCTGACACCTCTTTTTATGTCTATGTATGGTGAATAATTCCTTCCTGATCTTACTGTGGCAGTGATGAGCCTACATACCTAGATAATTTCGTGAAGAGCTCCAGTCTAGCCTGTGTCTTTCAGAGATCAGACAGCTGTCCTTTTTCTGAGACAACTGTCAACGGGTTGTCAACACTAGAGAGAGATTGCCAAACGATTGAAGGACTGTATATATCAAAGTTCTCATTACTGCAAACGTTTTCATCAGTACATCCTCATCTTTGAGATAACCCATACAACATTCCATACACCTAAATTGGACAGTCTATACATACCTGTGTATCATCATACAGTGGAGGAGCATTAAGAGACACATAGACAGTGTAGATTGGACATCCGTGTGGTAACACTCAATATGTCACATGAATACTTCACTCTTCACATAGTTTCATTCTCGTAATTAACTCACTACATTATGTATATCTCATCTGTGTGTGTGAACTGTCTTTCACCATCATCACTTTTTATTTCTCTATTAACCCTATATGTGTAAATATTTAATTAATAAACCCAATAACCGTTTGATCATTATCCAGTTCGTTAATGTATCACTCGTGTTTTCGGTGTTAAATATTTACAAATAAGTAAAATTCTACACTTAGATGAGATTGGGGGCTCTTTCTTTCTAGAGATCTAGGGGCAGAAGCTAGGTCTTGGGGAAATAGAGCCATAATTTTCTAGAAAACGCTATCTAGTGGAGAGCATTCACATTCTCTTCTTCTTGTCCTTATGTCGAATAGGTCTCTTTCTTTCTCAACGAGCCAATTTCTGGAGACCTTCTTGATAACATTCCATAGGCCATCCCCAGTGACAAATATTGTAGTAGTTGCACCAATATCAGCTTACGACACAGCTGAAGATAGGACCTACCAATGAGTGTAAATGTGGCACTGATAAAATGAATGCTGAACATCTGCTTCAAAGATGCCCAACATATGAGCAACGGGGAAATCACATATGGCCGTCAACAGTATCATTTCTGGAAAAAAAACTCTATGGGGATGCAAATAGTCTGAATCTGCCCCCTGTTTTCTTAGATAATATTTAAGTAGACGTCTGAGAGAGTACGAGTAAGAAGAAGAAGAAATACATTCTAGCTATATCGGCAATCATACCTTTGTGCGCGAGGCCGTTAAAACCGCGAGGCCCTAGGCAAAAGTCTAGGTTGACCATGCCAGAAACCACCACTGCTCACTATCTTGAAATTATCTTTCCCCCTTCCCATGTTGCACGTGGTTATATCGTATAGTCTGGATATAAGCATAATCGACCAAATACGATTACCATACCTTAAGATAAGAATACTTGGGAGATTTAAAGTCACTTCTTCATTATATAACCACCGAACTAATGTGTGTGCGCGTATGCGTGTGTGTGTATGTGTTTTAATTAAGGTCAGAAAAATAATAGAAAAATGACAGACATCCCCTAATTAAACGGAAATGCCAGTGCGGATAATGAGAGAGAGGTAAAGAAGGAAGATGAAGCAGTAGCAGTTACATAATATTTCAGACATAAGAAGCAATAGGTATGGTGTTCAAAACCTATCCTGGTTGCTAAACAAATTTAAGAGAAAAAATACTTATGAAACTATTGATTTCAAACCTGCCTTCTTGATAGCCTTTTGAACCAACACCGTGAAGATTTTTCTGTTGAAGAATCTAGACCAGATTTTTCTGATCCACAACAATAATTTTATATTAGTAGAAACGGGTCATGTTTTCTAAAAACTTGTACTTGACGGAACCAGCCAAATTTTTAAATTTACAACCAAAATAGTATGTACAAACTGCACTCAAATTTCATAACACATAAGGAAGGGAAATCCGAGGCCTGTAAACAGTAAATAAATATTAGATAAACATAAAGGTATGTTTTGAGGCACTCGTAAGAAATCAAGAAGTAGAAAACTAGACAACAGAAAAACAACAGACGTGAGTGGCTTACCCAGGACTCGAACCAGGACCTTCCGTGCGACAACCCTGCCTAGAATTTCAAAACGATGGTGAAACAAACAAGATTGTTTACGCGAGTGAATGTACTGGTATTATATACTAAGATATAAGCCTCAGAATAACTAGTAGTACTAAAAAGGGAAAAGGATCCCGATACACGCCATTCAGGCATATTGAGAAAATGGTGTTTGGCCCATATTTAGTACTAGAACCATGACTCAAAAATAAGAAACCGCACGGGTCACAATAGATTGGGATACCATCTTTTCAACAAGCTAAATATAGGAACAACAGATGAGTGTAACTGTGGCACGGATAAAATGAGTGCTGAACATCTGCTTCCAAGATGTCCAACGTATGAGGAACACAGAAAGCACCACTGGCCGTCACCGTGTACCATGTTCGGAAAAACTCTATGGAGATTAAAATCGCCTGAAGCTGATCACTGCTTTCTTTGAAAATATTCAAGTTGATGTCTGAAAGAGTATGAAGAAGAAGAGGCCATACAATTTTCGTGTTGTGGTTTTAATATTTTCGCGTAATACCTACCAGAAATGTCATATAAAATGTTCATTCATGAAAAGAGGACAAACAATCAGGCATGTCTTAGGAGAATGACGAATTGATGAACTGAGGTATTCAAATGCCACAAGCAGATACAAGATGATGCTGTTTAGTATAAAAAAACATAAGCCTGTCTGTTACACGGTTCAATACATTGTTTACAGGAGACCTCATCATGTGAAGCAATAGCTACAGGAACAACCTCTATATGAGCATGTGATTTGATGCAGTCTTCCAGCAGGAAGTGGTGGTTCTCGGTTCCAATGAAAATTGCTTACTGCTCAAACATAAGTAATATACTGTTTATTACTCAAACATATGTAATATACTGTTGATTACTCAAACATATGTAATATACTGTTTATTACTCAAACATATGTAATATACTGTTTATTACTCAAACATATGTAATATACTGTTTATTACTCATACATGACTATATTTTTCACTATACAAACATGAGTATATCTGCTAATGATGTAATATATTGTTCACTCTAGAAACGTAAGCGTTTGGTGCGTACGTCGTATAATGCTCACAACACAAACATTCTGTTTTCTTCAGTCATACATCAGAAACGTTTTCACTCTTACCTACCTTCACCAGATTATTGCCTGTCAACTAACTCCTTCGTGCCGCCCGAAGAACGAGTTACTTTCTAATCGGGTTAAATATTAATTCGGATTCCTTGATCTCAGGACGCCAACTATTGCCCCCACTTTTTTTTTCTATCACTGTTCAGCTCGCTGGTTGGGCCCAAGTATAATAATCGGATCAATTTTCGATCCGATTTTTTGCAAGGGCTGCATTATATCAACTGATAGTCGGCTTCGCCAGAAACATAAAAAAATCAGCCACAGTGAACAAGCATTTAAGATATCATAAAAACATGTCAACGATCAAGTTCAGTTGCTGTTGTTAAACTAAGACGGCACGTCTTAAAATACAGAATAGAGAAAAACAGAGAATTAGAGAAAAATAGAGAAATAAAATAGAAAAAAATAGAGAAATAGTTTAATCACATTCAAAATGTTGTCTACGAAAGGAAGAGCGAGAACAAGGTGACGGGACAAGTTGTAAACGCTTGAATTATAACAAACTAGAGATAGAGGACAATTGCAACTAGGACACCGCTCGTGCTAAAACAAAATTGGCGTGAAACGTTATACAATATTCCTGGTCAGAATTATAAACATGAGATCTAAGACTTTTCATGGGACAAACATACATACATCCACACATTATTCCGCCACAGGTCATACACATCGTAATCTTCCATCAGTTCTCTCCACGGCCTCCTGTCTTGAGTGTATCTTCTACCGGTTGTTTCCAGCTTTCTTCTACGTGCGTTTTTATGTTTCCCTCTATTTCTTCTACCCTGACCATTCCAGAACAAGTACAGTCATATTATGCCTTATTTTCATACCGCTGTTCGTTGAGTTCCCAAGGTTGTTATAGCCGGGAGTTGTAGTGAGGATAAGCTCTCACTGCAGATAAATACTTCTATGGATCGTGCCTCAAATAGCCTCTGACAACCAAGTCCAGCTCCCGGCCTTCACGTGTGGCTCAATTCGAGTCCGGCGGGACTGTTTCCACTGACGGGAGAAGGGGCGAAGGCGAGCGACTGGCGCCTTAAAACCAGCAGCTTCGGGCAGATAGGGCTCGTGATCCTTGGTTGGTAGCTTATCTACGAGAAGGAACTCTGAATTCAAACCACCGCTGACTTGCGGGAAAACCCATTTATGGAATAGGCTTTGGGAGTAAACCCTGAGGATAAATCCGGAGTCGGAGTCCCTAGTGCCCTAGATTTCTATAGAGAGTTACGTCAACTATGTCAGAATCGAAAACGAGGCTGAACGACGTAAACGCCTGCTGCTGTCGTTTTTGACGGAGTCATAATGGGTAAATCTATTTAATACTTTTGTCGTTTTTGACGGAGTCATTTAGGTAAATCTATTTAATACTTTTGTTGTAAAACTTTGTTGGTCAAAGTTGGATAATTGGGTATTAACTTCTATGACAGGTTGTTTAAAGGGTTATCTTCTCTTTCTTTCAATCGTTGTCGTTGATCTGTCTGAACGATGCTCATTTTTATGCTGTCTAGGCATGCGCAGAGTTCTGAGCGCGAACTGTGACTTCCGTCATCTAGATTGTGATCTGGGCTGTCGGACGACGATGTCCGTTGTGTTTTCCTCTAGATCATCATGGGGATTGGAAAGTTTCGATATTACTGAAATGTCAATGTTTTCCCCAGTTATTGTTTGTTAAGTGTGTATCCGGAAGATTCTGTGTGAAGGTAAATGACATTCTTATTATTATGCCTTTGGCTGCAGAACATTTGAAGTTACCTATCTGTCGAGTGAAGCTCACAGATCTTGAGAGACAGAATGTCTTCTTTGCTTCTAGTTCTAGCCAAATGAGACTATATGTTTTCAAGTGAACAGAAGCCTAATGATGATGATAAATTATTGTGGACGCCGCAGGTTGGCGGTATATATATATATATATATATATATATATATATATATATATATATATATATATATATATATATATATATATATATATATATATATATATATATATATATATATATATATATATATATATGTTTAGCATGGTTTGATCGTGCCTGCTAACAAAGGATACACAGCTGTCTACATATTGAGGCCCTGTATAACGGCCAATATTTTCAGCAAGAGGAAATATACCTGGCGAGCTATGCCAGTTGAATAACAGCCTTATGTATTATTGCTACGCAATTTAGGAGCTCGTTTGTTGAACGACAGAGCTAATTAAGTACCTGACGCGCTGAGTCAATGGTACGGAAGCTACATTACATATTGTAACATTAGGACAGATGATGTTTGATGTATGATGCAAGCCTTTGATTACCAGACATTTAACAGTCATTTATTATCTATGTGAAGTCCTTGATCTCGTCGATTTGACTGTCCTGTTGATGCTACTGTCAGTTTCGTAAATAAATGTTTGAAACGTGCCAGCAGTCTTCAATTCATCTTTGACTACTGCATGTGAGTGTATGGGTGCATTATTGACTTTACTAAGAGCCTCAAGCATTCGTGTTCACGTCTACACCCACACTCAGCACATCATAATACCAATATCACAGATCTACAACATGTACACTGTTTACTGTGAGTGATCATAGTACCCCTGGCAGTGCCTCACTCTGGTGGCCGTTACATTCCTGGCCGTTACATTTCTGGTGACCTACATCGACACCGCAACATTACACAGTCCAGGTGATAAACGACACGTTCACTCTGCCAGCTTTCACATCACGCATAAACAGTACGTTACATTTATGGTGGCCGTTACAAAACAGACGGTTACATTTATGGTGGACCAGATTTGTGGGTTTTCTACATTTTCAAGACAGTGGCAAATAGGTCAACAACTGAGCTGACTCACATAAACACTGGCGTTGGCATTTTTGTGTTACTGCTACATGGACCACAACTGCTACGGGATTGAAGTGACATTGTTATACATTTCTGGAGTTCTACAAAAGATGTCAATACATTCTGAGCTATCAAGTCACATCATTACCTGTCGACCTAAGATTTTAAACAGTACCGCTGGTTGTTTACACTACATTCTGAGCTATCAAGTCACATCGTTACCTGTCAACCTAAGAACGTAAACAGTACCGCTGGTTGTTTACACTACATTCTACAAACATATCGACGTTGGATTTTCTAGTCTCAACTGGTGTCGAGTATGATTTTTGTAGCTACACTTTGGAGACCACTGCCTGTTATGAAGTTACGGTGACCTTCAACGGTGGATCGTCTACCATTGTTGTTGACAGTAGTACCGCATTATATTGCATCTTTGCGGCTATTGAGGATTGTGCTAAAAGATAAGTGGCCGGTTTTAGTGTGTAAACTGTGCCTTTATTTTGTGTAAAGCTGAGCCTTCCTCTAAACACATTCTACATATTGTGTATTTATATATGCCATGCATGTTTTTTGTATACATGTTTTTGTTTATATGTTTATTTAGTGTGTATTTCAGCGGGCTGGTTGGGTAGAAGACTCCGATAGAAAATACCACGTGATAGAGGTTCTATCGTGAGCGTTTTCTGTTGGATTACGCATATTTCCCCAGTGGAAATTGCGAGCAACCTGTGTTGCTACTTTTCAGTTTTTTTCTTAGCTGTGACGAGATGTGTTAGTGTTGTTTTCGTTATTTTTTCCATTCTTTGATTTACGATTTGTTTTGTTTGTATCTGTTCGTCTCTCCTTACTTTCATTTATTTCTATACACCTTTATGTTTATAACAGTGTTGTCATTTGTTGAATTTTCGCAGTTATCATTGTAAAATTTTACAACATTAGATTCAGTTAAGCTTTATTTATTATTTGACTTCTGCGAACGTTTTCGGTTGGTGTTTTGTATTCTTGTCTTTGTATTTATTAATGTAATACATTGTTGTCATACAGTCTATAGATATACTTGATCATTGACTATTAGTATTAATATCATACACTTTTCAGATAAAGGTTACTTATTGTGGTGAGATTACAGTGATGCAACGCTAAAATTCCTCCATTTATAAAGATAACAGGTAAAATAACATGTAGGGATAAAAATATAGGTAAGATACGCTGATACATTCTCGCTTACGCCAGCGTTTTCTAGTGTCATTGAAAACTAACTAGTTATAACATGCAGACTAACGCCTATCCTTTTAGACGGGGCAAGAACGGAGATAAAAGAAAAAAATGATGCGGTCTGAACATGTGCTTGAATCTAAAAGACTAGCAGACGCAATTTGTAGTTTTAAAGTAAAAAATTACGCCACTAGTTGACACAATGTAATAAATTGGACGAAAAACGACCTTAGCTCTTGTCAGAAACAGACGTATCTTGGACGTTCTACGGTAAATAGTCGTTTTAATTTGAATATAGCGGCAAACGCCATGAACGAGTAGTAAAAACAAATTACAAGACTAACAGAAAAAAAATTAGGTATTTTCTAAATAATAAGTTTAGGAGAATAAAATTTAGCTAGTTTGATAGCCCATCTTCCCCTGAGAAATAATATACTTTTAATTACAAAGACGGACAGATAACACGGAAGATATTGACGAAAGAGATTGGACGAAAGAATTCATATTATAGAAAAAAGTAGCCGGCAAGTGCCATTTTTGTAAAGACTGTCCATATACACAGATCGTTACTGCTAGAAGTGTGAGATCCCTGAAATATTATATATTACCAGTGGGACGCCATAGTCTAGCCAGCAGCTCAGCTGAGTTTTGCTAGTACAACATAACTGTGTTTTCAATTTTGAATTGTGGTAAGGAGAAAAATTCATTAATCTTTTATTTAACAATTCTGAGTGATTGATACTGCCATATAATGAAAAATGATTACGACAAGTGAGTACTTATTCTAGGCCCCCAGCGACAGTCCAGGGCCTAGAGGCAATGAATAAAATGAAAAAAAAAACACAACCAAGAATGTAAAAGACAGCTCTTTATTTCAGGAAATCAGTGGGAACATATCACCCACCTTATTCTATAGAAAGAAAAAAAAGAGATAATGAAAATATTTCAGATGCAGTGCAGTTCATGGAGGAATTGGAAACTAGTGCTATTTGATACCGCCTTGGTGAGATGTGCTGGGTCGCTCAGAGAGATCTGACCCGGTCTTTGTAATGTCTTTTTTGCTTTGTTGTTTGTAAAAATGGTGAAGTAGGCAGTGTCTTGACACATGGCAAATATTTTGGTTTCAGAGTTTCGGGTCTGGCACTGCACTAGTGCCAGATGCTTTTGAAGAGATCCAAGAGTGGATGACTTAGAAGCCTACCATTTACCTCAGCAACTGTGAGGAGTGGGCCACTTGAATTCTTTACTACATCGTCACAGGCCAGATAAGTTGAAAACCTGGCCTGCTGTTGATTCATCAAATTTTTCCACACTAAAATAAATAAAAATCCTTGTGTATAGAACTATACCTCAGTTCCATAATTAAAAGACAATGACTATTGTACACAGAGATCGGGCATGATGACACCACCACGACCAGACATCCAGTGATAGTTTTCCAAAAACTCTGTAGTTAGTGTTAATATTAACCAATGTAACCCATATATCTATGTACAAAGTGTTTCATTTGATTATTCAATATATATACACTTTTATTGATAAATATATATTGTTTCATACGTCCTGACCAGAAGAAAATTTGGTTCAGGACTAAATAAATGTTAAAAAATTGTAAAATTTAAATTCTAACGCCAGTGTGTTGGTTGAGTTGATCATAGAACTTATTATGATTAGACTTAGTGTTTACATGTGTGTGTCTGTGTATTTAATTACCTACACATCACATTTCATTACCCTAGACATTAAACGTAGCTAACATACATAATAGCAGAATAAGTCTGTTTGAGGTCATAAGTGGTAGCAGAAAGGCATTCTGTAACTCACATAAACTGTTATCTTCAGGAGCCTTCACAGCTGACCTCATCCAGTACACTAGGTAACATAGCAACCATGCAATAACATCAAAAACCACTACACTTATAATGATAATATTATAGAGAAACAAGGTAACTATACAAGGTCTTTGATTAAGACTTGTCTCTCAAAGAGAGTGAAATAAAGTGAAGTGAGTATACAAGTCTGTGCTTCTCTATGGTGCGGAATGCTGGAGAGTCACAGAGAAGGAAATGTCAAAATTGTCCTCTTTTCACACAACATGCCTAAGAAAAATTCACCGCATCTTTTGGCCGAATACCATCACCAACCAAGATCTGCTTACTCGGAGCAAGCAAGAGGACATGCACACCATCATAGCTGGCAGACGCTGGAGCTGGGTTGGTCATGTCCTCAGAAGAGACCCCAATGCCATCACAAGAACAGCTATGCTTTGGACCCCTGAAGGAAAGCGAAAGAGAGGCCGACCAAAAACAACTTGGCGGAGGACTGTGGAGGCTGAGATGCAAAGAATGAACCAGAGTTGGGGCATTGTACGAAGGATGGCCACCGACCGTGCAAAGTGGAATCAATTTGTTGTTGCCCTACAAGACGCCACTAGGCGTGATGGCCACTGACTGCTTTGACGGTCGGTGGTTAAGGATCGAAGAAGAAGAGAGTATACAAGTCTAGTATTACAGACTTGTTTCCCATCAAAGTGAGATAAGGTAATTTATTATTTCAGGGTACTGATCTCACATTATTAGACATAATGTCTACATTACATTACTTTATTGAGCAAGTGAAGTCCCTTGGCATGACTGGAGATAAATTAAAAGAATTTGTACTTGGCGAATATTACAAGGCTCAGGAGGCTGAAGAGAAAGGGTTAGAGAGAGAATTTGAGGATAGAATGCGAATGCAGAAGTTGGAGATGGAAAAACGAAAACTGGAATTTGAAGAAAATCAGAGACTGCACGAGCAAAGATTGTTATTTACGAAGGAGAAAAAGGAGCTGGAAGATGAGATGGGCTCAATTAAAGATAAATATCTATGTAAGGAACAGTCTCTTATTAATGAGCTGGAGCAAGTCAAAATAGACAATGAGAAATTGAAGATGGAATTGCTGGAAAACAATGATGCATTTGAGAGTTTGATTCGAAATTTAAACTTAGAGAATGAGAAGTTGAAGTCAGATTTTGTAGAAATGAAGAAACAGAAATTAGAAGCTGAAGAGAGAATGCAGATGCAAGTTGAAATATATGGGAACTTGCATGAGAAAGTCTCAGCTATGGAGCTGGACAAAATAAAGGTAGTGAATGACTTACATAAAGCAAACTTGGAACTTGCTAGTGCGCAAGATATGTGTTGCAAATTAAAAGCTCAGGCCAGACAAGACAAGAAGTCTTATGAAGAAACCATTCTGGAGTTAAGAAGTGAGGTGAATCTTCTGCGAAGTACTGCTATAAAGAAGAGTATGGAATCTCTGGAGGAGATTAAGGTGTTTAAGAATAAGAAGGATATTGAGATTCAGTCACTACAACTGGAGTTAACACAGTTGAGAGCGAAGAAAGAAAAGGATGAGAAAGTTGATGAACTTAGGACTACTCATCATAGTGCTATGGAGGCACTCAAACTTGAACTAAGGTTCAAGATTTTTAAACATAAACCTGAGGGTCAACATGTTGCTAATGCAAAGAGCCAGTCACATGCACTCAATGCTCATAGTAACACTAAGCAATATGTGAACAAATCTTTTCGTGGCAAATATAGTTTCCCACGAAATAACGATACTGCCTCTAATGGGAGTTGGCATCAGGCCAACAAAAGTAAATTAAGTGTCAGTCTTTTGGATCACGGTGAGGACTTTGATAAATGTCATGACAAGATTCCTCAGAAAAACCGTGCATAGACTTTTCAAATTTCTGATAAGTTGGTAAAAGAAAACAAAACTATTAGTATCCATCGTACTCAGCACGATGTACCTATTAAGCACATTGACACAGGCAAAAATAAAAGCAATTTTACTAAGAGAAATAATAGTGATTGTGGACATTACCAAACGCGTCCATCACATAATAGTTCTTCCTCAAAGAACTGGAGGCAATTTAATTGTCCTCAACATTTTGGTCCCAGTGACTATAGGAATTTTGATAAAGGTTATCAACATTGTAATAATTGTTCTCCAGGACAACAAAAACCATCAAATAGATATTTTATTCAGAAGAGAAATAACAGTCATAACTATGTTAACTGGAGTTCAAATAAGAGCAATGGGCTCAACAGAGATAATAATTTTGATAGATCTCGTTGTGATGGTAGATCTCAACATGAATCCACTTAACTCTCATGTCTAGATCTCATGATATAGAACTAGATTTAAGTCTGTTCTTTAACATCATATTGACACATGTGTTTTCACATAAGTTCCGTTAACTGAACGCGCCAAACCTTTCACTGCTTTCTCAACACCTAGGGGTTTGTATCAATGGAATTGTATGCCTTTCGGGCTGATGAACGCCCCAGCTACTTTCGTACGCATGATGCGTCGAATTCTCTCATATCGTACAGACGTCATCGCATACTTGGACGACATCTGTCTTTTCAGCGAT
Organism: Oreohelix idahoensis; assembly: GCA_024509875.1. NCBI lineage: Eukaryota > Metazoa > Mollusca > Gastropoda > Stylommatophora > Oreohelicidae > Oreohelix > Oreohelix idahoensis. Next base: position 64,717 of record JAMPIV010001624.1, read on the forward strand.
ACTTGGGAAGAACACTATTCGGGTTTAAATGAGTTACTGTCTACTCTACGTGAGCATAATTTGACGGCAAAACCCTCTAAAGCCTTTGTTGGGTTTAGTGAAATCTCTTTCCTAGGTCATCGTGTTGGTCATGGTCTATTGAAGACAGAGGACCAAAACATTTCTAAGATATTAAATATCTCCGTTCCTAAAACAAAAAAGCAAGTATGTAGTCTCTTGGGATAGATACAATTCTACGGAAGATTCATTAGGAATCTGTCCTCCATTATGGCACCTCTTTCAAC